>OX439483.1:148886117-149422571 GCA_949320155.1 Melangyna quadrimaculata | reverse complement strand
AAAGGCACTCACAGAGAAAATTGAGTGATTTTTTTGAGAGGCAAAGCCGCTCGTTTGTGATTTATGTGTATTCGGATTATTTCGATTTGCAATTTTTTTTTCTAATTTCGAAGTAATTTGAACGAATTTTGCAAGCAGGATCGTAAGCTTTATGAGCACCGCTACAATTGGCAAATTTAATGACATCAGGTTTATCTCAGTCAGCAGCTTTGTGTTTCGCAGAACAGTTAGGACAAAACATTTTTACATTGCAATGCTTCTCCCCATGGCCAAACATCTGACAATTGTAGCATTGAATAACTTTGTTTGGATAATGTCTTTTGTAGTCCCATTTGACTAACATTTTAAAGATCGTTGAATGTTGTTTTTTAAGGTCACTAAATTTAATTGAACCACGTTCTATATAAATTATATATTTGTAACTTACATAATAATTGGAAAATGTTTATACAGTGATAGGTTTTACGTCGGCGTATTGGATACCTCGAGAAATTAATTAATTTTTAAGTGTTTCACTGGTGTAAAGATCAAGACCAGAAAGCACTACCTTGAAGGGTCTATTATTTTTTTTTTTGATGAGTATAAAACTTGTGATTTTGTTTTTTGAGTTCATATGATTCAAGTGAAAGACACATTATTTTTTGTCCCAAAGAAATATTTTTAAGAACATAGTCTTCGATTGTAATTGTTTCTAATAATAATCTTATCACTTCAGTTTTAGTTTTTAGAATCATAACTGGTGGAATAGATTCTGACTTTTTTTCATTGACCAAAACATTATTTTCTTGGACACCTTCGTCATAGTCCATGAGACTTTACAAAGGTGTAAAAGTATTTCTGCGATCTACACTCATATTATATTTAAATGATTGAGATCCTTTGAAAGTAATTTTTTTGCTTTGATTGATGAACTCGTCATCATCCATGCAATCACTTGCACCTTAACTGTAGACATAGGATTTGGGGATGTGTTAGGGTCAATGCATGGGGTAGTATTTTATACGATATTAATTCAAGACATCCGTTTAATATTATGTATCCGCCTCATCCCACATGCATACCTCCTAACGATAGAACAAATCCTTCAACAATTGATCTCTTCATAACAAATAGGCCTGAGCTTTTAGTCAGCCTGTAACAATTAATGACTTAAGTTCGAACCATCTTCTGGTAATGTGCAGTGTGAATAATGCACCTGCGCTTAGTGACAATATGGTTTATGTCTTTAAAAATGCTAAGTGGAGCAAATTCAAAAGGTTGATGCGAAATAAAATAAACATCTTACCGTTAATAGACCCAAATCAAGTCTCCTGCGAGCAAATTGATGAAGCTGTAGGTAGTTTTACAACTGTAGCGTTTGAATGTGTAGCACAATCTGTTCCAAAAAAAAAGTTACTTTTGGAAATTCAAATTCACTTCCCACCAACATTGTCGAACTTATAAAACTAAGGAGTAGATATAGGTCACTATGGATTAGAACTCGAAATTATTATTATTTCACAGAAATTAAAGTTTAAAATAACATAATTAAATCATGTACTGCAGATCTTAGGAACAGATCGTGGAATTCAAAGCTTCACAATTTGGAATCTTATTAAAGTAATTAAAAAGAGGAACAGTCAGATCCCTGCAATTAAAACAGGTAACTCTGTTCTTTTGACGAACTGAGAAAAGGCAAATGCCCTAGGAAATGAATTTAATGCTAATCATCTTGCAGCTAACAACATTATTAGCAGTGGCCCCATTGAATCTGCTGTAGAACAATCAATCTCATTGATTAATTCGCAACAAATACAGGTTGATGATGACTTGATTTCAGTACAGGATGTAAGAACTGTCCTCGCATTTCTAAGGAACTCCAATAGACCTTGGCTTGGACAATGTAATTTTAAAAAATCTTCCCAAAACAGGTGTTAAATTTCTTCATGCACTTTTTACTGTTTGTTTTAAAAGAGGTTACTTCCCAAAACAATGGAAAACTGCCAAAATTATTCCAATTCAAAAACCTGGGAAAAGTCCTTCAATACCTAGCAGTTATAGACCCATAAGTTTACTCAGTTCTCTGAGCAAATGTCTGGAGAAGCTTATCAAAAATAAAATATTGATGCATTTAAATACGCATAATATCCTTCCACCAGAACAATTTGGCTTTCGAAGTAATCATAGCACAGTGCACCAGATACACCGCAAAACCAATGATATTAAGAGTAATCTTACAGTAGGAAACAGTACTGGTATGGTTTAACTAGATGTCGAGAAAGCATTTGACACGGTATGGCACGAAGGGCTCCTACATAAACTTCTGGTCCTTGATTTTCCGCTCTTCGTAATAAAAGTAACTTATTCGTTTTTATCTGAAAGGACGTTTAGAGTCTCAGTAAATAATTCGTTTTCAGATCTGTATGAAATTGTTGCGGGTGTACCCCAAGGATCTGTTCTTGGTCCATTTTTATATAATATATACACCTATGATTTTCCGCGATTAGCAGACTGTAAATCAGCGATTTTTGCAGATGATACATGTTTGTATTCATCAGATTCGGTTAGTTTTAACATCGAAACCAACTTGCAATCTGCATTGAATATAGTGCAGTCGTGTATCAACGACTGAAAAATTAAAATTAATGCTGGTAAAACACAAGCTATCTTTTTCCCAAGGAAAAGAAAAGCTTGTCTTTTACCTAGTAACATGCTTCAAATCAATGGTTTTTCAACAGGATGGAACTCCAGGCTAAAAATTTAGAAGTACATTTGGACAAAACATTAACTTTTGGTATTCATATACAGGAGACAATAAATAAGGTAAACTTAGCTATAAAAGTGCTATACATTTTCATCAACAGAAAATCTAAACTGAGTACCGAAAATAAGCTCATAATTTTTAAAGTCATCTTCCAGAGCATTATGTTATATGGCTCAACTGTTTGGGGTAAATGTGCCTAAAGCCATATACTTAAACTACAAAGAACTCAAAATAAAGTACTTAAGATGATGCTTAATCTGCCGTGGCATTATTCTACTGAAGATCTCCACGTATTGGCCAACATCGAACAAATTTCATTCCGAATACAATATTTATTTGAACGATATAATCTATCTTGTAGCTCATCAGAAAACTACTTAATATCAAATCTGGCTGTTTGATAAATGTAAGCAAAAAATACAAAATACAAACAAAAAAAAAAAACACAAAAAAATGGTTAAATGCTTTATATTATTATTTATTTATTTATTTATATATTCAAACACATACATATTTATTTATTTATTTATTTATTTTCTAATTTATTTATTAATTTATTTATTTATTTATTGATTTATTTATTTATACATTTATTTTATTTATTTATTTATTTATTAATTGATATATTTATTTATTTATGTTTTTTATTTCTTTATTATTATTTATTTGTTTATTTATTACTTGTTTATTTATTTGTCTACAATATACATATATATTTGTAATTTGTAACTACATATATATTTGTTTGTACAGTAGATGACAGATATAAGGAAGTCTCATATAAGAAGAACTCCATTATACGAAGAAGAAAGTGGCAGTGGATTGGCCATACGCTTCGAAAAGGCGATCGGTGCATTGCATCTCAAGCAATGCAGTGGAACCCGCTCACACAGGAGGGAAGACAAGTGGGCCGGCCTAGAAGTACATGGCGAAGAACGGTCGAATAGGAATCGGCACGACTGGGGAAAAGTTGGAGAGAGCTGAAATATATTTCAAGAAATCGTACACGGTGGCGCGTAGGTGTAGTGGAGGCCCTATGTCCCGTAAGGGAAACATCACGGACGTAATAGGTCCGAGGACCTAAGTAAGTAAGTAAGTATATAAGAAGAACACGCTTATAAGACGGACATTCCAAAACACCATGCACATTCCCATAAAGATACGTGTTAAATAAGATTCATATAAGAAAAACATTTATTAGAAAAACACTGATATAAGAAACTTATTCTGATACAAATTGCATTCACTACATAGAAAATTAAACTTTTGTAAGAAATTTTCCCGTGCATACATTCAAATGATTTGCCGTTTAATTTTCACAACATTTCTGAACCCACCATCATTGAATGGCCAAAGAAATGACAGATTGAAGATCAGCTAGAAAGAAAAAAGCCCATACATTGACAGTGGATACATTTTATTTCTTATGTGTTTTTATTTCTACAAGAAATTTTCTTTCTTGCATACATTTTACTTATATAAGAAATTTTCTTTCTTAAGTACAATGTTTTTACATACGAAAACACGGATATAAGAAAGGAATTCTTTGGATTTTTCGAGTTTCTTATATCCGTCATCTACTGTATATGTTTATATATTTATTTATTAATTATTTCTGTTATATAAATGAATAAGCACTCATTTATTTTTTTTTGTTCCATTTTATTAATTTATTAAATTGTTAATTATTTATTTATTTCCATATGTACGTTTTCATTTGATGTTATAAAACCATGCATTGCATTTTAATTATAAAATTAAAAACCACTTATTTGAGATAAGTACTTTTTGGTGATTTGCAGCATCCCATTCTCTCCTTTCTCGGATAACATTATTTAACAATTTAAAGAAGGTTTTTTCTTGTAGCCTTTCCTTCGATTTTTCATTGCTATATTTATGTGATAATTGAAATAAATATGATATTTTTTTCAGTAGTAAGGTAGAGTTATACCATATCTCTGTAAATTGTGCAATATAGTTTTAAGTAAGAAAAAATGTAATTAATCTCAGCTACAATAAAAATAAATTTCAGTTTCAAATGTTTTTTTTTTAATGTAATTCGCCTCTGATAACTAGTACACGTATTGACCACGTGGGTGTTAGCACACGACTGGTTGATTTAATACTTCTTTTTAAAATCCTACGGAGTTTTTACAATTCTTCGTCCAGAATTTCCTCCTCCGTACGTTGCTCCTCGTCATGGTTCTCGGCATCAGAAAACTGTTTATCAGCAGACTCTGCGGTGGATTCACTAAAGCTGTCTTGTATGAGCCTTCGTAGATCCTCTTCACTCCTACCTGTACACGGCGCTTTAATTCGGCTTTTGTACCACTGGTTGGCAGCTGAAAAAATCCTAATACTGCTTTGGGAATCACGATAGTTGCTGAATCTAACAATTTAGTCCACGCTTCAGACATGTTTAATTTTGGTTAGAAAGAAGAAAACAAAAATTGTTTGCGAAAACAGCAAAGCCAATGATTTTATATATTTTTCTTTCAAAATGTCTACTTTAACACGTGGTGTGTCGCACTTCTGATAAATTATAGAGAATTTTCTTCGAGTTAATTATTAAAATGAAAACGACTCGGATGCATTGAGGGATGAGCTGTGCACAGTATGAATACAAAATTAACTGACTACTTTGAATTAAGAATACTACAAACTGAATTCTTTTTTACGTATACGAGCGGTTATAGCATTCAGTTAAGTTATATCAGTAATCTTATGTCAAACCTACAGCTACAATCTTTTATTTTTTAATGATGCAAAATGCTTCAGTAATTGTTTTACTGCGATGCGTTGGAATAGTAAAAAAAAATGGAACACAGAAAAATGGAATGAAATGTTCCACTTTTTGTGAATTGACAATCAGCTATTCAGTAAAACGAATTTTCATCAGTAAAATAAATAAATACTTTTTTTACAAAAAATATTTATTTCTGGAATTAATTTTTGTCCGAAAAAATATTTCAATAGATTTGCCATGGATTCGTATCATTTTAATGTGTCAAATCTTTTTATAACACATGAAGTTATCCAAAAGAATTATTTACTGATGGTTTTTACTGATAGCTATAACTGGTCCCTAAGCTGTATAAACAGGAAGAATCGAATCATCACATTACCTATACTCAGTTTTATAAAATCCCAATTTATTTGAAGTTGTAAAATTTACTTAAATATTTCATCTTATTAAGAAAAAAAAAATGTATCTACCTATGTAAAAGGATATTTTATATTTGAATAAACTCTTAAAAAATATATATACAAACAAACAAAATCTAAAAATAAAAACCAATTTATTTACCCCCCAAAACTTCTCAGACGTTAACCGCCCTTTTTTTATTCTCTCGTAAACACTTTAATACAAAACCTAACTGACAGGTTAAGAGCACTTTTTGCTCCCTTTGAAATTAAATACCAATAAAAAAAAGAAGGTATGTAGGTATAGATAGGTAGGTATCCTAAAACAAAAGGGACAAGGATTAAGAGTGGACAGAACATTCGGATTGATGAACACATTTAGCCAACAGAAAAAAAACCCAAATCTGACATCTATCGGAGAAACTCTTCTCTAGAAGACGTTAAAAAAAAAACTTAAAGGAATATTGTCTCCTTATGCCCATCACCCGCTATATTTATAGGAAAAGTGGAAAACTGCCTCTGATTGACTTGAAATCGTGAAAATCTTTATATAGGTATCAAATACCCTATACAAAAAAAAAAAAAATCGTATGAAGTATACCTACTAGAAAAATAAAAAAATCAATACCAAGAAAAGACAAAACAAAAATTGTAGAAAAAAAAAATAAACCTTTATAGGACTTATGTGCTTAGAACCCATTACCAGACATCTTTCTCTCTCTATGGTATTCCTACATAAATATATATCATACGCGGATTATAGTTTGTTTTCAGCCCTGGACAGACGTCATCCCTCTTCATTTTTTCCAATATCTTCATTTACCTTAACCGACAGCTAAATGACGGCTTCGGATATTCCTTTCACAAACGGATATCGGACTTTCTGTTGTACAGAGGCGGCTTTAATATGACAACTCACTTTTTTTCCTATTCCCACTTCTCAGAAAAAAAAAATAAAAAAATACACTGCCGACCTTCGCGCGTGAAGCAAATACATTTTTTAAGAGATGTTTTTGTCCGTCTGTAGTTAATGTAAAAGAAAAAAGGGCTTTAAAAGGGGATTATAGTAGGTTAGGTAGTATGTATAGAAAAAGGCAAGAACTTTTGGGGGTCAGCTGAAGTTTTTGGAAAGATGTCAGGTGTTTTGTTGGATGTGAACATATTTTTTGTTTTTTTTTTTTTTTTTTTTTGTGATGCCCCCATTAATTATTTAACTTGAAATTACTTAAATTACTTGAAAAACTTTTTACCACTCGAAACTCACCAGATAAAATTTTTTCCAACACAAATATATTAAGCATTTGGTTGCGTGTATAGTTAACAAATTAAAAAATATAAAAGTAGAATTTAATTTCACCATTTTTTAATAGGAACAAACATTCAAGGGGCAAGAAAAATCAAAACAAAAATCTGGATTTTTCTATATATAAATTCGTTTTTTAACCACCGAAGCTGGCCGAAGTGGCTTAACTGATTTTGAATAAATTTGTATGCAGATGATTCTGAAAAGTTCATACCACTTTTTTTTTTCAAAATATACAGGGTGCCCCCTAAAGAATGGATAACCCTAAAACGCCTCATAGTAGACTTTATGGCCGTCCTGAAAACTAATACAAAAAAGTTCTATCCCAACCACAAGAAAAGATACATGCATTTTTTTTGTTCAGTGCATTATTTTTTGCCTTTCCTTACATTTTTGAATACCATGACTACAAGTGAATGAATTCCACTGTTTTTTTTTTTCGTAGCAATATTTAACATTATTTGTGCCAAAACATTAATAGAAGAAAACTAAAATAGCTGTTGGACTTCTTGAAGAAAAAAATTAATTAACTTTGATTTTCAATGCAAAATGTGAAAGAAAATAATTTTTGAAAAAGTTAAATCATCTCCGGTATAAAAAAAATGCATGAATACCTAAGTGACCAACCATTTTAAAAACATGCTTGTTAAATGCGAATTTCAAATTAGTATAGCTTGTTATTGTATCTAGAGTCAATAGCAAGTTATTGGTAAAAATCTGCATTACTAGAGAAAATTTAACAAAAACAAAAGTTTTCAAAATTAACACAGTAATCGTGAAAAAATGCCATGCGTTGAACATAAGTACATTTTTGATTGATTGCCTGTTTTTATGATGTGGTCCTAATGATAAATCCAAGCTTTTAACTTCTAGAGCCGAGTGCAACATTACTAAAAAATGTCAACAAAGTGCAAAAAACGGTTGAATTTTCGATGTTGTTTTGAGTTATACCTCTTTAATTGGGCTTTAACAAAACCATCAAATATTTTGTTGGTTGCAATTAGTTTATTTTTTAATTATTTCCTAAAAAATAATCTCAGCCAATTTACAATTGTCCTTGGCCCCTTAGTTAAAAAAAAAAAACAAATCAACATTTTTTATTTAATATAAGGCACTTGATAAGTGTTTTCGACCACTCTAGTGCAGAATGGCGGATGCTCCCCCGAATAAATGATTGTCAAGGTTTTGCTAGGATATTTGTAATGCAGCTGCCTGCACCAGATTCCACATCCCCTTTAAGAAGCTGCTTGGCTTGCTGTATTCGATTTAATTAATGCACTTCTAATAAGAAAATTAATATGGTGTTAGGTCTGATGAACGTGGAGGCCATAAAGTTATGGTCTCAGACGTCCTATCCATCTGTCTCGGTACCTAGTATTCAGATTTGCCAGCACAGTATTGTGTGCAGCACTTTGTTTTTTTTTTTTTTATATAAATTTAGTAGCCAGCTACATAAAAAAATTGGGTGAAATTATTTTTTAGGAAATAATAACAAATAAGCTAATTGCAACCAACAAAATATTTGATGGTTTTGTTAAAGCCCAAATGAAGAGGTATAACAATCTTGAAAATTCAACCGTTTTTTGCACTTTGTTGACATTTTGATGTGTAAACATCTTAGCGCTAGGTATTAAGAAAAAAACAAGATCTCGGTATGGTTAAACTTGAAAGAGGAAAGACAAAATTACGGATACGCCACCATATTGTTTATTTAGATTTTTAACTGATGGATGCGAATGGTTCGTGCATTGAATAGAGTAAATTGAGATAATGTGGTAAATGTCGGTAATGTGGTTGGGTATAGTAATACACCAACGACACCAACCAAGCCAACGGTTTGTGCATTAAATAGTGTCGGGGAAATTATCATCATCATATAATTGTGGAAAATGCAGTTTTTCAAGGCATGGTGCAACTGTTATGATTTTAAGGTCTAAATTGGGTATGATTTTAAGAGTTGCCACATTCTCTAAAAGAACCTTTTTTGAAAGTGGAGGGTGAGGTTAGAAACAAAATTAAATACATATTTACGCTCAGCCCTGAATCACATGAAATAACATAACATGTTCGACGGGCGCCTTTGGCAACCTCATCAGTTTACTATATACTGTAAGTTATAGTATAAACTATATACTACACTGATGTTTACACATCATCCCCTTGAGTCCCGGTACTCACAAATTTTTTTAAGTAATGTTGCATTCGGCCCTAGAAAATAAAAGCTTGGATTTATCATTAGGACAACATCATAAAAACAGACAATAAATCAAAAATGTACTATGTTCAACGCATGGCATTTTTTTCACGTTTACTGTTTTAATTTTTAAAACTTTTGTTTTTGTTAAATTGACTCTAGTAATGCAGACTTTTACCAATAACTTGCTATTGACTCTAGATACAATAACAAGTTCGTTGTACCAATTTGAAATCCGCATTTAAGGCACACTTTTTATTCATGGCCACTTAGGAATTCATGCATTTTTTTATACCAGAGATGCTTTAACTTTTTAAAAAATTATTTTCTTTCACATTTTGCAATAAAAATCAAAGTTAAAAAATTTTTTCCTTCAAGAAGTCCAACAGTTATTATAGTTTTCTTCTATAATGTAAAATATTGCTACGAAAAAAAAAACGGTGGAATTCATTCACTTGTAGTCGTGGTATTCAAAAATGTAAAGTAAGACAAAAATGAATGCACTGAACAAGAAAAATGCATGTATCTTTTCTTGTGGTTGGAATAGAACTTTTTTTTTATCAGTTTTCAGGACGGCAATAAAGTCTTCTATGAGGCATTTCAGGGTTATCCATTCCTTACGGGGCACCTTGTATATTAAGTACTTGATTTAAACAACATAATTGGATTCATTTGGCTCCCGTAAGTAAGACAGAAATTTGTTTGGAAAAAACGACAAAAATTCTTCATACATAATCCTTACTTTTTTTTTACTAAAGGGTTTTCCAATAGGGACGGGTTGATTTTGACAGCTCGTGGCGGCCATATTGTTTCTTTTACTTTCTGTCAAAATATCGTCTTTTAATCAGATACTACACTCAACAAAATAATTAGTGCATAAAACTAAAAATGTCGTGCAATTTACGAAACTTTCGTGGTGCAAAACCACAAATGTTTTCCGTAAACTGCACGAATAGGCTTTCGTAAATAGTACAAATATTATTTCATTGAAAATAAACAAATGCGTACATAAGTAAATACATAAACCGAAACATTTGTATATGCACAAAAAAAAATTTAGTGGCTTGTACGAATTCATTTTTGAATAGTTTGTACAATCTACGAAAATGTTGGATTTGAGATATTGGAAGAGGATAAATTCATTAGTGAATGTAACCACAATTTTGTAGTTTTGTTAAATCTTCGAGAAAAATTTAGTAAAATACACGAAATGCTTTTAAACTGGCCAAATTAATTCGTACACATAACGAAATGTTTGTATTTTTAAAAAAACCTTCAGTAAAAATTCAGTAAAATATATGAAATGCATTTAAATAGTACGAATGCAGTCGTACAGATCACGAAATGTTGGTTTTCTTGCAAAACCTTCAGAAAAAATTTAGTAAAATACACGAAATGCATTAAAATATTACGAATGCACTCGTGCATATCACGAAATGTTGGTTTTCCTGCAAAACCTTCAGGAAAAATTTAGTAAAATACACGAAATGCATTAAAATAGTACGAATGTACTCGTACATATCACGAAATGTTGGTTTTCTTGCAAAACCTTCAGGAAAATTTTAGTGAAATACACGAAATGCCACAATTAAAATGCATAAAATAGGGTTCACTTTGCTATTGAATGTTTTGTGTGAATTGTACCAAAAGTTTGCAATTTATTTTTGATAAAACCAAACTGAAAAATGTAAGTTCAATTTATACGCTTATGCTTTATATTTTAGTCCGTGCTATTAACCTCGGGATTTTTGTAAGAAATGGACTTGCCACAGAAATATATTTATAATGAATGAAAGTATCGAATTCACTTAACTAGTCACAAGAAATATAATGCGATGGTAATAAATATCGGTTGTTTCTACAGTGAGACTGATAAGGACACACACAATTTTTTAACTTAAGTATTTTCAGCATAAGAAATTTTATTTGATTGGTTTCAATTAATTAATCAACAAACAAATTTTTGTATTGAATAAATAATGAAATTAAAAGACTTGAGCTAAGACTTTCTTTCAATTATAAAAATTTCAACAAAATTAGGTTTCCCAAAATCATCTGTATTGTTCACTTTTGAGATAAAGATAGTTGAGTTTTTCAAATCATATTTTTAGTATTTGGGGTAAAACTTGTTGTGTTGCACTTGCTGATTTTAATTTGACACAAGCACAACTAATAGGTATAATTAAAAATCACTTTCAAACGGAGGTAATTTCCACACTTTACCTAATTGAACAATGTTTCTGATATTACTCAGACTAAATAATTATAAACCCTGGTTGTTGCACTTTTTTGTTAAATCTATTTTTGCTTAATGATACAACTTAATTGTTTGACGAAGACGTAAACACTGATGTTTACACATCATCCCCTTGAGTCCCGGTACTCACAAATTTTTTTAAGTAATGTTGCATTCGGCCCTAGAAAATAAAAGCTTGGATTTATCATTAGGACAACATCATAAAAACAGACAATAAATCAAAAATGTACTATGTTCAACGCATGGCATTTTTTTCACGTTTACTGTTTTAATTTTTAAAACTTTTGTTTTTGTTAAATTGACTCTAGTAATGCAGACTTTTACCAATAACTTGCTATTGACTCTAGATACAATAACAAGTTCTTTGTACCAATTTGAAATCCGCATTTAAGGCACACTTTTTATTCATGGCCACTTAGGAATTCATGCATTTTTTTATACCAGAGATGCTTTAACTTTTTAAAAAATTATTTTCTTTCACATTTTGCAATAAAAATCAAAGTTAAAAAATTTTTTCCTTCAAGAAGTCCAACAGTTATTATAGTTTTCTTCTATAATGTAAAATATTGCTACGAAAAAAAAAACGGTGGAATTCATTCACTTGTAGTCGTGGTATTCAAAAATGTAAAGTAAGACAAAAATGAATGCACTGAACAAGAAAAATGCATGTATCTTTTCTTGTGGTTGGAATAGAACTTTTTTTTTATCAGTTTTCAGGACGGCAATAAAGTCTTCTATGAGGCATTTCAGGGTTATCCATTCCTTACGGGGCACCTTGTATATTAAGTACTTGATTTAAACAACATAATTGGATTCATTTGGCTCCCGTAAGTAAGACAGAAATTTGTTTGGAAAAAACGACAAAAATTCTTCATACATAATCCTTACTTTTTTTTTACTAAAGGGTTTTCCAATAGGGACGGGTTGATTTTGACAGCTCGTGGCGGCCATATTGTTTCTTTTACTTTCTGTCAAAATATCGTCTTTTAATCAGATACTACACTCAACAAAATAATTAGTGCATAAAACTAAAAATGTCGTGCAATTTACGAAACTTTCGTGGTGCAAAACCACAAATGTTTTCCGTAAACTGCACGAATAGGCTTTCGTAAATAGTACAAATATTATTTCATTGAAAATAAACAAATGCGTACATAAGTAAATACATAAACCGAAACATTTGTATATGCACAAAAAAAAATTTAGTGGCTTGTACGAATTCATTTTTGAATAGTTTGTACAATCTACGAAAATGTTGGATTTGAGATATTGGAAGAGGATAAATTCATTAGTGAATGTAACCACAATTTTGTAGTTTTGTTAAATCTTCGAGAAAAATTTAGTAAAATACACGAAATGCTTTTAAACTGGCCAAATTAATTCGTACACATAACGAAATGTTTGTATTTTTAAAAAAACCTTCAGTAAAAATTCAGTAAAATATATGAAATGCATTTAAATAGTACGAATGCAGTCGTACAGATCACGAAATGTTGGTTTTCTTGCAAAACCTTCAGAAAAAATTTAGTAAAATACACGAAATGCATTAAAATATTACGAATGCACTCGTGCATATCACGAAATGTTGGTTTTCCTGCAAAACCTTCAGGAAAAATTTAGTAAAATACACGAAATGCATTAAAATAGTACGAATGTACTCGTACATATCACGAAATGTTGGTTTTCTTGCAAAACCTTCAGGAAAATTTTAGTGAAATACACGAAATGCCACAATTAAAATGCATAAAATAGGGTTCACTTTGCTATTGAATGTTTTGTGTGAATTGTACCAAAAGTTTGCAATTTATTTTTGATAAAACCAAACTGAAAAATGTAAGTTCAATTTATACGCTTATGCTTTATATTTTAGTCCGTGCTATTAACCTCGGGATTTTTGTAAGAAATGGACTTGCCACAGAAATATATTTATAATGAATGAAAGTATCGAATTCACTTAACTAGTCACAAGAAATATAATGCGATGGTAATAAATATCGGTTGTTTCTACAGTGAGACTGATAAGGACACACACAATTTTTTAACTTAAGTATTTTCAGCATAAGAAATTTTATTTGATTGGTTTCAATTAATTAATCAACAAACAAATTTTTGTATTGAATAAATAATGAAATTAAAAGACTTGAGCTAAGACTTTCTTTCAATTATAAAAATTTCAACAAAATTAGGTTTCCCAAAATCATCTGTATTGTTCACTTTTGAGATAAAGATAGTTGAGTTTTTCAAACCATATTTTTAGTATTTGGGGTAAAACTTGTTGTGTTGCACTTGCTGATTTTAATTTGACACAAGCACAACTAATAGGTATAATTAAAAATCACTTTCAAACGGAGGTAATTTCCACACTTTACCTAATTGAACAATGTTTCTGATATTACTCAGACTAAATAATTATAAACCCTGGTTGTTGCACTTTTTTGTTAAATCTATTTTTGCTTAATGATACAACTTAATTGTTTGACGAAGACGCGAAACAATTTGCCAAATTTGAAGCGCACTGTATGCACTATACAATTTAATTTAAATGTTTAACTATTTTTTTGGAATTTAATAAACCAAAGAGCAAACACTTCCACGTTTGAAAAACAAATGATATCCGCATTCCGCATACCTGTCCTTGCGTTTTCATTTAACTAAAGTTAACTAAAGATTACAAAACATTTTGTGAACAAAATAAGACTATGTGAACAATCTAACAATTTCAGTTACATATGTATTGTATATACTAACGAAATTATACATTGATAATCTAAATAAAGATTTTTATTTCAAATTTACAAATTATTTGTAATTTTACTAAATATTTGTAAACACGATAGTTCATAATAGAAAAAAGAAAAAAAAAAACAAAAGTTTGTACCTACTTACATAAAAGATGGAGTACAACGATATCTGCGATAATTTCATAAAATATTTGTAAAACATATACATAGGTTGATAGAATGAAAATAACTAAGACTTTGATAAATTCACAAAATCTTTGTTATTTTATGAGAGGAAAATATGTACAGCAGAGCATTTATCGGGCTTTAGCATTGTTTCGTATAAATTTAGTAGATTGAACGAATTTTTTCGTACAGTTTACTGAAAATTCTTAAAAAGAAGTTTACGAAGGTGATTCCGTGGATTTTACAAATTGTTTGTAACACAGAATTGTTCTCAACTTATTTTAACTAAGATAATTTAGTTCAGATTACACAATTTTGTACATTAAACGAATAAAAGATTTACAAAGTATTTCGTAGTGATTTTACAAAATATTTCTCTGGGTGTAAAGATAAATCATCATGGTAAGTAAATAATAAAACTTTATTATCAAAATGAGTGTTCTATTGATCCCAATTTTGGTCGAAAAATCATCTTTAGCGATGAGGCCCATTTTTGGATGAATGGGTACGTGAATAAACAAAATTGCTGGATTTAAAATGACATCAATCCACGCGAGATTCACGAGGTGCTAATGCATCCAAATAAAGTTACTGTTTGGTGTGGATTTCGGGCTGGAGGCGGCATCGGTCTGTACATCTTCGAAAATGATGCTGGCCAGGTCATCATCGTCAACGGCGATCGATATAGGTCGATGATCACCAACTTCTTGTGGCCTGAATTGGATGATATGGACACCGAAGACATATGGTTTCAACAGGATGGCGCTACGTGCCACACAATCGATATTCTGCACGAGCGGTTTCATGGCATGGTTATCTCCCGCTGAGGCGACATGAATTGGCCACCAAGATCGTGTGATTTGATCCCTTTGGACTTTTTCTTGTGGGGCTTTCTTAAGTCGCAGGTCTTTGCGAATAAGCCGCAAACCACTGCGGCCCTCAAAGACAACATAATCGATGCCATCGGTCAAATTCAGCCTGATTTATGCGCCAAAGTTATCGAAAACTGGACCTTTTGAATCCGCGCCACGCAACGGCCATTTGAACGATGTTTTATTTCACACATAATGTCATTGATAGGGCTCTCAAATAAAAAAATAAAACCTTGTCTTGTTTTATTCAATTTTAAAATCGACCCGCCCTTAATGGAAAAAAGACCAAACTTATCTGCTGAAGTTTTGAAGTTTCAGGAATTTTTTCCTAAAAATTAACTCGCGTTTTTTCGATTTACTAAATTCTTCTTGATTTTCTGGTCTTGTTTCCATTTTCTTTCTGTTTTTTTTTTTCATTCCTGTCTGTCAGAATTTCCAACGTCTCTGGGTTATTTTCCAGAAAAATTCTACCTTTTTCCGGTTTGAACCAGAAAAAAAAATTTTAGCGATTAATTAAAAAAACAAATCGGGCGTAATTTCTGGGCGCCATTTTTTTATCTGGAAAACTCAATATTTCGAAAATAGCCCAAGTGCCCACTGAGTGAAAAATGTGTGGGCTCATTACAGACATATTGATGTTAAATCTATGTAGGTACTGAAGTTTGCATAGGATTGCCATGAAAGATTTATTTACTAAGTAAAGTTAACGTCTGTTGGTTACATTTCAGTTTATGTACCAAATGAAAACCACCCTCAGTGAGCACAATTTATTTAGTCAGTCTATAGAAAATGTATCACTTGCTATGAATACAGGCAATATTGAATCAACACATATCTATTGACCAGCTATAGTGGCATATTTACTGACTAAATAAATTAAAAAAGTCCGAGAGCAAGCAACGTGTGTTCACTCAATACGATTGTGGCTGCATTTATTCATCAAATACAGTTATGTGTTGAGTACAATGCAACGTGTATTCAGTACATATTTTATGTAGACATTTCTAAAAATCACATTTTATTTCACATCTTTATGCGATGGGTCCATAGAATTCTTTATTGAATACATAATGGCAAAAATGTATGTACTCAGTACAGATTTTATCATTTAATGAGTACATAAAGTTATGTGTGCAGAAATCTATGGAATTAGTCAACACATTTATGTGCTGAGTACATACAATTTTCCCTCAGTGTAAGGTTGCATATGCATACCCCTATGACAAGGCCTGGCTGGGGTATACTTCCAAATCCTAATTCCCATTTAAATCTTTCATAAAAATTGATTGTACAAAAAATGTCGCTCATTAAAATCCCCAAGCACACAATGCAATCATCCTTACCTTAATTTATTCAAATCATAAAAATACAAAATAGCCTCCTTCAATTACTTTTCTATACTAGTAAACCTTCACCTACTTACCTAAATTGAATCCACTTTAAAAAAAAGAAGGGTTATACGCTGCTATTTTTAATTCCATTAAATTCAATGTTTTGCCATGAAACCATCATAATATAATAGCTAAATAGCTGGTCTTATAAATTTCTATAGAAAATAATTTATTTTTATTTTTTCGAGGTTATATTGAACATAAACTTTTTTAACAATTTTATTCAAACGATAAAACAAAAACTTCCTTACCAGCCTATAATTATGATTTCTTTTTTTATATTTGAATCTGAAATGACTGAGATTTTAAGTTGTTTCTAGAAGGTAAATGCACTCTCACTTTACTTACCATTACCACCCATGTTCCTGACGATGTTTTTAATCCCGTTAACACACCGTGCATCGTGCGTTAACTCCAAACTTACCGCATTTGAAAAAGGACTTTATTATCATATACTATTATTTCTTCTGTTCTGTAGAGCTTCTTAACAAGTGGAGGAAAAAGTAGGTAAGGTACCTTATACTTACAGAGCGTGTACTCGTATTTGTGTCTTGTTCTTCATGATGTGTAATTTCGTCGTCGTCGTCGTTGTCGATATCGTCGTCATCATGTCGTTTCTTAAGCTCTGGCTTCGTCATCTTCTTATTACAATTAAGGAGCTTTATGTAATTTCCTCCATTAGGATAGAGGCAACCTGACTACAGGGTGTTAAGTGTTTCGAAATTAATAAACTATCAATTTATTGAAGACGAGAAGAAAAAGAAGATCTTGCATAGAATAAGACGTACGTGTTCTCCCGGGTCAAAGGGAATATAAGAAGAATAGTTTCGCGATAAGCAATATCAGTATAGCTTTTAGAAAATAACTTAACAGCAGGCTGCTGATTTTAACTTCAGATCACGGGCTATTGGAACAGCAATTACTTTTTAAAATACCAGCCAGTTTATTCTAGTCACTCAAACACATGAAAAAGAAGATAATTTGTTTTATAATCAAGAAATATTTCCAGGAGCTGTTAAGGTACCATCATGTAGACCAAGTAATAATGCAGGAGGGTAACTCTTTTTTATTTTTATTTTTTCTTCTTCTTGTTCTTAATCTACTAATTTTTCTTCTTCTTCTAACTCTGCTTTTACTTCAACTTTTTCTTCTTCTGTTTTTTCTTCACCTACTTTTTCTTAAAATTATAATTCTTCCTCTTCTTCTTCTTCTTCTTCTTCTGCTTCTTCTTCTTCCTCTTCTTCTGCTTCTTCTTCTTCTTCTTCTTCTTCTTCTTCTTCTTCTTCTTCTTCTTCTTCTTTTTCTTCTACTTCTTCTTCCTTTTCTTCCTTTTTCTTCTTCTTCTTATTCTTCTACTTCTTCTTCTTATTCTTCTTCATTTCCTTCTCTTTTTATATTCTTTCTGTTTAGTCTTTGTCTTTGATATCATCATCTTCTTCCTCGACTTCTTCTTCATCTATTTGTTCTTCCTTAACATCTTCTTCTAATTTATCTTTTTCTCCTTAATTTTCTACTTCTTCTTCGTCTTATTCCTCTGCTTTTTCTTCTTGTAGTCAATGAAGACTTTGTATAGAAGGATCATGAACAGAAGGTAACGAATAAGTATCTGTCGATAGTTTTGTCTGAAATACCCTGTACTACCCAATATGTTTGCTATATCTTTGTTTTTTTTTTTCTCCCCCTGATATATTCTCAGTAAATTTGAAAACATTAAACGAACATAAGGATTAGGAGCGCATTTTATATCACACAAAACATCAAACACTTAAAACATACGTTCTTTCGTTTAGGCGCATAAAGCACAACACACACTTATACACGCAGACACACACTAACTAAAATACCTTTGCGCTTCGTTGACACACAAAAACATTGTCACTCACATACATAATTTATATAATGTGTCCTTAACATTAACTTCCTTTAATGACCAAATGACCTAAAGTTCTATTAGTTGTTTGGCCCCCAACTACCAACCATCATCATACAATATCCTTCACATCAACCTACATCTACTATTCATAATTTAGATATGCCTGTAATGAGTTCTTCTGTGTATCCCCCCCCCACATACACTCATTTCACCCCACCACCCACTTAGGAGTTAGGACGGTTCAGGTCAGGCACCCCCTCCACCATAAAAATTCAGTGGATCAAATAATAAACTTACCGGTCATGAGGCAGCATATAAGAAGCAAACAATACGGGCCTGGCCGCATGATGTCTGCCTTTCCTTTTCCTTTACTGCTGCTGCAGGAAGCACGACTATATAGAAAGGGAGCGAGCGGACAGAATAACATAAAAATCCATTCCACGCAGCCAGCCAGAGAAGCCCAAAGCAAGCACAAGACCTAATGGCTAGGGCAGCGGCTGGGAGAGAGAGAGAGCGAGAGAGATGGACTATCACTGGTAGGCAAATGCAAACAGGAACGGGAATTATGTTGTTTGCCTTTGAAGCTTCCACCACCTAGCAGAGCAGAGCCATAGCATAAGCGTCAGCATCCTCCATCCTCTTTAGTCGGTTAGGCGAAAGGAAGTTAGAGAGGCACGTGCAAAAGCGAGCGTTTCCAAAACCATCACCATAAAGCTTCCCTGAGCGTAATGTTCGGGTTGTGCCTTATCAGTCACATCGTGTATAAATCTTTGAAAAGGTGAGCAGAAATGTGTTGGCCAACTCCAGCAAAAATGTTTGTCTCGGTATTTTTTTTTAGTGATATTAAAACAACCGTTGCTTTGCTTTTTCTGTTAGTATATTGTTTTAGGGTTTTTTGGAAGGGAGGGTGGGGGAGGTACTTTGCATGGGAAGTGCGTTAGCACAAAAAATAACCAAACACAAAGCACAACAACAAAAAAACTCATAAAATAAAAATTATTATGAGTGTGTGTTGAAATTTAACGTTCCAAAATAATACGGTTCGTTCTTATTTTTTTTTTTTGTTTATTTTTTTAAGGTAAAACAAAAAACAATGACAGCGAATTTTTGCTGTTTTTCATTTTCACATTTCATCTTTTGACAGTTAAGTATAGTATGCTAAGAAGACCTGATTGTGAAGCGTGTAGGGGATGTAAAGGTAAATGATTGAATGACTTTTTGTACAAAAGCGAAATGTAATACGAAACCCTATCTACTAAAAACGGAATATGATGGTGCTTAACCCACCAACTGAACTGTTCCCACACCCGCAGCTCATTGTTTTTGTCTCTCTGAGAAAATTATTGTTTTTCGAGTTTTTGGAAATTTATGAAATATTTACAAGTCACTGACGGTGCCTTTACGACAACAAATCATAATTAATTATTTATCAAGGAGAAATAAGTAAGCACACAGTAACATACCATTATACCTAGAATAAAAGCAAAATTTAAAAAACGGAATGTTTGTTTTATTACTTGAATGAAAAAAGAAATACATAGGTACTTACTATGGATGAAGTTTAAAGAGACAGAAATAAATGTTTTATTAAAAAGAAGCAAAAATAATTAAGACGAGTCACTAATAATCATACATTTTCCAAGCACAGAAGCTGGAGATTGTATTTATTTTCAATGATTAATTTAAAGTTGAAAGATAGTCATATGTGATCTAGAACGGTTTAAATACATACCCGTCTAGCTGGGCTAGAAGAAAAATTCTATACAAAATGTCGTTTATATTTTTTTTTTCAAATTTTCTCAAAAACAACTGAAACCATTTTTAATAAACTTCGTCGCTGCACTCTTTTTAAAGATTGTAACAAAACTACATATCAGTTTTTTTTTTTGTGCCTAAAAATTAACTAAACGAAAATAAGGCACCGACGTTTAAAATTGTCTTTTTATTTAGTTATCCACCCATACTTCGTAAATGGCTGAGCCAATTTCGTTAAAATTTCTCAAACATCAGGTACATATTTCTGCAAGAACAAGTTTGTGTAGGTGAAAAGTGATAACAGTGAGACAGGGCAAACAGGGAGACAACTCATTTTCCTCTTTTGTGAAAGCATGCACAGATATCCCAGTACCAGTATTGGTAAAATCGTTTAATCCCCCCTCCACGTGTTTTGATTCTGTTGCGCACGAATTTCAGTTGCGCGTTAACCTCCACCGGATAACCATTCAAAAAAATCCTTCGAGGTATTTTTCGGAGTGTGTTTAAATTTAAAAAAATAGCAACGGGAAATATTCTGTTATAATAAAACAACAAAATCATAGAAGTCTTTCATTTTTGTAATAATTTTTTTTTATGAAATGACAAAAAGCGAACAGTGAGACATTTCCAAAAAAAAATAAACAGTGAGACATACCTCACTGTAATAAAGAAAGAAAAAACCTTAACAATAGAAGTTATATTGTTTTTGTTTTTATTTTAGTGAAATGTATTTAATGAAATTCAATAAAAAGTATTTAAGCGACTTTAAGTCCAATGCGTTTCGGTCCTGATAACAATTACAGTGGACCTCATCAGTTAGAGCTGTAATACCTCACTGTTTTCACTTTCATTGTAATTTTAATTTACAGCGTTTTAATAACATAGTGACTGATTTTTGTTGTTTTTTCCCCTTAACAGGCTTTGTTGTTGCTACAAAACGAATTAAATATGCCTATGAAATCAGCCTAAAGCGACAAATTTTTTTATTCGAAACCATATCTGTGAATTTAAAATGATCTCATTGTGATTACACTTTGTTTTTTTTTTTAATTTTCTAGTTTATTGTTCTTTATTAAATTTTGTTTAAGAAATATATAAACGTTACTAAATTTATTTAATAAAATTATATATTATTTTGTTCTGTTTTTTATTTTTGTTTCGTTCGTCACACTGTTCACCTTACACTGTCTCACTGATCTTACCGCTCGCAAACATTGTGACAGTTTGACTTTTTCCAAGTTTCAGTTTGTTGTGGTGCTCTCATGGATCGTTTCACTAAAATTTCTTTTGGAACATTTAGCTAAAATATGCCTTAAAATATGCTCCAAATTTGAATAAGATTGCTTGAAAACATTCAGAGATATACCAATTTAAAAGAAAAGTGTCTCACTGTTCGCACCTTTCCCCTACTCGTCAAGCATTTTATTTTTAGAATTGCAAAAAATAGTGTTTTTGATTTTATTTATATGTCTACATTTTCATCCCGGCTGGAAAATAACCACTTTCTGTCCAGTTTTGGGCAAGGGCCTAGTAACTCTTCAGTAGTGAAAATCTAGACGAGGAAAACTTTTTAGATACTTGACAAGCCCTTGATGGATTTCAGTAAGTACCAAAAATTTAGACGAAGAAATGTTTTCAAACACCCGTGATGCCTTCCCCTGTAAAAACTTGTGTAACATGGTACCCCATTAGGAATGTCTCTTGTACATCAAAAACAAGATTTTATAAGCACCATGCAATTTAAATATCATACGGCACTTTTATCTCTCTTTTCTTTCTCTTCTTTTTCATTATAACCCTTTTTACAATTATAATATAAATGAATTGGGTGGCGCGGATTTTCTTTCACGCGGAACTCACAATAGGGCTGGTAACATCTGGAGTTTTATTAGTCGGATTGCCAAGATTATAATGTTTGGACTTTAAAAAAAGACAGAGCATCACGGCATATATTTTTAAAGTTGACTGAAGTGGTAATACTGCTGACAAAAATTGGAAAATCTCTTTTTTTAAACCCCCTTACCCGCCAAAGGCTGAAAAAGAAACCTGCCAGACTTTTGTTTGCGATACCACGATATATGCACCTACAAGCCCTCATACTCATATTTTGGTTATCACTCCAATCCCAAAATTTGCTGTGAGGGTGGATTCTTGGTCTTATTACACTAATTTACTATAATTAAAGCGCACGCTTTTTTACATTTTCGAAACTTTTTTTATTGTACGCAGAATATTGTAAAACAGAATTTTGAAAAGCTTAATTTTGTAAAGCAGTAGTTTTAAAAACACAATTTTGAAAGCAGACTTTTGAAAGCAGAGTTTTGAAAAAACAATTTTGACCTCGGCAGAATTTCCGCCCCAAGTCGAAAAATAATCAACTTTCTGTCTGTTACTACATAGAACCAAACGGTTAAATCTCATGAATAAATGCTTCTCGTCTAGCCATTCGGATTCGGCATAAAATTGTAGATCCCTTCGATTCCTGTCGACAGGCGCACACAGGAATGGTTGCGAGTTGTTAGTCACTAGGCCCTGGTTCTTCACAAGCCGTTGTGCCGCCCAATTTTTTTTTTTTTTATAGGCTGGGAAGTTAACCCAGACCTCCAGCGTGACAGTCGAACGCGCTAACCATTACGCTACGGGCTCCTACACTTTTTACTATTAAAACAAGTAAAATAAGACACATAAAACATAAAAATTCCTCATGAAAGTTGGTGAAAACGTTACATTTACCATAAGAATATGAAGAATAAAAAGAGTCTGTAAGAATATTTTTTGTTATCTCTGTCCAATGAATATGTGCAGTACAGGGAAGATAGGACGTTTGTATCTCACTCTAACTACAAAGGAATCCCATTAAGTTGTGTGAAAAAAATATTTGTCAAGGGTTTCCGTACTGCATACTATAAAAATTGCAAAAAGCTCAGAAGGGCTGCCATCTATGCTTTATTATTTAGTTTAAAACAAAGAAATTCATTTTACAAAAATCATTAATTGAAATCTTAAAATGCAAATTCCAAAATCTAGAATCAAAAATAATTACATATATGTATCTCGGATATGAAAATTCAAAATCTTAAATTTGAAAATCTGGAAAATGTCAAGATTTTCTAAGTCAGAGTTTTTATATGTCAACTGAACTAAATTGATTTTATCTTGATCGACACCACCAAGCGGTAAGATAACAGCCGCGTTTTTTTAAGGGTATCCCCAGTAGGCCTGATCCCTTAACAACAACAAAATCATTCTTCCTATAAACAAAATATACATGTAACACAGGATAATAAATATAAGTAAGGAACTTAATTTCAATGTAAATAACACAGCACCATATCACATTATTTCATTTGACAACGAGTAACTGCTGTTGCTTTCGTCATTTAAACTTATTATATGTAGGTATGTACATAGGTTCAAAAGTAAAAGCAAACACACAGTTTATCTAAAATATATGTTTGAGCATTTAATTTTTTCGTTTCACAACCAGAAATCAAAACAATTGTAAGTAAACGGACTATATTAATACATCAATACAAATTATATGCCAAACCGCACGTGCTCGAAAATCCACTCAAATAAACCCTTTGTCTTATTTCAATTAGCCAAATATTTTTTTGATGGCTTTTAATTTTTTTCCAAACTACCAAGAAAAAACCAAATCTATGAAACAAAAAAAAAGCGAACGGTAACAATTTTGTCTTCAAGTATCCTTAAAAGCGTATAAAAAGCTTCCATCCTGAAAAATATGCATTTTTCAGCATTACCATTCCCACGGTAACTCTGATTTGATATGCTTATTTTTGGCACACACTAAGAGCATTGTTCATGAGGATACGATCAGTACCTACGGCTCGAGCCGTTCGAAAGGCATGTCATAGTGGGGTGTACAGTGTAGACAGTGGTTATTTAAGGGGATTTGGGATATTTTTATATGCAGCAGGCACCCTTTGGAGAAGGAAAGCTCTCACATAACGCCTGTACTGCACATATTCATTGGACAGAGTAATAGTAAAGGTGTTTTTTTTAGGAGAAGAGGAGGTAGATTGTTGTGCATCAAAGAAAAAAATTGCATATGGCACATGATTTCAAGGTACTTTTTCATGGTGAATCTAATAAAATTTAAACTAAGACGATACGATTACCGAACAAAAAGTTATAGTCCTTTTTATTTAAGTATGACTTATTTCATCAACTTCCTTGTCAACTGGCATTTTTCTTTCAATCGTTTTGTAGTTGATGATATCGTGCTTGCTGAATAAAAAGAAATACTTCGAAAAGTTAGAGCAAGACCTTGATTACTGTGAAAATTCAAAAGACTTTTGGAAAAAATTTAGAGAAATAAATGGACAAAATTTTCAAATGGGTGCAAACTTGGGCATCGATGCGCTAAAAACTTATTTTCAATTTCAATTTGTTTTTGACGTCCGTGCGAGATTTTATTTTTGACGCCCGGGCATCATTTTATTTTTGACGCCTAGGCGTCATTTTATTTTTGACGCCCGGGTGTCATTTTATTTTTGACGCCCGGGCGTCATTATATTTTTGACGCTCGGCGTCAATTTATTTTCGGCGCCCGGGCGTCATTTTATTTTTGACGCCGGGCGTCATTTTTTTTGACGCCCGGGCGTCATTTTGTTTTTGACCCCCGGGCGTCAATTTATTTTTGACGCCCGGGCGTCATTTTAATTCTGACGCCCGGGCGTGATTTTATTTTTGACGCCCGGGCGTCATTTTGTTTTTGACGCCCGGACGTCATTTTGTTTTTGACCCCCGGGCGTCAATTTATTTTTGACGCCTGTTCGTCATTTTATTTTTGACGCCCGGGCGTCATTTTAGTTTCTGACGCCCGGGCGTCATTTTAATTTCTGACCCCCGGGCGTCATTTTATTTTTGACGCCTGGGCGTCATTTTGTTTTTGACGCCCGGGCGTCAATTTATTTTTGACGCCTGGGCGTGATTTTATTTTTGACGCCCGGGCGTTATTTTATTTCTGATGCCTGGGCGTCATTTTGTTTTTGACGCCCGGGCGTCATTTTTTTTTTGACGCCCGGGCGTCAATTTTATTTCTGACGCCTGTTCGTCATTTTATTTTTGACGCCCGGGAGTCATTTTTTTCTGACGCCCGGGCGTCAATTTATTTTTGACGCCTGGGCGTCGTTTTAATTTCTGACGCCCGGGCGTCATTTTTTTTTTTGACGCCCGGGCGTCATTTTAATATATACCCAGCTCTTTCTTCCTTACTATTCATGTATTCCTTTCATTTTTCTTACTTCAAATAGCCATCTATTGGCCAGGGTAAAAACTAAATTTTAAAAGGGAAAAGCTAAGGGTGTGTGATAAGAATGGATTTGAAAATCCAAATCCAAAAACAAAGCTGGATCTTGAGTTGATTTCCAATCCGAATCCAATCTGAGAAAATAAAACACAGCTAATATAATTATTTATTTTAAAATTGTGTATAAGAATGAAATTAAAGCGCAAACTCTGGCAGACGGCTATTTAAAGCCATGCATATGTGATTTAAGAATTACCGTATTGTAAAACAAACAACATATTATCGAAAAATAAATCAATTTATCTATCCATCTATCTACCTTGATAACTTATTATTCAAAAACTATCACCAAAACAACTTTGTTTAAAGATTAAGGAATTATTTTCTGGCTTTACAAAATATTCCAGAGTAAATTTTGTAAGTGTTGCCGTTCTTTTCCATTTTCCAATAATATTTTTTTTTTACAATTTTGTAGAATTTCTAAACAGGTTGAATTGGAACAAGTTCGCTATTTATTAAAACTTGTATTTCCTCCAATCGCGCCTCAAAGTACGAGTACCTTCTGTATTTTGACACTGTATTGTATATTTATGTATGTCGCTGGTACAAAGAAGACGAATAGTATTGTCATAACTCATAATTATTCTTAGAGTTAGGCCTTTTGACTTCTTTGTAAAGTTATTGATGGTTTCTTGTTAAAGATGATTATATAGATAAAGAAAACATAGATATAAATTAATTTGAAAAAAAAAAACTATCTACTCGATTTTTATTATTAAGGAAAACATCGTTAATCTTGTCTAAATGAATTTCTTACGAGCAAAAATTTCAATTTAAAATAAAACGTTCATTTCATTATGAGTAGTGAGAGAGGAAGAACCATTATACCTATAAGTGATTTTGAATACAAAAAGGATATTTTTACATCTTAATTCGCTTTTTGGAATGTTTAATGATTAATGAGATAAAAAAGAAATATAACATCCTGCCTACTGTTTATAAATGTTCATCATTCATTTTTTAACCAACGACAAAAATATACTGTTCAAAGACTAAAGCACGTGCCAATTGAAAATATTCTACAACAATACATAATTTTGATTTCAAATACTAACAGGCAGTCTTTGTCGTTTTATTGTTGTATTAAGGTACAGAGGAATCCATCTTTTTTTTGTTCTTATCTTCTCTTTAATTATTGATATCTGGCATCAAAACATTGCTTTTCCCCGAAGTTATATTATTTTGTAAACGGATAAAGGCGTTGTAGTAGTCAGTCTTCGCCGTCGTCGTCATCCAGGGTTTTCTTTGTCGCTATAGAAAATAAAATATAGACCCACGTTTTTTTGTTGAACTTCGTTGCTCGTTGGTTGGTATGATTCTCTCTCTCTCCCAACCACCCCCGAATCAAATCCTAAAAGCGAAGGAATTATTTTTTAATTAGTTAATTAATTGATTTGTAGAAATCTCGTTAGATTGATTGGAAAGGGTGTTATCTGCGTCTTTATATTCGACAACACAATCGAATAGGCACGAATTATTGTTTTCGTTCGACGATGATTTTGAGAAATGATGGTAGGCATTTGTTTATATATTTTTGTAAGATTTTAATCTAAGTCCAATTATTTTTGATTAATTAATTATTACGTTTATAAGTTTTATCTTTTTTTGGAATATTTTTGTATTTATTTATATTGTTTACATCCAAAAAGTCGTTTTAACCATGACTTCTGTCGCATGGTATGTGCTATGATGAGCCTGTCTGCCCACTTAAGGTCTTAGATGGCTGGCAGCAACACAATATTTAACGTTTGACTTTTGAAATTTTGACCGCCATAACTTAAGAACCGATTGGCGTACAGAGGTCAACGATATGTCATTTTGTAGATAATTTTATTGTCTACTGTTTTTAGATCACTTTCTGAAAAAAATAAACTTCTCGGGAGTTATTAAGCAAATTAAAAGGAATTACATTTTTCAAGATGGGCAGCATTTCCCTTCCGGTACCACACTTTAAACTTGGTTCTTTAAAAGAAAATATGTTTCAAAACATAACCCAAAACAAAATTCCCCATCCAAAAATATAATTAATATCCTCCAATATTTAATTTTTTTTCGACTAAATGTACTGCACCCAAATGTTTTCGACCGTTTTTTTTTCCAAATCTATTAATTTTATAAGAAAAAATGTTATAATCATTTTTGTTTTGCTGGACTATCAGAGACGCCGCTGACGTGCTGGGTTTCAATCGATCACCACAACGAAAACCATGGTTTGACAATGAGTGCCAAAAAGAATATGCAGCGAAGCAGGAGGCATTCAAAGCGCACGACGGCCATTGCACAGAAGGTCCAGAGCAGACCAGAGGAGAGAGGAACACCGGCTACTCAGAAAGAAAAAAAGGAGCATGAGAAGCGCGTGGTCGAGGAGAATGACGGATGTCAAACAGGAATGAGCTGCGGAAGTTTTACCAAAAGGTAAAAAGAAGACCCTAGAACTAGAAGGCCCGAACTGAAGCCTGGAAGGACGAGCAAGGGAACATTGTAGTTTAATCGCAGTCGATGCTAGCTGAGAATATGGAAGTATCACTTCTGCGGCTAATTCTGCTATCAGGCAGATTTCACCTAGACGATGTAGGTCACCCGACCTCGACGAAGTGAAGATAGCAATATTAGGGTGAGTAATTTTGTATACTGTCTTGTTTCGAATTCTAATAGTGAAAAAACGTTGACAAATAGACTTAGTAATGCACTCGTAACATTTTTTTTCGAAATCCAATTTCATTAACTATCCTATCCTATGAGTTTTACAGA
The DNA here is from genome assembly GCA_949320155.1 of Melangyna quadrimaculata. Lineage (NCBI taxonomy): Eukaryota > Metazoa > Arthropoda > Insecta > Diptera > Syrphidae > Melangyna > Melangyna quadrimaculata. The sequence continues at coordinate 149,394,047 of OX439483.1, read as the reverse complement.
TTTCATCTTAAGTTAGACAGGAATACCAACAAAGAACCTTCCTTTATTGACATAGCAGATATAGTTTCTCAGAAGTTAGAAAGTATTAGGGAAAAAGCATCTCTGCCTATAGTGACTCATGTAATTCAGTTGTTGAGAGCATACCATACGAAGTGCAAAAACTTAAATAAATCTTTAAAAAGCTGTTCTGATGAAAAGAAAGATATTTTTCTTAAAAATGGTACAGCTTTGTTTGACATTTGTTCATGCAAATGCAAATGCCAAGAGATTTTTAAATGCAATTGTCCTAAGCAATTTTAGGTTAATAAAGATGAGCAACCATTTTTATTGGACCAAAGATCTGAAAGAAAAATGAGTAGAGATGGTGTTGATGCATGTCGCTTCTGCCAAATTAAAAAAAAAAGAAATGAAAGGTCGAATCCAATAATCAAAGAAAGTCAACAATTTTATCTTCACTGTGTGACTCTGATAATGACGTAAGTTCTATTTCATCCTATGATGAACATTCAAATTCACCATCGACTTCAAAACCGAAGACAAAGAAGACTAGTATTCAACGTCTACCTTCCTTATCCAAGACATGTGATCGTTATGAAGTTTCAGAGAGGGCTGCTGCCGCCATCGTTTCTGCTGCACTATATGACATCCAGTCTGACGTGGAGGTTATTGACAAGTCTAAAATACGGCGGGAAAGAAAAAAAGTTCGTAATGAATTAACGACCAAAGCTGTCTAAATGTCCCTGCATTGTATTTTGATGGTAGAAAAGATAGACCTCTTACTGTTGTAACTAAGGGTACTAAAAGATACAAACAAGCAGCAAAAGAGGAACATATTTCCATCATCAGGGATCCAGAGTCCATGTTTTAAGGATATACGACACCGAGCAAGGTACTGCAAAATTCACAGAATCATTCATTTTCTCACTACTTGCAGATAAAAACATTGAAATTGATGACTAAGTAGCGATGGCACAGCTATAAATACAGGCCAGTTTAATGGTGTAATAAGACTTCTAGAAAAACGGATAGGGCGACCCTAGCAATGGATAGTCTGTTTGTTTCATTTAAACGAATTGCCACTCAGGCATCTATTCATAAGGCTCGATGGTGCAACCACAGGTCCTTCTTCATACGCGGGTGAAATTGGAAAGCAGTTAGAGGTTTGCGAAAGTAAATTATTGTCAAATATAGTCCTATTTCAAGTACGCTGTCAGATTTCACGCCAAAGAATTTGAGTCAAGATCAAAAGCATTTATATGAAATTACAACTGCAGTTATCACTGTAGACTTTCCATCGGATTTAGCAAATAAGTATAAGGCACCAGGAAAGATGTCTCATGCCCGATGGCTAACGAAAGCAAATCGAATACTTCGTCTTAACGTCTCTACAGCAAAACCATCCAAAAATTTAATCCATCTAGCAGAGTTCGTTGTAAAAGTGTATGCACTAGTATGGTATCAAATAAACATGTTTTCAACTTGCAAGGACGATTCAAGACATTTTTGGAAAATTATTCAGGCTTCTCGTTATCTTTCCTCTGAACTTAAGGCAGTTATAGATCCGATAATTCAGCGAAATACATATTTTGCACATCCTGAAAGTCTTTTGCTGTCAATGTTAATAGATGAAAAGTTACACGTTAGGCAACTTGCTGCTCGAACAATCCTTAAAGCTCGAAATTTAACCCCAAGAAGAAACATACCGCGAGTTTTTGAAGTACCGCAAATCAATTTTAATGCATCATCATATACCGAGATGATAGATTGTCAACAAACCATTTACGAGCCTCCAGTTTTAAGATATGTTTCCAACGGCGTTAGTTAATAACGCCCAAGGCAAAAGCGCCCAAATCGATTTGGAATTATCGCCCAAAAAATATTTTATCGCCCAAAAATAAATTAAAAAATGGAAACATTGCCCAATAGCCCAGGCAAATTGTACTTTTTCTGCCAAAAAAATCCAAGTGAAGGTTTTTAAACGCAATTGTCTACATTTTGCCATAAGAAATACTGTCGTGAAAGTCCATTACCAAATCGTATGCGCATCAATAGTTATTCAAGGTTAAATGTCGAAAATATCAGTTTTTCGCATAAAACTCTGAAACTGTAAATGCTATCGAAAAGTGTTTCATACAAAACTTGTAGATTATGTCATTTTCCAAAAAAAATCTATTTAAAAAAAAAAAAGCCCACGCCTCTTTCCCCCCCAGATACCGCACGCGCTGGGGTCCATTTTCACCGAGTACGACAGCAATTACGATTGCAAGTCATATCGGCACTTATATTAATTATTTGATGTTAGATAATTATATAAAAAAAAATCGTTACTTAGTTATGTTTAACAATAACACAGCAACTTGTCTTACAGCGAAACGAGTAGGTATCAACGGAAGTTAAAAGAGATTAGGTCTGCTTAATGCAAGCAGTTGAAAAATTTAAAATTGAGAAAAAAAAATAAAACTATTTAAAAAATAAGGATTATGAAATCAAAAAATTAAAATTATGTTTAGTTTACGTTATATTTAGTTTATAAACAAAATGCAACATTAAGAATAAAACAAAAAATTAAACCGATCACGACAGTGGAGCACTGGTTCGAAATAACTTTTTAAGTCCTATTTTACACATGTTACAATCAATTGAGGAAACATTTAAATTATAGAGTTTACTCATTCGGTTAAGAGGTTCATGCATGCCATAATTAGTTCTATGAAAATTTACGTGAAAAAGTTCAAATTCTCGCAGGTGGTGAGAACCCCCGCGGTAGTTCAAGCCAATACAGGATAGCAAATCAGGAGCATCAATTTGACCAGTAATAAGTTGATGATAAAATATTAAATCATTATTAACCCGCCTCTGATATAAAGTTTGGACCTGCAGAAGCTGGATCCTATGTTCATATGGTGGCAGATTATATGGATCAGTCCAGGGTAACCCTTTTAAAGCAAATCGAATGAAGTTATGCTGTATTGCTTCAATACGGTGTTTATGAATAACGTAAAAAGGAGACCAAACTTGTGAGGCATACTCAAGATGGGGTCGTACATAGCAATTGTATAAGGAGAGGGTGACATACGGATCGTTAAATTCCTTAGCCCACCGTTTTATAAAACCAAGCATGGAACTTGCTTTTTTACAATGTAATTAATATGCTCTGTGAATTCTAGATTAGAACTAAAGTGAACACCAAGGTCTTTGAAGCTTAGAACACGAAATAGTGAGTGCTGTGAAATGGAATAATCAAAAGCACTCGGTACTCGTTTTCTAGAAAAAGTAATAGTTTGGCATTTAACTGGGTTAAGAGAAAGACTGTTTTTGTCACACCAAACATTAAAATTGTCAATATCTGCTTGCAAGAGAATGCGATCACTGTTAGATTTTACTGTTTTAAAAATTTTCATATCATCAGCATATATAAGAATATCACTATGGTGTATACATGATTTACCATCATTTATAGCCAGAATGAATAGAAGTGGGCCAAGATGACTTCCTTGAGGTACACCCGAGTGAGCATTGAATGAATCTGAAAGACAGTTTCTAAATTTTACCTGGTAAGATCTATTTTCAAGGTATGACCTTATCCATTCTATAACAATATTCGGAAAACCAAAAGCTTGGAGTTTAAATATAATAATGTTGTGACTTAGTTGATCGAATGGTTTTGAAAAATCAGTGTATATGCAATCCACTTCACTTCCATTTTCCAATGCATTAGAACATTTGTGCAAGAAAGTAAGGAGATTTGTTACCACAGATTTCCTTCTCACAAAGCCATGCTGTTGTTCACATATTATATTCTTAGTATAAAATGCTAAACTTTCACAAACAACTTGCTCAAAGAGCTTTGGAATGCATGAAAGTTTCGATATAGGTCTATAATTCTTGATATCAGTTTTGTCGCCCTTTTTAAAAACTGGAGTAAGAAATGCATTTTTCCAAAAACAAGGAAATTTTCCTGATTTAGTAGAAAACTCAAACAAAAATTTAATGGGATCAACTAGTATATTTTTACATTTTTTTAGAAGTATTGGAGGAATTCCATCCGGCCCAGATGAGTAATCATCATTTAACGATGAGAGAACCTCTAAAATAGAGCTTTGTTGCACCGGTATATTACTGAAACTGGTTTGGGCATAGATATGTAAATTTCTAAAAAAAAGTTTCATCAACATCAACAGATGTGTCGACAAATGAATTTTGAAAATTTTTCGCAAAAGCGTTGCAAATATCAATGGGTTTTTGCAAAGAACAGTTCTCGTATGTGAAATTTGCCGGGTAACCGTCAGAATTTTTCTTTGAATTAACAAATTTCCAAAATCTCTTAGGATCATCCTTTAAAGATCTACCCATTTTGTTTACATGATCTGTATAGAGAGTCTTCGAAAGGGATTTAAATTCTTCAAATAATGCAATGTAAGAGTTGTGGTCGAAAGACGAAAGGGTTTTTAAATATAACTTCCATGCTTTGTTCCTTTTGTTTCTGAGTAATTTCAGCTCTTTCGTATACCATGAAAAGCAGGCGTTCGAATTTTTCGACATTTTTATGGGGATAGTATTATTCATGCAGTTATTAAGGATGGTATAGAAACTGTTAACTGCTTCGTCAATATTATTAGACACTGATATACTATCAATACCAGATCTAGTTAATTCATCTGAAAGCAATTGAAAATTAGCTTTCCTGAAGTCAAAAGTATATGAACAATCATAACTGTTACTGTTTTCAGTAAGGTGACTGCTCAAGTCAAAAATAATATCCAAAGGAGGATGATAGCTATCTATATTAGTAATTCCGAGACTAGATTCTAGAACCAGAGTACTAACAGCGTCTGAGGAAAAAACTAAATCGAGAATTCGATTTTTGTAATTTTTAATACAGCTAACTTGCTGTAAGTCAGTCGAGGTAATCCTATCAAGAAACTGCAGTTCAGTTTTGGAAGAAGTTAAAGAAGCTTCTTGACAAGATTCGTCTTCAGAAGATACCCAATCAATGTGTGGTAAATTGAAATCTCCGAGAAGTAAAATGTTGCTGTTAGAGCAAGACAAGTCAACAACAAAATCTAAGGCCCTAGAAAGTTCAACGTAAGCTGCGTGTGGACTTTTTGGAGGTATGTAGACATTTAAAATATAAACAAATTTTGACTGTATAGCTACCTTAATACAGACTAATTCAATAGAAAGATTAAAAGGGAATGAAACAGACGAAGACATAAATTTATCGCGAACTGCAATCAAAACACCGCCTCCCACTTCTTTTAGTTTGTCACCATGACGATCATTTCTATATACTAAAAACTCTTGACTAAACAGTTCCGTGTCTAAAAAACTTGGATTAAGCCAAGTTTCCGTCAAAACAAAGATGTCATGTGACAATGCTTGGGAGTTTATGTAGATATCAGCGGTTTTACTGCGAAGCCCTCTTACATTTTGGTAGAAGAGGGTAATCCTGCTTAGTTTTTTGCAGTTGAGATTTTGGGTGAATTACGAGGTTGTCTTTTTTTATTTGAGACAATAAACTCTTTAACAAGGGCTTCAGAAGGCCAATTTTTAATATCGCAAATTGAATCAAAATATGATGTGTGCGTAACTATTTTAAAAGACGAGATAAAACTATTGTGTTTGCTAATTTTGGTACATTTTATAGACGTGATGGAGGGAATAATATTGTTAGACACTAGGTGAGAAACAATATCGTTTGGCAAAATATCTGGTTCCAAGCGAGAAATAAAAATAGATCTCGGTTTAGAGACTGCTTTTAAAGGTTTATGTTTAGTGCAGTTATTTGATTCAGTTACGAAGTCCGTATCAGAGACTATGTTTGGAACTGAACCTTGATTCACAACCTGAACAGGAAATTCGATTGTATTATTGGTACTATGGTGTTTGGGATTGTTTGTGAGATTTGATTTTTTTGGGGGTGGGCCAGAGTTTTTAACAAGTAATGAGTTATCACGTCCTCTTTTATTACTTTTCTTGGCATCTGATACGTGTTTAGCTGAACCTGACTGGGCAAGCAGATCCTTTTCTAGATCTTTTGTCAAAAGACTAACAGAAGAAGGTTCACTTACCAAATCATCAGTCGAAGTGGCACTATTTACCATGTAATTAGCGAAAGTAAGGGAATTGAAATTAGAGACAGCAGTGTTAAACATGCTGAGCAGTTCTTCAAAACCTTTTGAAAGGTTCTTAATATCTGCTTTAAAGGACGACATTTTGAAAGCTAATTGAGATACAGACAACTTGCGGCAATCGGTGCAATACCAAAAAGCAAATTTAGAATTTGATATTTTGTCAATAAATGCATTAGTTGATCCAATGCACTTTGCATGATAAATATTACCACAAGGTCCATAACAGGCAAAAAGCGGTGAAGACTGCGATCCATCTGAACAATTTTTTGCCGAGCAAACCATTGTTTTTAATTTGAAAAGTTTAAGAAATTTACTTGAAGAGAGAAAAAAATAAAAAAAAAAAATTGAAAAAAGAAAAAGATTGAAGGAACCAAAAAAAAAAAAAAAAAAAATTAGAGTTAAATGGCAGGATTCAACCCGACGTTGCGAAAATTACAAACTTTAGCCGATCACGGCGCTTACTTACTATGCCACAGAGGATGCTTAATTTTGGATAAGATATTATTTATAAGAGATGAAAAATAGAATTTATTCATGCAAAAATAGTTTTAAATTTTATATTTAATATTAAGGAAAGAGTGGGACAAGTTATAAAGCTTAAAGCTTAGTTTAGTATCAGGGGAAATATGTTATATAAAACACCAGTTCAAACACAAGGATATACAAACAACAAAAAAAAAAAATCACATAGGAACAGCTTATACTGCAATGAATATATTAATCTTACCAGCTACCATTAATGTTTTTTTATTTAATATATTAACACAATTTCATACAAAACTAACACAAATTACTTGGGATAAACACAGATATTCACTTATATAGAGACTCTAGACAATTAAATTAATATAAAAATATCGAAATACGTGCAAAAATAATAAAAAACACAGGAGCGATACGCAAAGACAACTAACATAGACAAAACCAGTGCTGTCGAAAAAATTGTCTATGACAATTACTTACTAAAATCTTACGACCCACCGTTAAGAAGGTATCGACATTTCAAAAATCAAAAAATGTCAAAAATTATCGTTTTTCACGTATAACACCTAAACGTTTCAAATTTTTGAAAACATCTGAATACCAAGTTTGAACGTTATGTAAATCCCTTAAAAGCGCTTATAAGAATGCTGATGCTCCAAATGCATTCGATAAACAAATAACACATCTCGACCTGTGACGTCAGTGGTCTAAAGCGTTGGAGTGCGTAGTGCACACGACTGCTAAGACTGAGCAAATCTGATATGCGTGGGTTCGAATCCTATGGTGTGCATAAACAGTTTTTCAAATAAAATTGGATTAAAGCTCAGCACCACAAAAAGGAGACTGATGAGTGCAAAAGTCGCAAAGCACGAAATAGCTATAGCTCCAGCCAAACAATTGGTGGTAGCGCCTTTAAGTTGTTGTTGTTGTTCAAAAATTGAATGAAATTGACGGAATAAAGAATGGTCAAGCCTAATAAGCTGACATTCTAGTACGAATAGTACAATAATAACAATAAGAAAAAATTATTATTTTTTTCTAAAAAACAACCATTTTAAAGATATATATATTTTTTAAAGTTTAATAAAAAGTTGAAATTTTTGTTTTTTTAGTTTTTGCTCTTAAAAACACAAGTTGTCGAAAAAAAAATCTTACGCTAAATTTAAACATCATAATATTCCCTTCAAAATAATATAAAAATTTTTTCCATACGAGTCATAAGTCGCAAGATATTTAGACTTCAATAGTGTCAACTGTCAAGAAAACCGGTTTTTGGTATATACATATATTTTAAACCCTAAGCTTAATCGAAAAATTATGTTAACAAAATTTGCACATTATATAATATTATATAAGCATGTGTTAACAGTTTTTTCTTATAAGCCATAATTTATTTGACATCATTATTTAAATAAAAACACAAAAAGTCTAAAATACTGGTTTTTGGATCTTTACTCTTAAATGACAAACTTTTTGGTAAATATTTTATACTTATTTTGCAGATGTGAATATTCCATAGAGGAAACATTATTGCACTTTTTTGCGTATAACGCATCAGTTGCAAGATATTGCGCCTTCAAAAATGGTCAAACTTCGGAAATATAGTTGTATCTACTTCAAAACCTACCTCTACCTATCTACAAATGTATATTGAAAGTGAAAGACGGAATGTTGTGGCGGCTTGTTGAAAACTTAAAGTGGTTATACCTACCTTAAGCTGTATTATAACTTAATAGAGCCCTCTATGGCTATTTCTACATATACATCTATATTTTATTAAATGCCGCTATACCCAATCCATTAAGCGGTTTGCAAATGGAAATAATTATCGCGGGCGGCGAGCATTTCAAAAATTGTATACTGACCGAGTTAATGAGGTGTAACCGAACTTGTAGAAATGTGAATGAATGGAAATTTATTGTGCTTGTGCTATATAAAAGGAGACAGCAAGGAAATGAAATACGACCAGAAAAAAACTGAAAATGTAGAGTCAAATACACATGGTGTACAATGCTGCTCTGATGTAATAGAATTTCCGTTAAAGAGATTGCTGCCATGTTAAAAAATGTATTTAAGTTTTTGAATTTAATATTGGTCAAAAGTTGCGTTGTAGGTTTAAAAATATATGAACATAAGTTTAAAAATAAAAAGGCCTTTTGCTTGAACAAATTACATAGTTGAAGTTTAAAAAAAAAAGCTTTGTATTTGGATGTTTCACATTTATAGTTCAGACTTGCTGACCCATCGAACTTCGTTCCTACCAAATTCGTTAATGTAATCAAAATAACAATTCTGAGCCTTGCAAATGATTAATTTAAAAATTCTATTAAATAAAATGGAAACAATTGAAGTATAACGTGTGGGTCAACCCGCTTTTTCTTGTTCTATTCTCGGCCGTTTTTATTCCGTTTAAGCAAATATTCAAACGTTTCTGAAATTCCTGTTTTCGATTTATTTTATTTATAATTTTGAACTTAATAATTTTGAACTAATAATATTAGCTGTTGTTTAGAGAACAAATAAGGATTTCATAAGAAGGTACTTAATAACATATTTTTGTAAAAAAAAAATTAAGTCAATATAAATAGCGGGAAGCCCGCTATCGGCATAAAAAAAAAGTTGTCGGGTGGGCAAATACTGCTAAATAAATTATATTTATTAAAGGAAGGGACCAAAATTAGTTTTTAACTCCATGAAAATTCAATTAGTTAAAATAATTGAATTACTTTCATATAGTTCCTACCTATTTTCAAAGGAAACAAACAAATATTATTTTTCATTTCATTGCAAATTTAGTAAATTAAATCAAGTAAAATATAGTGCAGTGCACTCAAAAAAGTACAATTATTGGCAGTGCCAATCATTGTAGCTGCATAGGATGTAACTATAATCACTTCCTACCAATAATTGGACCCTAGATTTTTTTTTATCTAATTATTGGCAGCCTTTTTATTAATAGAACAATAATTTTTTTAACAAGATATATTTAAAAAGGGCTCATTTAATGTATTATTAACACATTCAAAAAATAAATTATTAAAAAAATTTAAAAGGAAGCAGTTAAAAACACACTTAAAAAATTATAGGTCCTTAGCCAAAACAATGGAAATTTCGAAAATTTTTTTAGCGTGTTCTTACTTTCACTTGTTAAACAGAGTTTAAAAAGAATGTCTTTAAATTAAATACGCAGATATATGAGAAAAATATTAGAATTAGAAATAAAAAATAAATGGACTTATTCGGACGGTTACTGAGAAAATGACTGTTGAATGATGGGGTGCCAATAGTTGGGTCAAAAATTTGGGGTGCCAATAATTGTAGTCGTTACGTTAGCTTGTTTTTTATGCTTATTTCATAAAATTTGTTTTAAAATAAATATTTTAAAAAGTTTTAAAAAAAGGTTTTTTTTTAATTCGTCAATTTTCAAACCCAATGCGCAGGCTGAAGATCGTCAGAAACAATTTTTTTCCTTAAATAATAAATAAATACTCTTTTAGCAATGTTTTATCACTATTAGAATTTATGAAAAATAAAATTTCCGTACAAGAGTGACCCACCCTAAACAATATCTAAGATTATAAGGGACATTCCATGAAAAGTGGTAACTTTATATGTTTATATATTTCATTTTGGAAACGAATGAAAGTATTTTTTATGTCAAGTACTATCCCTTACCTTACTTTAATGAGTAGTCACATTTCAAAAAACACTTAAATAGTAACAGGTCAAATTAAACAAAAATTTAACTTCAAACAGTCCAGCGTCCTTACAAATAAGCATGATCTTAATTTGAAAATAGTTTGGTTTGTTTCATCTTATTATTAATACTTTTTTGTATACTTTTATTCTTCTATGTATATTCCCTTTTGAATTGTCAACACCTATTTTTTGCTGATAAGCCAAGTAGAGGTATAAATTTACCGTTTTTTAAATCATATTGTCAAAATGTCGGGCACGTGAAAACTCAACAGTTTAATTTTATCTATTACCAAACTGAGGCTAGTATATAACATTAAAAAAAAATGAGTCTGGGGTCGACCTAGTAACTAGTAACTTCCCATTGGTGCACTTGAAAACCATGTACATATGTACATATTTACTTAAGTGGTGGGTGGTACAGTATATACAATATACATATTATATAACTAGGTTTTTGGATAATCATTATACAGGGTGTCCCTTAATTCGTCAAGAGTATTTTAGGGTTATATTCTAAGAAAAAAAAATGTTCCACAGTAAGGGCCTATCTCCAATTTTGATATCATTTATCGGGAATTTAAGAAAAGTCTTTCTTTGGGGTACCCTGATCCATGTTATCGGTAATTGCGCCGTATACTTATACTATTCGTGTATATTTTGTTTTCTGAAATTTTAAAATTGTTCATCAAGCAAATATAAAGTTGACGGGACATTTACACACCCTTTTAGTTACCCCTCCTCAATAATTTGTATACAGACATTTGGATACCTCAACAAGCTTTTTTAAAGACCTTAATTTTAAAGATCGGACCAGTTAAAATGAAGTTATGATTTTTTAAAAGGAATAAAGCCGATTGGAAATAATTATTTTTTTACTCATTAAAAAGATATTGATAAACAAACAAAAAAAGAGAATTCAAAGTTTTTACCCTTTCTTCCACCTTATTGATTAAAATTCTAAATTTTACACCAGCCAATTGCTATCAAATATACCTATAACCTGGCAAAATTTCAGATTTTTCCCATAACCCATTAAAAAGATAAACATCGCTGCAAAAACACCATGGCAGAAGGTCAATAGTATTTCAGGTATTTCACGATTTCATGTATTTTCATGTGATGGGAATGAAACGCATGCTAAAAAATACGATTTGGACCATCAAGACCACGAGTTGGACCCACGTTTTTAACAAATATCTGTGCATTGTCAGTCGTACATGTCAGGCACGTTACAAAATTTTCGAACACGTTACGCCAATTATAATGCTAAAATTCAGATTAAGAACATTCGGCCCTACAAATAATAAAATTTAGTAACGACTTAAATGTTTAAGGAAAGTGGCTCATAATGGTATGGACTATAAAAAATTAACCGTAGGTACATGTTTTTTTTACATATTTTATAGTCCATACCATGAAATGTCCATTATTTAGGGTACATCTAAATATTTAAGCTATACCATTGTTGGTTTATTATTTAGAGCCCATTCAATTATGGTCCATTTTTCTTAAATATTTAAGTCGTTACTAAATTTGATTATTGGCAGGGCCCGTTGTTTTCAACTAATTTTTTTTGTTAAAAAAATCCTTATTTGTTAATTATTTTGTAAAATATCCTATTTTGTTATAAATATTCAAAGTTAAGCTAAAATAAACCAATGATTAATGAAGTTCGGAACTTTGGTAATTTGTCGGGCACGTAACGCAAACTACTCTTAGTATAATAAGATGAGTTTTGAATTTTTAACTACAAATTCTTTGCCACATCAAAGCAAGGATTTCAAACGATCTAAAAATGTATGAATATAAATTCTAGTATTATGTTGTTTTAAATTTACTTTATATAGAAAAACTATACGTACGCAAGTCGGGGACGTGACAATAGAATGCCTTATAAGTCGAACAAAATTTGCTGCTGGAGCCGACGCGACTGCCTTGCTGCTGAGCTATTTAAGGCAGCAGCCGATAACTTGGTTAGGCGTATGTACCAACTCATCTGTAAAATATGGTCGAGGGAAAGCATGCCCGATGAATATTAAGCCGATATCCTCAAGAAAGGAGATTCTCTAAACTGCACCAAGTACAGAGGAATCAGTCTCCTTAACATAGCCTATACATTATCTTCTCTGCCGTTTTATTTGAATGCTCGAAGCCGTTCGTTAACAACCTGGTAGGTCCATATAAGTGTGTTTTCAGGCTAGCAAATCAGGAACTTAAGATCGAAACTCACCACCTTTTCATCGATTTCAAGGCCCCGTATGACAGAGACGAGTTTTTTTTATTTTTAAGAGAAACAACTAGTTCTGGCATCTCTGGAAAACACGTCCATTTCAGGATTACGATGGATAACGCATGCTGCTCCATCAAGGTCAGCAATTTCATGTTTTTTTAATATAATAGTTTAAATTGTAAGAATCTTGAATTTAAAGAGCGATTACAAGCGACTTCGTCGTTAATTTTATATTAAAACACAAACAAAGGCAAAACAATTTTTGTTTTCATTTCCTTCTTTTGCTTACAACCCAAGCACTGAGGATAGTGTAAAAGTCATTTAGAATTATTTACCCATCATTTAGTGGTATAAATCAGGGAATTGTGTTCCACTTAACCCCTTGGATATAGCTAGGTCGAAATTATTTTGAAATCGCAACGACCGACGACGACAGAACTACATAATGATGAGCTTAGCATCAAGGGACCTTGCTGATGGTGTAGTTTTATTTATTTATTTATTTTTTTTTTTTTCGTTAGAAAGCATCCTCAACAAAGCGATCCATGAACCAATTCATTTCAATTATTCAATTAGATGGAACATTTTTAGCGCGCGCAGAAGGCCTATAGAAGTCTTTCTTATTCCTTTACCAGATAAATGATAAATTCTAAGAAATCAATGTGTAGCACATTATAGAAGGATTCGCGCTGTCAATAAAGACACAATAGCAACAAAGACGTCCGTCGTCGTTTGGTTGTTTGCAATTTTGTGTTATTTTATTGTAAAATGTTTGTTTCTTTTTTTAATAAATTGCTTTAGTCTACAATAAAGATTAAAAAGGCAAAAGAAATCTCAGTTTTTCTATTTTCATTTTTTAGTATTTGACGTTTGAACCTAGATACATAACAACATGTTAAAATATTTTTTTTTTTGTCTAAAACTCAATCGAAAACTAGGTTTAACTTTGTCAAAAAGAAATTTATTTTTATTTGTCAAACTGAATTACAGTCAACTCCGCTTAACTGTATTCCGCTTTACTGAAAACATCGATTATCTGAAAAAAGAAATTTATTGCGGATAATTGACACAAAATTTTTGTGCCTCAAATGAAAATTTTTCACTCTTCATAACTGAAACGAGCGTTGAACGCTGCCATTAAATTTTAAATCAAACACATCACCTTTTGAATTTGGAATGTCAAAATCTCATTTCGTGTCTTTTTCTCCTGGTGTCAGTCGATTTTTTTTTTTGTTTTAATTTGTTTATCCTCAAAAATGTTCAAAAGAAAACGTATGGCTGATTTAATATTTATGATTAAAAATGTAAATATCTTTGTTTTTTGAATTGTTTCATATGGAAATATAACTATTTTGAAAAAATACAAAAAATCATAGCTAAATTGTTTTTTTTTTTTTGTTTTTTTTTTTTCCGGCTTATACCCCAATATTGAATTTCGAATGTTTTCGTTTTTAAACCCTGGGTGTTTTGAAATACTTTTCGATTTCAATACTTAAGGGACGAGTGTGTTTTATTTTTCGATCGAATTGAAATTTTATTTGACATTTTATTGCCCGAATTGAAACTGTGAAAATAATTTAAAATTGTGACAATCTGTATTTTCTAACAGTTAATAAACCAAAAATAATTTTTTATAATTTTTTTTTTTCGAAAGAAAAATAGGTTTGGATATTGGCTACTACGTATGTAAGCGTAATTCGGAACACGATATACATTATGTACGTAGTATAGGGTAAGTTTAGGATTCGTGCAAAAAATCGAACTCGAGATAATAATATTTTCCCTAACATTACGATGATAGAGAACGCGAAAAAGTGGGTCTCGCAATTCTGTCTGTCTGTCCGTCGTAAAACCTATCATCAACCATTTGATTGGCTTCTTACAAAACTTGTCGTTTTGATTACGAAACACTTTGCTCTTCTGTAGCTGGGAAAGCTGTGTGCACATTTTACCTTAAACGTCCAGGATCTTCACCTCATACCATATTCTCCTAGCTCGATAATCTGTATTCGATCATTTTGTTTTGTGCTGCAGCATTTTTGTACCTTTTTCCAATATACCTACGCATTAATCCATCATAATACAAAGAGGTCTTTCACTGTGCAGAAGGGTAAACTGGGGTGCATTTGACACCGGAGCACATTAGACTTTGCAATTTTAGGTTTGAACACGTCTAAGAAGCCAAACAATTTAAATGCAGAAATAAGCCTAATTTCATTTCAAGTATCTTCAATTCTTGATAGAAATTGAAAGATCTGCTTAACATTTGATGATTCTATGTTTTCGTGATCGCCGGTGCAGTAATTGACCAGCGCCAGCCACCGGTAAATGATGCACCCATGATCTCTGAAGTTTCTGGTTGTTTGAATATTGTATAAAAAAGCGCATTTTTTAAATTGATTTATATTTTTAAAGCATCCAAAATAAACTCCTTGCCAATATACACCCTTATTATTTCTTAGCACGCTTTTCAATAAAAAGAAGTTAAGTAGGTTTGTTTTGAATTTTGAGCACAAAAAGCAAATAAATAATAAATAATATTATGCATGTCTGCAGAGGTTTAACACCTTTTTCTCCGTCAAGTATAGTGTGCCCAAGGCCCCCTCGAAGCCAAAAGTACTTTATCCATAAAAGGACTGGCTGGCCGATGCGATGCCAACGGATGCCAACGGATGCCATCATATGATATGAACATAGAGAGTCACTTTTTTGTTTGGATTACGTGACATGAAACAGACTTGAAAATGTATAATATATACCAACCTTAAATGTATACACTTTACCTTATCTACCTACCGCTACCGTGTGTATAGAGCACATGCCCTGGATCACAATTGGGCATTTGATGGCGCGTGTCAGCCATTTGTCTCCTATTCACAAATTACAATTTGATTTAGATGACATTTATTTGTCCAGCTCTAGGTCTTTGCTGCTAAGGCTACAAGAGAGTTGGGTGCTAGAAGAAGGTCTTTTTCTTTTTTAATAGCATAGGTATTCAAAAAATAAAAAAGGAATCAAACGCCAGGTATAGCTAGGTACAACATTGATAGCTTTTCAACATTTATACGTTTCTGTTCAAGTGTGGGTACATCAGGTAGACTGATTTGGGTAGGTAACTTTGGAAAAAAAAAGAGATTCTTTATGGTGTAATAAATAAAAATCTTAAAGATTACAAAATATTTTCATGTTTGAGGGTGCTTTTTAATTGCTTATTTTTATTTTTTTTTTATTTTTGTACATATAATTCTTTAAAGTGTTGAAGAAGATTTCTTTCAGATTTTTATGTTTAAACGTTCAAGAATTTTCTGTACAATAAACATTTTTATTGTGGTTCGTGAAATTATTTTCTTAAAAAGTTCTTTTTTAAGTAATAAATTGTTTTTAAACTGTGCGTAGAATTATGATTAAAGAATAGTATTACCATCATCAACTTTGATATTATACATAACTACATACATAACACACATACAAAACGATATGAGAAAAGGTTCGATCGCATTCCGAAAATCCAAAGCATTCGAATCGAGACTCAGACAAGTATTTCTTTGACCGAATTGTGTCGAGAGTTTCTCAGCTGTCTCAGTGGTGAATTTAGGATAAAAGAAATTTTATTTTTCGATTAAAAAATTAAATTACTTTTTTTAAGAAATATGAAACCGCTTTTTAATTTAAAAACACTCAGGTAATCGTTCGGGTCGAGACGAGCTACAAAGAGTCTGTGACCGAGATAGACGAGACTGAAATTTTTCGATTTTGAAGAGATCGAGACGAGATAAAAAAAATAAATTGGGTGGCACAACGGCTCGTGAAGAACCAGGCCCTAGTGACTAAAAACTCGCAACCATTCCTGTGTGCGGCTGTCGACAGGAATGGAAGGGACCTACAATTTTATGTCGAATCCGAACGGCTTGACGAGAAGCACTTATTCGTGACAAGTGATACTCTTGGAGGATTTGTCAATTCCTCGCAAGAGGCCTGAAAAAAAACTTTTTAGTTTTTAGGTGGACGAGATGAGACTTTCAAAATTCTCACCAAATTTCATTCCCCAGATCCTATGGCTTGTAAGAACTATCGAGATCGAATCATGTCCCTCATAAATGTCGCATATAAGATTCTATCCACCATACTCTGTGAATATGTGGATTTTTACTTAAAGTGTAACCACTGTCCGGGTTGGATCAGGTTATCAAACCAACAGGTTTCTTCCAGCCAGCTCGGTCCCTATCTGACTAGATCAAAAGTTTTCAAAATAAGCACAGTAAACGTGAATATAATACCATGCGTTGAACATGGTAGACTTTTGATTGATTGCCAGTTTTTATAATGTTCCCCTGATGCTAAATCCAAGCTTTTAGCTTCTAGGGCCGAACGCAACTACCAGCAGCCTTCCTTCTGATAAACAGCTATATATGGACCCGAATAGAGACTCGATAATCCGGTGCGTTAGGGTATCTTTCCCCATCATACAGAGTGGCACCTTCGTTTGCGTAGCCTCTGCACTTTCCATATATAAAATGCATGTTTGCATATTCTTGTGCAGTATACAGAATACGTGGCATTGCAAAAACTTCAATCAAACGTCTAAATCAGCAAAAAGAAGGTAACTACAGGAAAACAGCTATTAAGAACGTTAACTTTACTGAGGATTGAACAATAAAAACAGAATTTTGCAAGTAAGTATTTTATTCATACAGAATTTCTACGTGCAGAGTTTTGTGTTTACAGTATAATGACGGAATTATGGTCTTAGAGTATATATTTAGCACACAGAATTTTGGCATACAGAATTTTGAAAAACAGTATTATGAACCGCTCCCATATAATATTGCTACAAAAAAAAACAGAAATTAACAAAAAAATGCACATAATCTTTTCTTGTGGTTGGGATAGAACTTTTTTTTATAAGTTTTCAGGACGGTCATAAAGTCTACTTGAGGCATTCCATAGGTTAGGTTAGGTAGATGGGCTGCCGGTAGATCTTGTTCCCGTCACACTTAGATCAATGTTGATCCTCTGTGATTAAATTTAAGATGTTATTATCTGTTGACTTCGAGATTTCTGCTAAATCGTTGAAGAAGTAGCTACCCAACATTTTTTCCTTATGTTGCAGAGTGCCGGACAACCGAGGTAGTGAAGGGTGTCCTCCTCTACTTCTTCGTCTCCGCAGCCTCTGCATAGGCCTACAGTATTGAGTCCCATTTTGTTTTTATGATACCCTAAGAGATTATGTCCTGTGATAATCCCTATCAGAAGATGCAGGGATCTCTTTTTCAGGTTCATAATTTTGTCTGTTTTTTTCTTATTATAGCTGGGCCACAGATTCTTTGTAGTGGTACAAATTGCAACTGGGTTCCACCTGCCATTGGTAAGTTCCACTATTTTCTTGTTAATCGCCTGTTTAATGGCACAGGGTGGAATTTTCACAAAGGAGTCTGTTATGCTTGGATCTAACGATGAACCAGTCTTTGCCAGTTCATCGGCTTTTTCATTACCTTCAATTCCACAGTTTCCAGGGACCCAGCAGAGTCTGATGTTGTGCTGTGTGGCAAGAACTCTTAGCTCTTTACGACAGCACGAAACCAGTTTGGATTTGATTTCTGTGGCAGAGATGGCCTTGATCGCCGCCTGGCTGTCAATGTAAAAAGTGATATCAGCTCGTGGTATCGCCATCATTAATATTTGCTCGGCACCCTTAATCACTGCCAGAACCTCCGCTTGAAAGACACTGCTGTAGTCGGGGAGTCTATAAGATTTGGCTAAATTGAGGGTTTCTGAGAAGAATCCTACACCTACACCCGTATCCATCTTCGATTCATCGGTGTATTTTTCTACCACCGGTTCATCTGATTGTTGTAAACCAGCATCCCATTCCTCTCTTGTGGGGATGGAGACAGAAAACGGTTTTTCAAAATCTGTACGGGAGGTTGTGTAGTGTGTGCATACATACCCCTCCGTAAATTTATTGATAATTTGTGCGTGACCTACCAAATTTCTTTTCCAGCTATTGGTTTGGCTTAGTCTTAGGGCGCTGTAGGCCGCAGTTTCTTGTACAAGTAGATCTAGGGGCCTTAGGTTGAGTATCGTTTCCATTCCCGTAGTGGGTGTGGATCTCATTGCCCCTGTAATTCCTATACATGCTAGTCTTTGAACTTTATTAAGCGTTTTGCAATTAGTTTCTTTGTCCATCGCGCTCCACCAAACCAGGCTACCATATGTAAGGATCGGTCTTATAATGGCCGTGTACATCCACATTATGATCTTAGGGTTTGGACCCCAGGTCTTACCAAAGATCATGTTGCAGGAGTAAAAAGCGATCATGGCCTTCTTGGCTCTCTCTTTAGTGTTCAAAACCCAGTTTAGCTTTTTGTCAAGAATTACGCCCAGATATTTGGCATGTTCTGAAAGACTAAGTCGGATTCCATCTATTGATGGTAGGACAAAATCTGTTTTTTTAGTTTTGTTAGTAAAAAGTATCAGTTCGGTTTTTTCCGGGTTGCGCGAGAGTCCACATTTCCTCGTCCAGCTACAAACTTTTGACAGTGCGTAGTTAATCTGTTCGCTGGTTGTGGAAAGAAATTTACCAGTCGCTAGCAGCGCCAAGTCGTCTGCGTAGGCGACTACTTTGACACCGCTGTTTTCCAGTTCGATCAGGATTTCGTTCATAACCAACATCTACAAAAGTGACAACAGAACTCCTCCTTGTGGAGTCCCCCTAGATGTGGATACTTTAATCTTTGCATCCCCTAGTTCTGAGTAAATCCGTCTGTATTTTAACATACAGACAATCCAGTTTATGAGGGAGTTATCTACTTCAAGGTATACAAGTGCTCTTTTTACCGCATCATTTTGTACATTGTTGAAAGCTCCTTCAATGTCCAGAAAAGCAGCTAGAGTGTACTCTTTGTTCTTGAGTGTTGTTTCTAGTATGCCTACTAAGTTGTGGAGTGCTCAGGGGCGTATACAGCTTTAGTTCTTGGGGGGGGGGGGGGTCATGCAAAAAAAAAATAACACAAACTAATATTTGTTAAAAGTCAAGTGCCTTATATTTTTTTTTTCATATTTCACTGTGCGTAGCTATATAAAATAAAAGCGAAAAAATCATAATTAACTACACTAAAGGGTTTTCCAATAGGGACGGATTGATTTTGGCAGTTCGTGGCGGCCATATTGTTTCTTTTACTTTCGGTCAAAATATCGTCTTTTAATCATTCACGACAGACAAATCATCATGGTGAATTACAGCATCGAGCAACACGTGCAAATGATGTTTTAGAGCAGTTAGAAGTTTATCCCAATTTTGGTCGAAAAATCATCTTTAGCGATGAGGCCCATCTTTGGATGAATGGGTACGTGAGTAAGCAAAAGTGCCGGACTTGGGACGACACTAATCCACGCGAGATTTACGAGGGGCCAATGCATCCAAATAAAGTTATTGTTTTGTGTGGATTTTGGGCTGGATGCCTGGAGGCGTCATCGGTCCGTATTTCTTCGAAAATGATGCTGGCCAGGCCATCACCGTCAACGGCGATCGCTAAAGGTCTATGATCACCAACTTCTTGTGGCCTAAATTGGAAGATAAGGACACTGAAGATATTTGGTTTCAACAGGATGACGCTACGTGCAACACAGCCTAATACACAATCGATATTCTGCACGAGCGGTTTCATGGTGTGGTTATCTCGCGCCGAGGCAACGAGAATTGGCCACCAAGATCGTGTTATTTGACCCCTTTGGACTTTTTCTTGTGGGGCTTTTTTAAGTCGCAGTCTATGCGAATAAGTTGCAACCCACCTCGTCCCGCAAAGACAACCTAATCGATGCCATCGGTCAAATTCAGCCTGATTTATGCGCCTAAGTCATCGAAAACTACATTTTCACTACGCCAATTTAGGCAATTTCCTTGAAAATATATATTTCGAACTGCCAAAGCCTATTCAAAATGAAATGAGCTACCTACCTATACAAAAAAATTAACAAATTAAGACGAAAACACTTTTTTGGTACTTGCAAAATTACCTCATTTTCGGTTCCAAAGAAAATTAAAATAAACAACTGAGTCGAAAGAACCTTCATTAGCTGGACCAGTGAACACGCTATTCGTTTTTATTCCTGACTGTTACATTTTTTATTCCGGAGGGCCTCAGCAACAGCATACAGCAATCTCCAGTTGCCTGACCAAAGACAATCAGTTAAGCTAGCTGTGAAAATACTGAGGAAAAAAATTTTTTGGATTCGCTTGATCATTTGTTTTGAATTTTATTCAGAATTTATTTTAATCCTATCAAAGTTTTTATTTCAGCGAATTGAAGTTGCAGGAAAAATTAGTAAAATATCAAAGGTACTGTGCACTGTTTTCTGTTTCTTAATTTTAGTAAATAGATATAAATATTCACTACTGAAAATGAAAACAATAGCTTTGATTTTCAAAAATGACCACTTGTGTAAAATGCTCTTTTTACAATAGTGGAAAAACTGGGCAAAATTGTTAAATTCTACGAGCCTAGTCGCTTTTCGTCAATAATTCCATCCGACTGGTCAAACGGTTCACCGCAAGGAGTTCCAAAAAATCTCCTTTACCATAGCTATTGGCTTTTGCATTATGGGATTCATAGGTTACTTTGTAAAAGTAATCCACATCCAAATCAATAACAATATTGTTCGATCGTAAATATTGAATAAGTGCAAACAAAATCCTTTCGTAATAGGTTTTCATCATAGTTTTATATATTTATGTCTTTTATCGTTAACATTAATATTTTTTGGTGAGAATAACTATAAATCGAAAGTTATCACTTTTTTGCTTTTAAAAATAATTTGTCATACAGAAATCAAACAAAACAATTTGTGTATGTGTTCTATAATGTGTTTAAAGATTTTATTTTCAGAAAAAAAAAATGTTCTTTTTTTGAAAATCCTATTAGTTTTTACTTTACTGAGTGAAAATTTGGTAACAACTCCGCACTTTGATTTCAGTTTGGTTTAACAGGTTTTGGCAGTCATCTCAAAACGGAAACTAGCCTATGCATATATTTTAAGATTTGAATGTATTATCATATGAGAAGTTTGTTGTTGTGTTAAATTTCTTATTGAATTGAAGTTACCAACATTCAAATTCTCTATTGAATTCTAAATTAACAATCAAAAATCCTACTAGCTTTCTAAGTAACCAACTTTCATTTTTTTTTCTATGTGGTTACTAAATAATTATTTCAGATCAACAAAATAATCTTGAGTTCTCGGGGGGGGGGGACATGACCCCGTGACCCCCCCTGTATACGCCGTTGCCTCCGACTATCGAACCAAAGCTGCCCTCCTTTCCGAATCTTGCGTTGAAGTCACCAAGAATGATCTTCACGTCGTACTTCGGGCACATATCATACGTTGTCTCCAGGAGATCATAGAATGCTTCTTTGGTTGAGTCCTCTCTCCCTTTATGAGGGCGTGAACACAGATCAGCGAAATGTTCTTAAATTTGCCTTTGATGCGGATTGTAGTTTTCGTAGAGTATGATACATCTATGGATAGGTGGCACCTCCTTACTTACTTACTTATGCTGTCGCCACTGTCGCGTAAAGCACGCGTAACGGATGCGTAATGAATGCGTAACGCAAGCGTAACGGATGCGTGACGCATGCGTAATGGATGCGTAACGCATGCGTAACGGATGCGTAACACATGCGTAACGCAAGCGTAACGGATGTGTAACGCATGCGTAACGGATGTGTAACGCATGCGTAACGGATGCGTAACGCATGCGTAACGGATGCGTAACGCACGCGTAACGGATGCGAAACGCATGCGTAACGCATGCGTAACGCATGCGTAACGGATGCGTAACGCATGCGTAGCGGATGCGTAACGGATGCGTAACGCATGCGTAACGGATGCATAACGGATGCGTAATGAATGCGTAACGCATGCATAACGGATGCGTAACGCATGCGTAACGGATGCGTAATGAATGCGTAACGCATGCATAACGGATGCGTAACGGATGCGTAACGGATGCATAACGGATGCGTAACGGATGCGTAACGGATGCGTAACGGATGCGTAACGGATGCGTAACGCATGCGTAACGTATGCGTAACGGATGCGTAACGCATGCGTAACGGATGCGTAATGAATGCGTAACGCATGCATAACGGATGCGTAACGCATGCGTAACGGATGCGTAACGGATGCGTAACGCATGCGTAACGGATGCGTAACGGATGCGTAACGCATGCGTATAGGATGCGTAACGCACGCGTAACGGATGCGTAACGCATGCGTAACGGATGCGTAATGCATGCGTAACGGATGCGTAATGCATGCGTAAAGGTTGCGTAACGCATGCGTAACGGATGCGTAACGCATGCGTAACGGATGCGTAACGCATGCGTAACGCATGCGTAACGCATGCGTAACGGATGCGTAACGCATGCATAACGGATGCGTAACGCACGCGTAACGGATGCGTAACGGATGCGTAATGGATGCGTAATGCATGCGTAACGCATGCGTAACGGATGCGTAACGCATGCGTAACGGATGCGTAACGCATGCGTAACGAATGCGTAACGGATGCGTATTGCATGCGTAACGCACGCGTAACGGATGCGTAACGCATTCGTAACGCACGTGTAACGGATGCGTAACGCATGCGTAACGGATGCGTAACGCATGCATAACGGATGCGTAACGCACGCGTAACGGATGCGTTACGCATGCGTAACGGATGTGTAACGCATGCGTAACGGATGCGTAACGCATGCGTAACGGATGCGTTACGCACGCGTTACGCACGCGTAATGGATGCGTAACGCACGCGTAACGGATGCGTAATGCATGCGTTACGGATGCGTAACGCATGCGTAACGGATGCGTAACGCATGCGTAACGGATGCGTTACGCACGCGTTACGCACGCGTAATGGATGCGTAACGCACGCGTAACGGATGCGTAACGCACACGTAACGGATGCGTAACGCAAGCGTAACGCATGCGTAACGAATGCGTAACGCATGCGTAACGGATGCGTAACGCATGCGTAACGGATGCGTAACGCACGCGTAACGGATGCGTAACGCATGCGTAACGGATGCGTAATGCATGCGTAACGCATGCGTAACGGATGCGTAACGAATGCGTAGCGGATGCATACCGGATCTCCTGGAGACAACGTATGATATGTGCCCGAAGTACGATGTGAAGATCATTCTTGGTGACTTCAACGCAAGATTCGGAAAGGAGGGCAGCTTTGGTTCGATAGTCGGAGGCAACGGCGTATACAGGGGGGGTCACGGGGTCATGTCCCCCGCCTCCCCCCCCCCCGAGAACTGAAGATTATTTTGTTGATCTGAAATAATTATTTAGTAACCACATAGAAAAAAAAATGAAAGTTGGTTATTTAGAAAGCTAGTAGGATTTTTGATTGTTAATTTAGAATTCAATAGAGGATTTGAATGTTGGTAACTTCAATTCAATAGAAATTTAACACAACAACAAACTTCTCATATGATAATACATTCAAATCTTAAAATATATGCATAGGCTAGTTTCCGTTTTGAGATGACTGCCAAAACCTGTTAAACCAAACTGAAATCAAAGTGCGGAGTTGTTACCAAATTTTCACTCAGTAAAGTAAAAACTAATAGGATTTTCAAAAAAAGAACATTTTTTTTCTAAAAATAAAATCTTTAAACACATTATAGAACACATACAGAAATTGTTTTGTTTGATTTCTGTATGACAAATTATTTTTAAAAGCAACAAAGTGATAACTTTCGATTTACAGTTATTCTAACCAAAAAATATTAATGTTAACGATAAAAGACATAAATATATAAAACTATGATGATGGATGCGTATAACGCATGCATAACGCATGCGTAACGGATGCGTAACGCACGCGTAACGGATGTGTAACGCATGCGTAACGGATGCGTAACGCATGCGTAACGGATGCGTAACGCACGCGTAACGGATACGTAACGCATGCGTAACGCATGCGTAACGGATGCGTAACGCATGCGTAACGGATGCGTAACGCATGCGTAACGGATGCGTAATGCATGCGTAACGCACGCGTGACGGATGCGTTACGCATGCGAAACGCATGCGTAACGGATGCGTAACGCAAGCGTAACGGATGCGTTACGGATGCGTAACGCGTGCTTTACGCGACAGAGGCGCCAGCATAAGTAAGTAAGTAAGGAGGTGCCACCTATCCATAGATGTATCATACTCTACGAAAACTACAATCCGCATCAAAGGCAAATTTAAGAACATTTCGCTGATCTGTGTTCACGCCCCCATAAAGGGAGAGAGGACTCAACCAAAGAAGCATTCTATGATCTCCTGGAGACAACGTATGATATGTGCCCGAAGTACGACGTGAAGATCATTCTTGGTGACTTCAACGCAAGATTCGGAAAGGAGGGCAGCTTTGGTTCGATAGTCGGAGGCAACGGCGTATACAGGGGGGGTCACGGGGTCATGTCCCCCCCCCCCCGAGAACTCAAGATTATTTTGTTGATCTGAAATAATTATTTAGTAACCACATAGAAAAAAAAATGAAAGCTGGTTACTTAGAAAGCTAGTAGGATTTTTGATTGTTAATTTAGAATTCAATAGAGAATTTGAATGTTGGTAACTTCAATTCAATAGAAATTTAACACAACAACAAACTTCTCATATGATAATACATTCAAATCTTAAAATATATGCATAGGCTAGTTTCCGTTTTGAGATGACTGCCAAAACCTGTTAAACCAAACTGAAATCAAAGTGCGGACTTGTTACCAAATTTTCACTCAGTAAAGTAAAAACTAATAGGATTTTCAAAAAAAGAACATTTTTTTTTTTCTGAAAATAAAATCTTTAAACACATTATAGACAAATTATTTTTAAAAGCAAAAAAGTGATAACTTTCGATTTATAGTTATTCTCACCAAAAAATATTAATGTTAACGATAAAAGACATAAATATATAAAACTATGATGAAAACCTATTACGAAAGGATTTTGTTTGCACTTATTCAATATTTACGATCGAACAATATTGTTATCGATTTGGATGTGGATTACTTTTACAAAGTAACCTATGAATCCCATAATGCAAAAGCCAATAGCTATGGTAAAGGAGATTAACGCATCCGTAACAGATGCGTAACGCATGCGTAACGGATGCGTAACGCATGCGTAACGGATGCGTAACGCATGCGTAACGGATGCGTAACGCATGCGTAACGGATGCGTATCGCATGCGTAACGGATGCGTAACGCATGCATAACGGATGCGTAACGCACGCGTAACGGATGCGTAACGCATGCGTAACGGTTGCGTAACGGATGCGTAATGCATGCGTAACGCATGCGTAACGGATGCGTAACGCATGCGTAACGGATGCGTAACGCACGCGTAACGGATGCGTAACGGATGCGTAACGCATGCGTAACGGATGCGTAACGGATGCGTAACGCATGCATAACGGATGCGTAACGCACGCGTAACGGATGCCTAACGGATGCGTAACGCATGCGCAACGGATGCGTAACGCGTGCTTTACGCGACAGAGGCGCCAGCATAAGTAAGTAAGTAAGGAGATGCCACCTATCCATAGATGTATCATACTCTACGAAAACTACAATCCGCATCAAAGGCAAATTTAAGAACATTTCGCTGATCTGTGTTCACGCCCCCATAAAGGGAGAGAGGACTCAACCAAAGAAGCATTCTATGATCTCCTGGAGACAACGTATGATATGTGCCCGAAGTACGACGTGAAGATCATTCTTGGTGACTTCAACGCAAGATTCGGAAAGGAGGGCAGCTTTGGTTCGATAGTCGGAGGCAACGGCGTATACAGGGGGGGTCACGGGGTCATGTCCCCCCCCCGAGAACTCAAGATTATTTTGTTGATCTGAAATAATTATTTAGTAACCACATAGAAAAAAAAATGAAAGTTGGTTACTTAGAAAGCTAGTAGGATTTTTGATTGTTAATTTAGAATTCAATAGAGAATTTGAATGTTGGTAACTTCAATTCAATAAGAAATTTAACACAACAACAAACTTCTCATATGATAATACATTCAAATCTTAAAATATATGCATAGGCTAGTTTCCGTTTTGAGATGACTGCCAAAACCTGTTAAACCAAACTGAAATCAAAGTGCGGAGTTGTTACCAAATTTTCACTCAGTAAAGTAAAAACTAATAGGATATTCAAAAAAAGAACATTTTTTTTTCTGAAAATAAAATCTTTAAACACATTATAGACAAATTATTTTTAAAAGCAAAAAAGTGATAACTTTCGATTTATAGTTATTCTCACCAAAAAATATTAATGTTAACGATAAAAGACATAAAGATATAAAACTATGATGAAAACCTATTACGAAAGGATTTTGTTTGCACTTATTCAATATTTACGATCGAACAATATTGTTATTGATTTGGATGTGGATTACTTTTACAAAGTAACCTATGAATCCCATAATGCAAAAGCCAATAGCTATGGTAAAGGAGATTAACGCATCCGTAACGGATGCGTAACGCATGCGTAACGGGTGCGTAAAGCATGCGTAACGGATGCGTAACGCATGCGTAACGGATGCGTAACGCATGCGTAACGGATGCGTAACGGATGCGTAACGCATGCGTAACGGATGCGTAACGCACGCGTAACGGATGCGTAACGCATGCGTAACGGATGCGTGATGCATGCGTAACGCATGCGTAACGGATGCGTAACGCATGCGTAAAGCACGCGTAACGGATGCGTAACGCATGCGTAACGCATGCGTAACGGGTGCGTAAAGCATGCGTAACGGATGCGTAACGGATGCGTAACGGATGCGTAACGCATGCGTAACGGATGCGTAATGGATGCGTAACGGATGCGTAACGGATGCGTAACGCACGCGTAACGGATGCGTAACGCATGCGTAACGGATGCGTGATGCATGCGTAACGCATGCGTAACGGATGCGTAACGCATGCGTAAAGCACGCGTAACGGATGCGTAACGCATGCGTAACGCATGCGTAACGGGTGCGTAAAGCATGCGTAACGGATGCGTAACGGATGCGTAACGCATGCGTAACGGATGCGTAACGCATGCGTAACGGATGCGTAACGGATGCGTAACGCATGCGTAACGGATGTGTAACGCATGCGTAACGCATGCGTAACGCACGCGTAACGGATGCGTAACGTATGCGTACCGCATGCGTAACGGATGCGTAACGCATGCGTAACGGATGCGTAACGCACGCGTAACGGATGCGTAACGGATGCGTACCACATGCGTTATGGATGCGTAATGCATGCGTAACGGATGCGTAACGCATGCGTAACGGATGCGTAACGGATGCGTAACGGATGCGTAACGCATGCGTAACGGATGCGTAACACATGCATAACGGATGCGTAACGCACGCATGCGTAACGTAACGCAAGCGTAACGGATGCGTAACGCATGCATAACGGATGCGTAACGGATGCGTAACGGATGCGTAACGCATGCGTAACGGATGCGTAACGGATGCGTAACGCATGCATAACGGATGCGTAACGCACGCGTAACGGATGCGTAACGCATGCGTCACGGATGCGTAACGGATGCGTAATGCATGCGTAACGGATGCGTAACGCATGCGTAACGGATGCGTAACGCATGCGTAAAGCACGCGTAACGGATGCGTAACGCATGCGTAACGGGCGCGTAACGGATGCGTAACGGATGCGTAACGGATGCGTAACGCATGCGTAACGGATGCGTAACGCATGCGTAACGGATGTGTAACGCATGCGTAACGCACGCGTAACGGATGCATAACGCATGCGTAAGGGATGCGTAACGGATGTGCAACGCATGCGTAACGGACGCGTAACGCATGCGTAAAGGATGCGTAACGGATGCGTAACGCATGCGTAACGGATGCGTAACGGATGCGTAACGCATGCGTAACGGGTGCGTAACGCATGCGTAACGGATGCGTAATGCATGCGTAACGCATGCGTAACGGATGCGTAACGCATGCGGATATCATACTCTACGAAAACTACAATCCGCATCAAAGGCAAATTTAAGAACATTTCGCTGATCTGTGTTCACGCCCCCATAAAGGGAGAGAGGACTCAACCAAAGAAGCATTCTATGATCTCCTGGAGACAACGTATGATATGTGCCCGAAGTACGACGTGAAGATCATTCTTGGTGACTTCAACGCAAGATTCGGAAAGGAGGGCAGCTTTGGTTCGATAGTCGGAGGCAACGGCGTATACAGGGGGGGTCACGGGGTCATGTCCCCCCCCCGAGAACTCAAGATTATTTTGTTGATCTGAAATAATTATTTAGTAACCACATAGAAAAAAAAAAAATGAAAGTTGGTTACTTAGAAAGCTAGTAGGATTTTTGATTGTTAATTTAGAATTCAATAGAGAATTTGAATGTTGGTAACTTCAATTCAATAGAAATTTGACACAACAACAAACTTCTCATATGATAATACATTCAAATCTTAAAATATATGCATAGGCTAGTTTCCGTTTTGAGATGACTGCCAAAACCTGTTAAACCAAACTGAAATCAAAGTGCGGAGTTGTTACCAAATTTTCACTCAGTAAAGTAAAAACTAATAGGATTTTCAAAAAAAGAACATTTTTTTTTTTCTGAAAATAAAATCTTTAAACACATTATAGACAAATTATTTTTAAAAGCAAAAAAGTGATAACTTTCGATTTATAGTTATTCTCACCAAAAAATATTAATGTTAACGATAAAAGACATAAATATATAAAACTATGATGAAAACCTATTACGAAAGGATTTTGTTTGCACTTATTCAATATTTACGATCGAACAATATTGTTATCGATTTGGATGTGGATTACTTTTACAAAGTAACCTATGAATCCCATAATGCAAAAGCCAATAGCTATGGTAAAGGAGATTAACGCATCCGTAACGGATGCGTAACGCATGCGTAACGGATGCGTAACGCATGCGTAACGGATGCGTAACGCATGCGTAACGGATGCGTAACGCATGCGTAAAGCACGCGTAACGGATGCGTAACGCATGCGTAACGGGTGCGTAACGGATGCGTAACGGATGCGTAACGGATGCGTAACGCATGCGTAACGGATGCGTAACGCATGCGTGACGGATGTGTAACGCATGCGTAACGCACGCGTAACGGATGCGTAACGCATGCGTAAGGGATGCGTAACGGATGTGCAACGCATGCGTAACGGATGCGTAACGCACGCGTAACGGATGCGTAACGCATGCGTAATGGATGCGTAAAACATGCGTAACGCACGCGTAACGGATGCGTAACGCATGCGTTACGGATGCGTAATGCATGCGTTACGGATGCGTAATGCATGCGTAACGGATGCGTAACGCATGCGTAACGGATGCGTAACGGATGCGTAACGCATGCGTAACGGATGCGTAACGCATGCGTAACGGATGCGTAACGCATGCGTTACGGATGCGTAACGGATGCGTAACGCATGCGTAACGGATGCGTAACGCATGCGTAACCGATGCGTAACGCATGCGTAACCGATGCGTAACGCATGCGTAACGGATGCGTAACGCATGCGTAACGGATTTGTAACGCATGCGTAACGGATGCGTAACGCATGCGTAACGGATGCGTAACGCATGCGTAACGGATGCGTAACGCATGCGTAACGGATGCGTAACGCATGCGTAACGGATGCGTAACGCATGCGTAACGGATGCGTAACGCTTGCGTAACGGATGTGTAACGCATGCGTAACGGATGCGTAACGCATGCGTAACGGATGCGTAACGCATGCGTAACGGATGCGTAACGGATGCGTAACGCATACGTAACGGATGCGTAACGCATGCGTAACGGATGCGTGATGCATGCGTAACGCATGCGTAACGGATGCGTAACGCATGCGTAACGGATGCGTAACGCATGCGTAACGGATGCGTAACGCATGCGTAACGGATGCGTAACGCATGCGTAACGGATGCGTAACGCATGCGTAACGGATGCGTAACGCATGCGTAACGGATGCGTAATGGATGCGTAACGCATGCGTAACGGATGCGTAACGGATGCGTAACGCATGCGTAACGGATGCGTAACGCATGCGTAACGGATGCGTAACGCATGCGTAACGGATGCGTAACGCATGCGTAACGCATGCGTAAAGCACGCGTAACAGATGCGTAACGCATGCGTAACGGGTGCGTAAAGCATGCGTTACGCATGCGTTACGCATGCGTTACGCATCCGTTACGCATCCGTTACGCATGCGTTACGCATCCGTTACGCATGCGTTACGCATCCGTTACGCATGCGTTACGCATCCGTTACGCATGCGTTACGCATCCGTTACGCATGCGTTACGCATCCGTTACGCATCCGTTACGCATGCGTTACGCATCCGTTACGCATGCGTTACGCATGCGTTACGCATCCGTTACGCGTGCGTTACGCATCCGTTACGCATGCGTTACCTATCC
Organism: Melangyna quadrimaculata; assembly: GCA_949320155.1. Lineage (NCBI taxonomy): Eukaryota > Metazoa > Arthropoda > Insecta > Diptera > Syrphidae > Melangyna > Melangyna quadrimaculata. The sequence continues at coordinate 149,362,996 of OX439483.1, read as the reverse complement.
GTTACGCATGCGTTACGCATCCGTTACGCATGCGTTACGCATCCGTTACGCATCCGTTACGCATGCGTTACGCATCCGTTACGCATCCGTTACGCATGCGTTACGCATCCGTTACGCATGCGTTACGCACCCGTTACGCGTGCCTTACGCATGCGTTACGCATCCGTTACGCATGCGTTACGCATCCGTTACGCATGCGTTACGCATCCGTTACGCATGCGTTACGCATCCGTTACGCATCCGTTACGCATGCGTTACGCATCCGTTACGCATGCGTTACGCATCCGTTACGCGTGCGTTACGCATCCGTTACGCATGCGTTACGCGTGCGTTACGCATCCGTTACGCATGCGTTACGCATGCATTACGCATCCGTAACGCATGCGTTACGCATCCGTTACGCATGCGTTACGCATCCGTTACGCGTGCGTTACGCATGTTTTACGCATCCATTACGCATCCGTTACGCATGCGTTACGCATCCGTTACGCGTGCGTTACGCATGTTTTACGCATCCATTACGCATGCGTTACGCATCCGTAACGCATGCGTTACGCATCCGTTACGCATGCGTTACGCATCCGTTACGCATGCGTTACGCATCCGTTACGCATGCGTTACGCATGCACTACGCATCCGTTACGCATGTTTTACGCATCCATTACGCATGCGTTACGCATCCGTTACGCATGCGTTACGCATCCGTTACGCATGCGTTACGCATGCATTACGCATCCGTTACGCATGCGTTACGCATCCGTTACGCGTGCGTTACGCATGTTTTACGCATCCATTACGCATGCGTTACGCATCCGTTACGCGTGCGTTACGCATCCGTTACGCATGCGTTACGCATCCGTTACGCATGCGTTACGCATCCGTTACGCATGCGTTACGCCTCCGTTACGCATGCGTTACGCATCCGTTACGCATGCGTTACGCATCCGTTACGCATGCGTTACGCATCCGTTACGCATCCGTTACGCGTGCGTTACGCATCCGTTATGCATGCGGTACGCATCCGTTACGCATCCGTTACGCATGCGTTACGCATCCGTTACGCATGCATTACGCATCCGTAACGCATGTGGTACGCATCCGTTACGCATGCGTTACGCATCCGTTATGCATGCGTTACGCATCCGTTACGCATGCGGTACGCATACGTTACGCATGCGTTACGCATGCGTTACGCATCCGTTACGCGTGCGTTACGCATCCGTTACGCATGCGTTACGCATCCGAAAACGCATCCGTTACGCATGCTTTACGCACCCGTTACGCATGCGTTACGCATCTGTTACGCGTGCTTTACGCATGCGTTACGCATCCGTTACGCATGCGTTACGCATGCATCACGCATCCGTTACGCATGCGTTACGCATCCGTTACGCGTGCGTTACGCATCCGTTACGCATCCGTTACGCATGCGTTACGCATGTTTTACGCATCCATTACGCATGCGTTACGCATCCGTAACGCATGCGTTACGCATCCGTTACGCATGCGTTACGCATCCGTTACGCATGCGTTACGCATCCGTTACGCATGCGTTACGCATCCGTTACGCATGCGTTACGCATCCGTTACGCATGCGTTACGCATCCGTTACGCATGCGTTACGCATGCATTACGCATCCGTAACGCATGCGTTACGCATCCGTTACGCATGCGTTACGCATCCGTTACGCGTGCGTTACGCATGTTTTACGCATCCATTACGCATGCGTTACGCATCCGTTACGCGTGCGTTACGCATCCGTTACGCATGCGTTACGCATCCGTTACGCATGCGTTACGCATCCGTTACGCATGCGTTACGCCTCCGTTACGCATGCGTTACGCATCCGTTACGCATGCGTTACGCATCCGTTACGCATGCGTTACGCATCCGTTACGCATCCGTTACGCGTGCGTTACGCATCCGTTATGCATGCGGTACGCATCCGTTACGCATCCGTTACGCATGCGTTACGCATCCGTTACGCATGCATTACGCATCCGTAACGCATGTGGTACGCATCCGTTACGCATGCGTTACGCATCCATTACGCATGCGTTACGCATCCGTTACGCGTGCGTTACGCATCCGTTACGCATGCGTTACGCATCCGTTACGCATGCGTTACGCATCCGTTACGCATGCGTTACGCCTCCGTTACGCATCCGTTACGCATGCGTTACGCATCCGTTACGCATGCGTTACGCATTCTAAATTAACAATCAAAAATCCTACTAGCTTTCTAAGTAACCAACTTTCATTTTTTTTTTTCTATGTGGTTACTAAATAATTATTTCAGATCAACAAAATAATCTTGAGTTCTCGGGGGGGGGACATGACCCCGTGACCCCCCCTGTATACGCCGTTGCCTCCGACTATCGAACCAAAGCTGCCCTCCTTTCCGAATCTTGCGTTGAAGTCACCAAGAATGATCTTCACGTCGTACTTCGGGCACGTATCATACGTTGTCTCCAGGAGATCATAGAATGCTTCTTTGGTTGAGTCCTCTCTCCCTTTATGGGGGCGTGAACACAGATCAGCGAAATGTTCTTAAATTTGCCTTTGATGCGGATTGTAGTTTTCGTAGAGTATGATATCCGCATGCGTTACGCATCCGTTACGCATGCGTTACGCATGCATTACGCATCCGTTACGCATGCGTTACGCACCCGTTACGCATGCGTTACGCATCCGTTACGCATCCGTTACGCATGCGTTACGCATCCGTTACGCATGCGTTACGCATCCGTTACGCATGCGTTACGCGTCCGTTACGCATGCGTTGCACATCCGTTACGCATCCCTTACGCATGCGTTATGCATCCGTTACGCGTGCGTTACGCATGCGTTACACATCCGTTACGCATGCGTTACGCATCCGTTACGCATGCGTTACGCATCCGTTACGCATCCGTTACGCATCCGTTACGCATGCGTTACGCATCCGTTACGCATGCGTTACGCATCCGTTACGCATGCGTTACGCATCCGTTACGCATGCGTTACGCATCCGTTACGCATGCGTTACGCATCCGTTACGCATCCGTTACGCATGCGTTACGCATCCGTTACGCATCCGTTACGCATGCGTTACGCATCCGTTACGCATGCGTTACGCATCCGTTACGCATCGGTTACGCATGCGTTACGCATCGGTTACGCATGCGTTACGCATCGGTTACGCATGCGTTACGCATCCGTTACGCATGCGTTACGCATGCGTTACGCATCCGTTACGCATCCGTTACGCATCCGTAACGCATGCGTTACGCATCCGTTACGCATGCGTTACGCATCCGTTACGCATGCGTTACGCATCCGTTACGCATGCGTTACGCATCCGTTACGCATGCGTTACGCATCCGTTACGCATGCGTTACGCATCCGTTACGCATGCGTTACGCATCCGTTACGCATCCGTTACGCATGCGTTACGCATCCGTTACGCATGCGTTACGCATCCGTTACGCGTGCGTTACGCATCCGTTACGCATGCGTTACCTATCCGTTACGCATGCGTTACGCATCCGTTACGCATGCGTTACGCATCCGTTACGCATCCGTTACGCATGCGTTACGCATCCGTTACGCATCCGTTACGCATGCGTTACGCATCCGTTACGCATGCGTTACGCACCCGTTACGCGTGCCTTACGCATGCGTTACGCATGCGTAACGGATGCGTAACGCATGCGTAACGGATGCGTAACGCATGCGTAACGGATGCGTAACGCATGCGTAAAGCACGCGTAACGGATGCGTAACGCATGCGTAACGGGTGCGTAACGGATGCGTAACGGATGCGTAACGGATGCGTAACGCATGCGTAACGGATGCGTAACGCATGCGTGACGGATGTGTAACGCATGCGTAACGCACGCGTAACGGATGCGTAACGCATGCGTAAGGGATGCGTAACGGATGTGCAACGCATGCGTAACGGATGCGTAACGCACGCGTAACGGATGCGTAACGCATGCGTAATGGATGCGTAAAACATGCGTAACGCACGCGTAACGGATGCGTAACGCATGCGTTACGGATGCGTAATGCATGCGTTACGGATGCGTAATGCATGCGTAACGCATGCGTAACGGATGCGTAACGCATGCGTAACGGATGCGTAACGGATGCGTAACGCATGCGTAACGGATGCGTAACGCATGCGTAACGGATGCGTAACGCATGCGTTACGGATGCGTAACGGATGCGTAACGCATGCGTAACGGATGCGTAACGCATGCGTAACCGATGCGTAACGCATGCGTAACCGATGCGTAACGCATGCGTAACGGATGCGTAACGCATGCGTAACGGATGCGTAACGCATGCGTAACGGATGCGTAACGCATGCGTAACGGATGCGTAACGCATGCGTAACGGATGCGTAACGGATGCGTAACGCATGCGTAATGGATGCGTAACGCATGCGTAATGGATGCGTAACGCATGCGTTACGGATGCGTAACGCATGCGTAACGGATGCGTAACGCATGCGTAACGGATGCGTAACGCATGCGTAACGGATGCGTAACGCATGCGTAACGGATGCGTAACGCATGCGTAACGGATGCGCAACGGATGCGTAACGCATGCGTAATGGATGCGTAACGCATGCGTTACGGATGCGTTACGGATGCGTAACGCATGCGTAACGGATGCGTAACGGATGCGTAACGCATACGTAACGGATGCGTAACGCATGCGTAACGGATGCGTGATGCATGCGTAACGCATGCGTAACGGATGCGTAACGCATGCGTAACGGATGCGTAACGCATGCGTAACGGATGCGTAACGCATGCGTAACGGATGCGTAACGCATGCGTAACGGATGCGTAACGCATGCGTAACGGATGCGTAATGGATGCGTAACGCATGCATCACGCATCCGTTACGCATGCGTTACGCATCCGTTACGCATGCGTTACGCATCCATTACGCATCCGTTACGCATGCGTTACGCATCCGTTACGCATGCGTTACGCATCCGTTACGCATGCGTTACGCATCCGTTACGCATGCGTTACGCATCCGTTACGCATGCGTTACGCATCCGTTACGCATGCGTTACGCATGCATCACGCATCCGTTACGCATGCGTTACGCATCCGTTACGTATGCGTTACGCATCCGTTACGCATCCGTTACGCATGCGTTACGCATCCGTAACGCATCCGTAACGCATGCGTTACGCATCCATTACGCATGCGTTACGCATCCGTTGCGCATCCGTTACGCATGCGTTACGCATCCGTTACGCATGCGTTACGCATCCGTTACGCATGCGTTACGCATCCGTTACGCATGCGTTACGCATCCGTTACGCATGCGTTACGCATCCGTAACGCATGCGTTACGCATCCATTACGCATGCGTTACGCATCCATTACGCATGCGTTACGCATCCGTTACGCATCCGTTACGCATGCGTTACGCATCCGTTACGCATGCGTTACGCATCCGTTACGCATGCGTTACGCATCCGTTACGCATGCGTTACGCATCCGTTACGCATGCGTTACGCATCCGTTACGCATGCGTTACGCATCGGTTACGCATGCGTTACGCATCGGTTACGCATGCGTTACGCATCCGTTACGCATGCGTTACGCATCCGTTACGCATCCGTAACGCATGCGTTACGCATCCGTTACGCATGCGTTACGCATCCGTTACGCATGCGTTACGCATCCGTTACGCATCCGTTACGCATGCGTTACGCATCCGTTACGCATGCGTTACGCATGCATTACGCATCCGTAACGCATGCATTACGCATCCGTAACGCATGCGTTACGCATCCGTTACGCGTGCGTTACGCATGTTTTACGCATCCATTACGCATGCGTTACGCATCCGTTACGCGTGCGTTACGCATCCGTTACGCATGCGTTGCACATCCGTTACGCATCCCTTACGCATGCGTTACGCATCCGTTACGCGTGCGTTACGCATGCGTTACACATCCGTCACGCATGCGTTACGCATCCGTTACGCATGCGTTACGCATCCGTTACGCATCCGTTACGCATCCGTTACGCACCCGTTACGCATGCGTTACGCATCCGTTACGCGTGCTTTACGCATGCGTTACGCATCCGTTACGCATGCGTTACGCATCCGTTACGCATGCGTTACGCATCCGTTACGCATGCGTAACGCATGCGTAAGGCACGCGTAACGGGTGCGTAACGCATGCGTAACGGATGCGTAACGCATGCGTAACGGATGCGTAACGGATGCGTAACGGATGCGTAACGCATGCGTAACGGATGCGTAACGCATGCGTAACGGATAGGTAACGCATGCGTAACGGATGCGTAACGCACGCGTAACGGATGCGTAACGCATGCGTAACGCATGCGTAACGGATGCGTAACGCATGCGTAACGGATGCGTAACGGATGCGTAACGCATGCGTAACGGATGCGTAACGCATGCGTAACGGATGCGTAACGCATGCGTAACGGATGCGTAACGCATGCGTAACGGATGCGTAACGCATGCGTAACGGATGCGTAACGCATGCGTAACGGATGCGTAACGCATGCGTAACGGATGCGTAACGCATGCGTTACGGATGCGTAACGGATGCGTAACGCATGCGTAACGCATGCGTAACGGATGCGTAACGCATGCGTAACCGATGCGTAACGCATGCGTAACCGATGCGTAACGCATGCGTAACGGATGCGTAACGGATGCGTAACGCATGCGTAACGGATGCGTAACGCATGCGTAACGGATGCGTAACGGATGCGTAACGCATGCGTAACGGATGCGTAACGGATGCGTAACGCATGCGTAACGGATGCGTAACGCATGCGTAACGGATGCGTAACGCATGCGTAACGGATGCGTAACGCATGCGTAACGGATGCGTAACGCATGCGTAACGGATGCGTAACGGATGCGTAACGGATGCGTAACGCATGCGTAACGGATGCGTAACGCATGCGTAACGGATGTGTAACGCATGCGTAACGCACGCGTAACGGATGCATAACGCATGCGTAAGGGATGCGTAACGGATGTGCAACGCATGCGTAACGGACGCGTAACGCATGCGTAACGGATGCGTAACGCATGCGTAACGGATGCGTAACGCATGCGTAACGGATGCGTAACGGATGCGTAACGCATGCGTAACGGGTGCGTAACGCATGCGTAACGGATGCGTAATGCATGCGTAACGCATGCGTAACGGATGCGTAACGCATGCGGATATCATACTCTACGAAAACTACAATCCGCATCAAAGGCAAATTTAAGAACATTTCGCTGATCTGTGTTCACGCCCCCATAAAGGGAGAGAGGACTCAACCAAAGAAGCATTCTATGATCTCCTGGAGACAACGTATGATACGTGCCCGAAGTACGACGTGAAGATCATTCTTGGTGACTTCAACGCAAGATTCGGAAAGGAGGGCAGCTTTGGTTCGATAGTCGGAGGCAACGGCGTATACAGGGGGGGTCACGGGGTCATGTCCCCCCCCCGAGAACTCAAGATTATTTTGTTGATCTGAAATAATTATTTAGTAACCACATAGAAAAAAAAAAATGAAAGTTGGTTACTTAGAAAGCTAGTAGGATTTTTGATTGTTAATTTAGAATGCGTAACGCATGCGTAACGGATGCGTAACGCATGCGTAACGGATGCGTAACGGAGGCGTAACGCATGCGTAACGGATGCGTAACGCATGCGTAACGGATGCGTAACGCATGCGTAACGGATGCGTAACGCACGCGTAACGGATGCGTAACGCATGCGTAATGGATGCGTAACGCATGCGTAACGGATGCGTACCACATGCGTTACGGATGCGTAATGCATGCGTAACGGATGCGTAACGCATGCGTAACGGATGCGTAACGGATGCGTACCGCATGCATAACGGATGCGTAACGCACGCGTAACGGATGCGTAACGGATGCGTAACGCATGCGTAACGGATGCGTAACGCATGCGTAACGGATGCGTAACGCATGCGTAACGGAGGCGTAACGCATGCGTAACGGATGCGTAACGCATGCGTAACGGATGCGTAACGCATGCGTAACGGATGCGTAACGCACGCGTAACGGATGCGTAACGCATGCGTAATGGATGCGTAAAACATGCGTAACGCACGCGTAACGGATGCGTAACGCATGCGTAACGGATGCGTAACGCATGCGTTACGGATGCGTAATGCATGCGTAACGCATGCGTAACGGATGCGTAACGCATGCGTAACGGATGCGTAACGCATGCGTTACGGATGCGTAACGCATGCGTAATGGATGCGTAAAACATGCGTAACGCACGCGTAACGGATGCGTAACGCATGCGTAGTGCATGCGTAACGCATTCGTAACGGATGCGTAACGCATGCGTAACGGATGCGTAACGCATGCGTAACGGATGCGTAACGCATGCGTTACGGATGCGTAACGGATGCGTAACGCATGCGTAACGGATGCGTAACGGATGCGTAACGCATGCGTAACGGATGCGTAACGCATGCGTAACGGATGCGTAACGCATGCGTAACGGATGCGTAACGCATGCGTAACGGATGCGTAACGCATGCGTTACGGATGCGTAACGGATGCGTAACGCATGCGTAACGCATGCGTAACGCATGCGTAACCGATGCGTAACGCATGCGTAACGGATGCGTAACGGATGCGTAACGCATGCGTAACGGATGCGTAACGCATGCGTAACGGATGCGTAACGCATGCGTAACGGATGCGTAACGCATGCGTAACGGATGCGTAACGCATGCGTAACGGATGCGTAACGCATTCGTAACGGATGCGTAACGGATGCGTAACGCATGCGTAATGGATGCGTAACGCATGCGTTACGGATGCGTAACGGATGCGTAACGCGTGCGTTACGGATGCGTAACGGATGCGTAACGCATGCGTAACGGATGCGTAACGCATGCGTAACGGATGCGTAACGCATGCGTAACGGATGCGTAACGCATGCGTAACGGATGCGTAACGGATGCGTAACGCATGCGTACCGGATGCGTAACGGATGCGTAACGCATGCGTTACGGATGCGTAACGCATGCGTTACGGATGCGTAACGCATGCGTAACGCATGCGTTACGGATGCGTAACGCATGCGTAACGGATGCGTAACGGATGCGTAACACATGCGTAACGGATGCGTAACGCATGCGTAACGGATGCGTAACGCATGCGTAACGGATGCGTAACGCATGCGTAACGTATGCGTAACGGATGCGTAACGCATGCGTAACGGATGCGTAACGCATGCGTAACGGATGCGTAACGCATGCGTAACGGATGCGTAACGCATGCGTAACGGATGCGTAACGCATGCGTAATGCATGCGTAACGGATGCGTAACGCATGCGTAACGGATGCGTAACGCACGCGTAACGGATGCGTAACGCATGCGTAACGCATGCGTAATGGATGCGTAACGCATGCGTAACGGATGCGTAACGCATGCGTAACGGATGCGTAACGCATGCGTAACGGATGCGTAACGCATGCGTAACGGATGCGTAATAGATGCTTAACGCATGCGTAACGGATGCGTAACGCATGCATAACGGATGCGTAACCATGCGTAACGGATGCGTAACGCATGCGTAACGGATGCGTAACGCATGCGTAACGGATGCGTAACGCATGCGTAACGGATGCGTAATGGATGCGTAACGCATGCGTAACGGATGCGTAACGCATGCATAACGGATGCGTAACCATGCGTAACGGATGCGTAACGCATGCGTAACGGATGCGTAACGCACGCGTAACGGATGCGTAACACATGCGTAACGCATGCGTAATGGATGCGTAAAACATGCGTAACGCACGCGTAACGGATGCGTAACGCATGCGTAATGGATGCGTAACGCATGCGTTACGGATGCGTAACGCATGCGTAACGGATGCGTAACGGATGCGTAACGCATGCGTAACGGATGCGTAACGCATGCGTAACGGATGCGTAACGCATGCGTAACGTATGCGTAACGCATGCGTAATGGATGCGTAACGCATGCGTAACGGATGCGTAACGCATGCGTAACGGATGCGTAACGCATGCGTAACGGATGCGTAACGCATGCGTAACGGATGCGTAACGCATGCGTAACGGATGCGTAACGCATGCGTAATGCATGCGTAACGCATGCGTAATGCATGCGTAACGGATGCGTAACGCATGCGTAACGGATGCGTAACGCACGCGTAACGGATGCGTAACGCATGCGTAACGCATGCGTAACGCATGCGTAATGGATGCGTAACGCATGCGTAACGGATGCGTAACGCATGCGTAACGGATGCGTAACGCATGCGTAACGGATGCGTAATGGATGCGTAACGCATGCGTAACGGATGCGTAACGCATGCATAACGGATCCGTAACGGATGCGTAACGCATGCGTAATGGATGCGTAACGCATGCGTTACGGATGCGTAACGGATGCGTAACGCATGCGTAACGGATGCGTAACGCATGCGTAACGGATGCGTAACGCATGCGTAACGCATGCGTAACGCATGCGTAACGGATGCGTAACGCATGCGTAACGGATGCGTAACACATGCGTTACGGATGCGTAATGCATGCGTAACGCATGCGTAACGGATGCGTAACGCATGCGTAACGGATGCGTAACGCATGCGTAACGGATGCGTAACGCATGCGTAACGGATGCGTAACGCATGCGTAACGGATGCGTAACGCACGCGTAACGGATGCGTAACGCATGCGTAACGCACGCGTAACGGATGCGTAACGCACGCGTAACGGATGCGTAACGCATGCGTAACGGATGCGTAACGCATGCGTAACGGATGCGTAACGCATGCGTAACGGATGCGTAACGCATGCGTAACGGCTGCGTAACGCATGCGTAACGGATGCGTAACGCATGCGTAACGGATGCGTAACGCATGCGTAACGGATGCGTAACGCATGCGTAACGGATGCGTAACGGATGCGTAATGGATGCGTAACGCATGCGTTACGGATGCGTAACGGATGCGTAACGCATGCGTAACGGATGCGTAACGCATGCGTAACGGATGCGTAACGCATACGTAACGGATGCGTAACGGATGCGTAACGCATGCGTAACGGATGCGTAACGCATGCGTAACGGATGCGTAACGGATGCGTAACGCATGCGTAACGGATGCGTAACGCATGCGTAACGGATGCGTAACGCATGCGTAACGGATGCGTAACGCACGCGTAACGGATGCGTAACGCATGCGTAACGCATGCGTAATGGATGCGTAAAACATGCGTAACGTACGCGTAACGGATGCGTAACGCATGCGTAACGGATGCGTAACGCACGCGTAACGGATGCGTAACGCATGCGTAACGGATGCGTAACGCATGCGTAACGGATGCGTAACGGATGCGTAACGCATGCGTTACGGATGCGTAACGCATGCGTTACGGATGCGTAACGGATGCGTAACGGATGCGTAACGCATGCGTAACGGATGCGTAACGGATGCGTAACGCATGCGTAACGGATGCGTAACGCATGCGTAACGGATGCGTAACGCATGCGTAACGGATGCGTAACGGATGCGTAACGCATGCGTAACGCATGCGTAACGGATGCGTAACGCATGCGTAACGGATGCGTAACGGATGCGTAACGCATGCGTAACGGATGCGTAACGGATGCGTAACGCATGCGTAATGGATGCGTAACGCATGCGTTACGGATGCGTAACGGATGCGTAACGCATGCGTAACGGATGCGTAACGCATGCGTAACGGATGCGTAATGGATGCGTAACGGATGCGTAACGCATGCGTAACGGATGCGTAACGCATGCGTAACGTATGCGTAACGGATGCGTAACGCATGCGTAACGGATGCGTAACGCATGCGTAACGGATGCGTAACGCATGCGTAACGGATGCGTAACGCATGCGTAACGGATGCGTAACGCATGCGTAATGCATGCGTAACGGATGCGTAACGCATGCGTAACGGATGCGTAACGCACGCGTAACGGATGCGTAACGCATGCGTAACGCATGCGTAATGGATGCGTAACGCATGCGTAACGGATGCGTAACGCATGCGTAACGGATGCGTAACGCATGCGTAACGGATGCGTAACGCATGCGTAACGGATGCGTAATGGATGCGTAACGCATGCGTAACGGATGCGTAACGCATGCATAACGGATGCGTAACCATGCGTAACGGATGCGTAACGCATGCGTAACGGATGCGTAACGCATGCGTAACGGATGCGTAACGCATGCGTAACGGATGCGTAATGGATGCGTAACGCATGCGTAACGGATGCGTAACGCATGCATAACGGATGCGTAACGCACGCGTAACGGATGCGTAACACATGAGTAACGCATGCGTAATGGATGCGTAAAACATGCGTAACGCACGCGTAACGGATGCGTAACGCATGCGTAATGGATGCGTAACGCATGCGTTACGGATGCGTAACGCATGCGTAACGGATGCGTAACGGATGCGTAACGCATGCGTAACGGATGCGTAACGCATGCGTAACGGATGCGTAACGCATGCGTAACGTATGCGTAACGCATGCGTAATGGATGCGTAACGCATGCGTAACGGATGCGTAACACATGCGTAACGGATGCGTAACGCATGCGTAACGGATGCGTAACGCATGCGTAACGGATGCGTAACGCATGCGTAACGGATGCGTAACGCATGCGTAACGGATGCGTAACGCATGCGTATTGCATGCGTAACGGATGCGTAACGCATGCGTAACGGATGCGTAACGCACGCGTAACGGATGCATAACGCATGCGTAACGCATGCGTAATGGATGCGTAACGCATGCGTAACGGATGCGTAACGCATGCGTAACGGATGCGTAACGCATGCGTAACGGATGCGTAATGGATGCGTAACGCATGCGTAACGGATGCGTAACGCATGCATAACGGATCCGTAACGGATGCGTAACGCATGCGTAACGGATGCGTAACGCATGCGTAACGGATGCGTAACGCATGCGTAATGGATGCGCAACGCATGCGTTACGGATGCGTAACGGATGCGTAACGCATGCGTAACGGATGCGTAACGCATGCGTAACGGATGCGTAACGCATGCGTAACGCATTCGTAACGCATGCGTAACGGATGCGTAACGCATGCGTAACGGATGCGTAACGCATGCGTAACGGATGCGTAACGCATGCGTAACGGATGCGTAACGCATGCGTAACGGATGCGTAACGCATGCGTAACGGATGCGTAACGCATGCGTAACGGATGCGTAACGCATGCGTAACGGATGCGTAACGCATGCGTAACGGATGCGTAGCGCATGCGTAACGGATGCGTAACGCATGCGTAACGGATGCGTAACGCATGCGTAACGGATGCGTAACGCACGCGTAACGGATGCGTAACGCATGCGTAATGGATGCGTAAAACATGCGTAACGCACGCGTAACGGATGCGTAACGCATGCGTAACGGATGCGTAACGCATGCGTAACGGATGCGTAACGCATGCGTAACGGATGCGTAACGCATGCGTAACGGCTGCGTAACGCATGCGTAACGGATGCGTAACGCATGCGTAACGGATGCGTAACGGATGCGTAATGGATGCGTAACGCATGCGTAATGCATGCGTAACGGATGCGTAACGCATGCGTAACGGATGCGTAACGCACGCGTAACGGATGCGTAACGCATGCGTAACGCATGCGTAATGGATGCGTAATGGATGCGTAACGCATGCGTTACGGATGCGTAACGCATGCGTAACGGATGCGTAACGCATGCGTAACGGATGCGTAACGCATGCGTAACGGATGCGTAATGGATACGTAACGCATGCGTAACGGATGCGTAACGCATGCATAACGGATGCGTAACGCATGCGTAACGGATGCGTAACGCATGCGTAACGGATGCGTAACGCATGCGTAACGGATGCGTAACGCATGCGTAATGGATGCGTAACGCATGCGTTACGGATGCGTAACGGATGCGTAACGCATGCGTAACGGATGCGTAACGCATGCGTAACGGATGCGTAACGCATGCGTAACGGATGCGTAACGCATGCGTAACGGATGCGTAACGCATGCGTAACGGATGCGTAACGCATGCGTAACGGATGCGTAACGCATGCGTAACGGATTCGTAACGCATGCGTAACGCATGCGTAATGGATGCGTAAAACATGCGTAACGCACGCGTAACGGATGCGTAACGCATGCGTAACGGATGCGTAACACATGCGTTACGGATGCGTAATGCATGCGTAACGCATGCGTAACGGATGCGTAACGCATGCGTAACGGATGCGTAACGCATGCGTAACGGATGCGTAACGCATGCGTAACGGATGCGTAACGCATGCGTAACGGATGCGTAACGCATGCGTAACAGATGCGTAACGCATGCGTAACGGATGCGTAACGCACGCGTAACGGATGCGTAACGCATGCGTAACGCATGCGTAATGGATGCGTAAAACATGCGTAACGCACGCGTAACGGATGCGTTACGCATGCGTAACGGATGCGTAACGCATGCGTAACGGATGCGTAACGCATGCGTAACGGATGCGTAACGCATGCGTAACGGCTGCGTAACGCATGCGTAACGGATGCGTAACGCATGCGTAACGCATACGTAACGGATGCGTAACGCATGCGTAACGCATGCGTTACGGATGCGTAACGGATGCGTAACGCATGCGTAACGGATGCGTAACGCATGCGTAACCGATGCGTAACGCATGCGTAACGGATGCGTAACGCATGCGTAACGGGTGCGTAACGCATGCGTAACGGATGCGTAACGCATGCGTAACGGATGCGTAACGCATGCGTAACGCATGCGTAACGTATGCGTAACGGATGCGTAACGCATGCGTAACGGATGCGTAACGGATGCGTAATGGATGCGTAACGCATGCGTTACGGATGCGTAACGGATGCGTAACGCATGCGTAACGGATGCGTAACGCATGCGTAACGGATGCGTAACGCATACGTAACGGATGCGTAACGCATGCGTAACGGATGCGTAACGCATGCGTAACGGATGCGTAACGCATGCGTAACGGATGCGTAACGCATGCGTAACGGATGCGTAGCGCATGCGTAACGGATGCGTAACGCACGCGTAACGGATGCGTAATGGATGCGTAAAACATGCGTAACGCACGCGTAACGGATGCGTAACGGATGCGTAACGGATGCGTAACGCATGCGTAACGGATGCGTAATGGATGCGTAACGCATGCGTAACGGATGCGTAACAGATGCGTAACGCACGCGTAACGGATGCGTAACGCATGCGTAACGGATGCGTGATGCATGCGTAACGCATGCGTAACGGATGCGTAACGCATGCGTAAAGCACGCGTAACGGATGCGTAACGCATGCGTAACGCATGCGTAACGTATGCGTAACGCATGCGTAACGGGTGCGTAAAGCATGCGTAACGGATGCGTAACGGATGCGTAACGCATGCGTAACGGATGCGTAACGCATGCGTAACGGATGTGTAACGCATGCGTAACGCACGCGTAACGGATGCGTAACGCATGCGTAATGGATGCGTAACGCATGCGTAACGCACGCGTAACGGATGCGTAACGTATGCGTACCGCATGCGTAACGGATGCGTAACGCATGCGTAACGGATGTGTAACGCACGCGTAACGGATGCGTAACGCATGCGTAACGGATGCGTACCACATGCGTTACGGATGCGTAATGCATGCGTAACGGATGCGTAACGCATGCGTAACGGATGCGTAACGGATGCGTAACGCATGCATAACGGATGCGTAACGCACGCGTAACGGAGGCGTAACGGATGCGTAACGGATGCGTAACGCATGCGTAACGCATGCGTAACGGATGCGTAACGCATGCGTAACGCATGCGTAACGGATGCGTAAGGCACGCGTAACGGATGCGTAACGCATGCGTCACGGATGCGTAACGGATGCGTAATGCATGCGTAACGGATGCGTAACGCATGCGTAACGGATGCGTAACGCATGCGTAACGGATGCGTATTGCATGCGTAACGCACGCGTAACGGATGCGTAACGCATGCGTAACGTATGCGTAACGGATGCGTAACGCATGCGTAACGCATGCGTAACGGATGCGTAACGCACGCGTAACGGATGCGTAACGGATGCGTAACGCATGCGTAACGGATGCGTAACGCGTGCTTTACGCGACAGAGGCGCCAGCATAAGCAAGTAAGTAAGGAGGTGCCACCTATCCATAGATGTATCATACTCTACGAAAACTACAATCCGCATCAAAGGCAAATTTAAGAACATTTCGCTGATCTGTGTTCACGCCCCCATAAAGGGAGAGAGGACTCAACCAAAGAAGCATTCTATGATCTCCTGGAGACAACGTATGATATGTGCCCGAAGTACGACGTGAAGATCATTCTTGGTGACTTCAACGCAAGATTCGGAAAGGAGGGCAGCTTTGGTTCGATAGTCGGAGGCAACGGCGTATACAGGGGGGGTCACGGGGTCATGTCCCCCCCCCCCGAGAACTCAAGATTATTTTGTTGATCTGAAATAATTATTTAGTAACCACATAGAAAAAAAAAAATGAAAGTTGGTTACTTAGAAAGCTAGTAGGATTTTTGATTGTTAATTTAGAATTCAATAGAGAATTTGAATGTTGGTAACTTCAATTCAATAGAAATTTAACACAACAACAAACTTCTCATATGATAATACATTCAAATCTTAAAATATATGCATAGGCTAGTTTCCGTTTTGAGATGACTGCCAAAACCTGTTAAACCAAACTGAAATCAAAGTGCGGAGTTGTTACCAAATTTTCACTCAGTAAAGTAAAAACTAATAGGATATTCAAAAAAAGAACATTTTTTTTTCTGAAAATAAAATCTTTAAACACATTATAGACAAATTATTTTTAAAAGCAAAAAAGTGATAACTTTCGATTTATAGTTATTCTCACCAAAAAATATTAATGTTAACGATAAAAGACATAAAGATATAAAACTATGATGAAAACCTATTACGAAAGGATTTTGTTTGCACTTATTCAATATTTACGATCGAACAATATTGTTATTGATTTGGATGTGGATTACTTTTACAAAGTAACCTATGAATCCCATAATGCAAAAGCCAATAGCTATGGTAAAGGAGATTAACGCATCCGTAACAGATGCGTAACGCATGCGTAACGGATGCGTAACGCATGCGTAACGGATGCGTAACGCATGCGTAACGGATGCGTAACGCATGCGTAACGCATGCGTAACGCATGCGTAACGGATGCGTAACGCATGCGTAACGGATGCGTAACGCATGCGTAAAGCACGCGTAACGGATGCGTAACGCATGTGTAACGGGTGCGTAACGGATGCGTAACGGATGCGTAACGGATGCGTAACGCATGCGTAACGGATGCGTAACGCATGCGTAACGGATGCGTAACGCATGCGTAACGGATGTGTAACGCATGCGTAACGCACGCGTAACGGATGCGTAACGCATGCGTAAGGGATGCGTAACGGATGTGCAACGCATGCGTAACGGATGCGTAACGCACGCGTAACGGATGCGTAACGCATGCGTAATGGATGCGTAAAACATGCGTAACGCACGCGTAACGGATGCGTAACGCATGCGTTACGGATGCGTAATGCATGCGTAACGCATGCGTAACGGATGCGTAACGCATGCGTAACGGATGCGTAACGCATGCGTAACGGATGCGTAACGCATGCGTAACGGATGCGTAACGCATGCGTAAAGCACGCGTAACGGATGCGTAACGCATGCGTAACGGGTGCGTAACGGATGCGTAACGGATGCGTAACGGATGCGTAACGCATGCGTAACGGATGCGTAACGCATGCGTAACGCATGCGTAACGGATGCGTAACGGATGCGTAACGCATGCGTAACGCATGCGTAACGGATGCGTAACGCATGCGTAACGCATGCGTAAAGCACGCGTAACGGATGCGTAACGGGTGCGTAACGGATGCGTAACGGATGCGTAACGGATGCGTAACGCATGCGTAACGGATGCGTAACGCATGCGTAACGCACGCGTAACGGATGCGTAACGCATGCGTAAGGGATGCGTAACGGATGTGCAACGCATGCGTAACGGATGCGTAACGCATGCGTAACGGATGCGTAACGCATGCGTAACGGATGCGTAACGGATGCGTAACGCATGCGTAACGGATGCGTAACGCATGCGTAACGGATGCGTAACGCATGCGTAACGCATGCGTAATGGATGCGTAAAACATGCGTAACGCACGCGTAACGGATGCGTAACGCATGCGTAACGGATGCGTAACGCATGCGTAACGGATGCGTAACGCATGCGTTACGAATGCGTAACGCATGCGTTACGGATGCGTAATGCATGCGTAACGCATGCGTAACGGATGCGTAACGCATGCGTAACGGATGCGTAACGCATGCGTAACGGATGCGTAACGCATGCGTAACGGATGCGTAACGCATGCGTAACGGATGCGTAACGCATGCGTAACGGATGCGTAACGCATGCGTAACGGATGCGTAACGCATGCGTAACGGATGCGTAACGCATGCGTAACGGATGCGTAACGCATGCGTAACGGATGCGTAACGCATGCGTAACAGATGCGTAACGCATGCGTAACGGATGCGTAACGCACGCGTAACGGATGCGTAACGCATGCGTAACGCATGCGTAATGGATGCGTAAAACATGCGTAACGCACGCGTAACGGATGCGTTACGCATGCGTAACGGATGCGTAACGCATGCGTAACGGATGCGTAACGCATGCGTAACGGATGCGTAACGCATGCGTAACGGCTGCGTAACGCATGCGTAACGGATGCGTAACGCATGCGTAACGCATACGTAACGGATGCGTAACGCATGCGTAACGCATGCGTTACGGATGCGTAACGGATGCGTAACGGATGCGTAACGCATGCGTAACCGATGCGTAACGCATGCGTAACGGATGCGTAACGCATGCGTAACGGGTGCGTAACGCATGCGTAACGGATGCGTAACGCATGCGTAACGGATGCGTAACGCATGCGTAACGCATGCGTAACGTATGCGTAACGGATGCGTAACGCATGCGTAACGGATGCGTAACGGATGCGTAATGGATGCGTAACGCATGCGTTACGGATGCGTAACGGATGCGTAACGCATGCGTAACGGATGCGTAACGCATGCGTAACGGATGCGTAACGCATACGTAACGGATGCGTAACGCATGCGTAACGGATGCGTAACGCATGCGTAACGGATGCGTAACGCATGCGTAACGGATGCGTAACGCATGCGTAACGGATGCGTAGCGCATGCGTAACGGATGCGTAACGCACGCGTAACGGATGCGTAATGGATGCGTAAAACATGCGTAACGCACGCGTAACGGATGCGTAACGGATGCGTAACGGATGCGTAACGCATGCGTAACGGATGCGTAATGGATGCGTAACGCATGCGTAACGGATGCGTAACAGATGCGTAACGCACGCGTAACGGATGCGTAACGCATGCGTAACGCATGCGTAACGGATGCGTGATGCATGCGTAACGCATGCGTAACGGATGCGTAACGCATGCGTAAAGCACGCGTAACGGATGCGTAACGCATGCGTAACGCATGCGTAACGTATGCGTAACGCATGCGTAACGGGTGCGTAAAGCATGCGTAACGGATGCGTAACGGATGCGTAACGCATGCGTAACGGATGCGTAACGCATGCGTAACGGATGTGTAACGCATGCGTAACGCACGCGTAACGGATGCGTAACGCATGCGTAATGGATGCGTAACGCATGCGTAACGCACGCGTAACGGATGCGTAACGTATGCGTACCGCATGCGTAACGGATGCGTAACGCATGCGTAACGGATGTGTAACGCACGCGTAACGGATGCGTAACGCATGCGTAACGGATGCGTACCACATGCGTTACGGATGCGTAATGCATGCGTAACGGATGCGTAACGCATGCGTAACGGATGCGTAACGGATGCGTAACGCATGCATAACGGATGCGTAACGCACGCGTAACGGAGGCGTAACGGATGCGTAACGGATGCGTAACGCATGCGTAACGCATGCGTAACGGATGCGTAACGCATGCGTAACGCATGCGTAACGGATGCGTAAGGCACGCGTAACGGATGCGTAACGCATGCGTCACGGATGCGTAACGGATGCGTAATGCATGCGTAACGGATGCGTAACGCATGCGTAACGGATGCGTAACGCATGCGTAACGAATGCTTAACGCATGCGTAACGGATGCGTATTGCATGCGTAACGCACGCGTAACGGATGCGTAACGCATGCGTAACGTATGCGTAACGGATGCGTAACGCATGCGTAACGCATGCGTAACGGATGCGTAACGCACGCGTAACGGATGCGTAACGGATGCGTAACGCATGCGTAACGGATGCGTAACGCGTGCTTTACGCGACAGAGGCGCCAGCATAAGCAAGTAAGTAAGGAGGTGCCACCTATCCATAGATGTATCATACTCTACGAAAACTACAATCCGCATCAAAGGCAAATTTAAGAACATTTCGCTGATCTGTGTTCACGCCCCCATAAAGGGAGAGAGGACTCAACCAAAGAAGCATTCTATGATCTCCTGGAGACAACGTATGATATGTGCCCGAAGTACGACGTGAAGATCATTCTTGGTGACTTCAACGCAAGATTCGGAAAGGAGGGCAGCTTTGGTTCGATAGTCGGAGGCAACGGCGTATACAGGGGGGGTCACGGGGTCATGTCCCCCCCCCCCGAGAACTCAAGATTATTTTGTTGATCTGAAATAATTATTTAGTAACCACATAGAAAAAAAAAAATGAAAGTTGGTTACTTAGAAAGCTAGTAGGATTTTTGATTGTTAATTTAGAATTCAATAGAGAATTTGAATGTTGGTAACTTCAATTCAATAGAAATTTAACACAACAACAAACTTCTCATATGATAATACATTCAAATCTTAAAATATATGCATAGGCTAGTTTCCGTTTTGAGATGACTGCCAAAACCTGTTAAACCAAACTGAAATCAAAGTGCGGAGTTGTTACCAAATTTTCACTCAGTAAAGTAAAAACTAATAGGATATTCAAAAAAAGAACATTTTTTTTTCTGAAAATAAAATCTTTAAACACATTATAGACAAATTATTTTTAAAAGCAAAAAAGTGATAACTTTCGATTTATAGTTATTCTCACCAAAAAATATTAATGTTAACGATAAAAGACATAAAGATATAAAACTATGATGAAAACCTATTACGAAAGGATTTTGTTTGCACTTATTCAATATT
Source organism: Melangyna quadrimaculata (assembly GCA_949320155.1). Lineage (NCBI taxonomy): Eukaryota > Metazoa > Arthropoda > Insecta > Diptera > Syrphidae > Melangyna > Melangyna quadrimaculata. Next base: position 149,341,615 of record OX439483.1, on the reverse strand, counting down.
TACGATCGAACAATATTGTTATTGATTTGGATGTGGATTACTTTTACAAAGTAACCTATGAATCCCATAATGCAAAAGCCAATAGCTATGGTAAAGGAGATTAACGCATCCGTAACAGATGCGTAACGCATGCGTAACGGATGCGTAACGCATGCGTAACGGATGCGTAACGCATGCGTAACGGATGCGTAACGCATGCGTAACGCATGCGTAACGCATGCGTAACGGATGCGTAACGCATGCGTAACGGATGCGTAACGCATGCGTAAAGCACGCGTAACGGATGCGTAACGCATGTGTAACGGGTGCGTAACGGATGCGTAACGGATGCGTAACGGATGCGTAACGCATGCGTAACGGATGCGTAACGCATGCGTAACGGATGCGTAACGCATGCGTAACGGATGTGTAACGCATGCGTAACGCACGCGTAACGGATGCGTAACGCATGCGTAAGGGATGCGTAACGGATGTGCAACGCATGCGTAACGGATGCGTAACGCACGCGTAACGGATGCGTAACGCATGCGTAATGGATGCGTAAAACATGCGTAACGCACGCGTAACGGATGCGTAACGCATGCGTTACGGATGCGTAATGCATGCGTAACGCATGCGTAACGGATGCGTAACGCATGCGTAACGGATGCGTAACGCATGCGTAACGGATGCGTAACGCATGCGTAACGGATGCGTAACGCATGCGTAAAGCACGCGTAACGGATGCGTAACGCATGCGTAACGGGTGCGTAACGGATGCGTAACGGATGCGTAACGGATGCGTAACGCATGCGTAACGGATGCGTAACGCATGCGTAACGCATGCGTAACGGATGCGTAACGGATGCGTAACGCATGCGTAACGCATGCGTAACGGATGCGTAACGCATGCGTAACGCATGCGTAAAGCACGCGTAACGGATGCGTAACGGGTGCGTAACGGATGCGTAACGGATGCGTAACGGATGCGTAACGCATGCGTAACGGATGCGTAACGCATGCGTAACGCACGCGTAACGGATGCGTAACGCATGCGTAAGGGATGCGTAACGGATGTGCAACGCATGCGTAACGGATGCGTAACGCATGCGTAACGGATGCGTAACGCATGCGTAACGGATGCGTAACGGATGCGTAACGCATGCGTAACGGATGCGTAACGCATGCGTAACGGATGCGTAACGCATGCGTAACGCATGCGTAATGGATGCGTAAAACATGCGTAACGCACGCGTAACGGATGCGTAACGCATGCGTAACGGATGCGTAACGCATGCGTAACGGATGCGTAACGCATGCGTTACGAATGCGTAACGCATGCGTTACGGATGCGTAATGCATGCGTAACGCATGCGTAACGGATGCGTAACGCATGCGTAACGGATGCGTAACGCATGCGTAACGGATGCGTAACGCATGCGTAACGGATGCGTAACGCATGCGTAACGGATGCGTAACGCATGCGTAACGGATGCGTAACGCACGCGTAACGGATGCGTAACGCATGCGTAACGGATGCGTAACGCATGATTAACGGATGCGTAACGCATGCATAACGGATGCGTAACGCATGCGTAACGGATGCGTAACGCATGCGTAACGGATGCGTAACGGATGCGTAACGCATGCGTAACGGATGCGTAACGCATTCGTAACGCACGTGTAACGGATGCGTAACGCATGCGTAACGGATGCGTAACGCATGCATAACGGATGCGTAACGCACGCGTAACGCATGCGTAACGCGTGCTTTACGCGACAGTGGCGCCAGCATAAGTAAGTAAGTAAGGAGGTGCCACCTATAAAAAAATAAAAATAAATCGGGTGGCACAACGGCTCATGAAGAACCAGGGCCTAGTGACTAACAACTCGCAACCATTCCTGTGTGCGCCTTTCGACAGGAATGGCCACCGGAGGTGCCACCTATCCATAGATGTAATAGTGGAGCCCAGGTAGACAAAGTCCTTGACAACTTCGAAGTTATATCTGTCCATCGTGATATTTTGCCCGAGTCGACGATGTTGAGATTCCTCTCTCGATGACAGCATATACTTCGCCTTGTCCTCATTAACCGCCAATCCCATTCTAGCCGACTCCGATTCAATGCTCGCAAATGCCCCTGCCACAGTTCGCTTCGTTCTGCCGACAATGTCTATGTCATTCGCATATGCAAGCATTTGAACGGACTTTTGATAGATTGTACCGCTGGTGTTGACATGTGCGTTGCGTACAATGGCTTCAAGAACGATGTTGAATAGGTTGCATGATAACGCGTCGCCTTGCCTCAATCCTTTCTCAACATCAAAGGAATCGGTGGTCTTCTTACCAATTTTGACGGAGCAGCGAGATTTCTCCATCGTCATCCTGCACAGGCGGACGAGTTTGGTAGGGATGCCGAGACTCGACATGGTTTTGTATAATTCGTCCCTTTTCACGCTATCATACAAGACTTTAAAATCGATAAAAAGGTGGTGTGTATCGATCTGGAATTCCCGGGATTTTTCTAAAATCTGTCGGAGTGTGAACATTTGATCGACGGTTGACTTGCCTGGCCTTAAACCGCACTGATAGGGGCCGATCAGATCGTTGACAAAAGGTTTTAAGCGGTCACACAGGGTGGCCGTCAAGATTTTATAAGCGACGTTTAGGAGACTAATTCCTCTGTAGTTGGTACATTTCAGAACATCTCCCTTTTTATGGATGGGGCACACTATACCGAGGTTCCATTCATCGGGCATACTTTCCTCCGACCAAATTTTGCAGATGAGCTGGTGTATGCTCCTAGCCATTTTATCCCCCGCTGATGAAAATACATTACATATTCGTATTATAATTGAATACAAAGATTCTTTTTCGTTGCGTTTCAAGAATAGTGTGAACAAAGTTCACGAGTGATTTCGATATGCCTCTGATTTGGAAAAAATGTATGTCACTAAGACTGCCACCGATGGAAAAGTGAAAGGCACCTTCCAAAATAAATATGTACATCAAATATACCTAATCTTTCTTACCAGTAAGCCTTTCTGATAAAAATAATGGGCAAAATTGTTAAATTCTACGAGCCTAGTCGCTTTTCGTCAATAATTCCATCCGACTGGTCAAACGGTTCACCGCAAGGAGTTCCAAAAAATCTCCTTTACCATAGCTATTGGCTTTTGCATTATGGGATTCATAGGTTACTTTGTAAAAGTAATCCACATCCAAATCAATAACAATATTGTTCGATCGTAAATATTGAATAAGTGCAAACAAAATCCTTTCGTAATAGGTTTTCATCATAGTTTTATATATTTATGTCTTTTATCGTTAACATTAATATTTTTTGGTGAGAATAACTATAAATCGAAAGTTATCACTTTTTTGCTTTTAAAAATAATTTGTCTATAATGTGTTTTAAGATTTTATTTTCAGAAAAAAAAAATGTTCTTTTTTTGAAAATCCTATTAGTTTTTACTTTACTGAGTGAAAATTTGGTAACAACTCCGCACTTTGATTTCAGTTTGGTTTAACAGGTTTTGGCAGTCATCTCAAAACGGAAACTAGCCTATGCATATATTTTAAGATTTGAATGTATTATCATATGAGAAGTTTGTTGTTGTGTTAAATTTCTATTGAATTGAAGTTACCAACATTCAAATTCTCTATTGAATTCTAAATTAACAATCAAAAATCCTACTAGCTTTTTAAGTAACCAACTTTCATTTTTTTTTTCTATGTGGTTACTAAATAATTACTTCAGATCAACAAAATAATCTTGAGTTCTCGGGGGGGGGGGGCATGCCCTGTGACCCCCCCCCTGTATACGCCGTTGAGAGTGCTGTTTCAACACTTTTTCCTTTCGTGTAAGCGTGTTGGACAGGTGACAACACATTCGGTTTTAGAGTACTTCGTATGTGTATATCTTTTAGTCGTTCAAAGGTTTTTAAAACGAACGATCTTCTCTGTAGTCTGTAGTCTTTAGCTTCCGTGTGGCTTGGTTTTCCAGCTTTCGGTATGAAGACTACTTTTACTTCACGCCATGCCAAGGGAATGTATCCCCACTCAAGACTGCTTACAAAGAAGCGCTTGAGATATTGTGTGACATGTTAAGTGTTCTTCTGTAACATCAAGAGGAAGATGCCGTCTGTTCCCGGAGATTTGTAGGGTGAAAACGAGTTTATCGCCCAGTTTATTTTATCCTCCGTTATAATATCTGGTGGCACCGGGTGCTCCGTTTGTGCTGCATCTTCTGTGTTATTAACATCAAAGTTACAACCAGGGAAATGAGTTTTGATAAGGAGCTCCAGTGATTCTCCACATGATTCAGTCCATTGATCATTAGGGCCTTTAAGAGACCCTATGGGGACTGGTTCTTTTGCTAGAATTTTTCTAAGTTTTGCTGATTCGTTTGTTCCTTTAATTTGGGTGTAGAAGGTTTGCCACGAGCTGCGTTTCGCCCGTTGTGTTTCAGCTTTGAATTTTCTTTGACTTTTTTTGTATGCTTCCCAATCTAATTCATTTCTAGTTCGTTTGGCTGTATTGAAAAGTCTTCTTGTTTCTTTTCTTATAATGCGAATTTTTTGTGTCCACCAAGGTGCAAGGTGGTTTATTATTGCCTTTCCTCACCTTTTTAAGGGGACATCCATTTTCAAAAGCTTTATTTAGAATTTCTGTGAATTCTGAGGTGGCTCTATCTAAGGATTCAGGTCCAATTATTGAATTATTTTCTAAGGAGTTAATCCTAGTCTCTAATTCCTAATGATATATTGGAGGCTATTGTGTCTTGTATGAGAAATTCAATGATTTTGTGATCAGAGAAAGATAGCTCTTTTGACACCCTCCATTGTTATATTGGTATTGTGCCTGAGTTATTTGTTAACGTAATATCGAACACGTCCTTACAATTTTTTGTAACAAACGTTGGTTTTCTACCCCTATTTGCTACTAATAAATTGTTCTTAATAATAAATTCAAAAACAGGCTCACCTCTATTATTGATGTCAGTGCTACCCCACTGGGAATGATGCGCATTTGCATCGCATCCTAGCACTAAGTCGTGTTCTTTCTCCGCAGCATGAAGTACTAAGTGGCATGTTAGTTCCGTCCCGTCCCCAGGCATATAGCATGATGTTATAATGAGCGGTGGCAGCCCATCTCTCTCCAACTTGGCGGCCGTTTGATCTAAACTACTGTATTTGGATAGAAGAAAAAGGTTAAACTGTTTTCTAGCTACGATACATGTTCTAAAGCTACTGTTTCTTTCCACCTCAGCAGTTTTATACAGTATGGTTTCTTTTGTATTCAGCCCTCTGATTTTGCCTCCTGCTAACCAGGGTTCTTGCACGAGGGCGACGTCAATTTGTCTATTCTCCAAGAGATAGACTAGGTTGGCACTGGCAGCTTTACTGTGGTGAAGATTTATTTGATAAAATTTCATGATTAGTTTCGACCCCCCATTTACCTTTTTGTTCTGATTGGCTACTAGTCTAAGTTTGCATCGGTTTGTACCAATGCGAATCCTTGAAACCAATTTTTCGTAAAAGTGGCAACGATTTTTGGCTAAGTAGCACCGTCACTTCTGTCCTTTCGGCGGTCTGTTCTCCCACATCGACAACATCCCAGTTCTGACTGAGTTGTTCGGTGTTTAGGGATCTGAGATATCTTTTGATACGGTCCCTCGGGATTACAGGTCCTTTAATAACCAGTTTCGCCTTAGGCCTAGTAATGTGTCTGATCTCCTCCTTATTAATAAGGCGGAGTTCAGCATTTTGCCAGGGAACGTTGGTCTTCTTCACGAAGTCTTGGAGCCATGCATAAGTATATTTATCCTCGCATGCTAAAAACTTGAATCCTTGCAGGGTTTGGATGGTACCGAAGAGGGGCAGTGGCCCATTCTTAACGATAGCCTAGTTCACCTCGTCAAATATTCTAGACTCCAAAAGTTTCCACTGGTCTTCCGTCAGTTTCCGTGATGGGTTTCCAAAGTCGGCAATTACCGCCTGTTTGCCCTCTGCGGTCACCTTCGAAAACTTAGCCTTTTTCCTCTTATTTTCTGGTGAGGAGTTCTTTGGAGATATTGTGTCGTCATTCCTAACTCTTTTGGATGACCCTGCAGTAGGGTGTGGGTTAGAGAGGGGCGGGAGGCCCGACTGCACTTTCCCCAGCACCGTCCCTTAGGTAACCTTGGAGTTCGGTTCGTTATGACTATCGTTTTTGCTTGTTGTGTTCGTTTTTGCGTCCTGTACACGCTACTACGATCTGTCCAGGGCTTGCTTTTCCTTTGTCGTTAATGACTCCGGATTCCTTCTGCTGAGCCGCCGGATGATCTTCTCAGCGTTTCGTTTTTTTCTGCGCTGTATTTCCCTGTCACTTAGGCGACCCTTTGCCTTACGTCACACTTATGTTACAGGTACAGCTTTGTCTTTGCTCACGTTTGTTCTGCTTGGTTCGAGGGAATTTTCCGCATTTGGATTGCATTTAGGGCTATGGCCCATAATGTTATTTTCTTGCGTTTCCTTCCCTCTGGCCCCATCATAGAGTGTCTTTTCAACTTCGAGACAATTAGGAGCAAGAGGCTCCATGTTTTGTCTAGATCTTAAGAGAGACGGATCTCTGATGCTGCTTGTCGTGTCAGTAGTACCTATGGGATTTGATTTCTTCAAAACCCCTGGGTTGCGTGTGGGGCTATGGCCCCACTCGTTTTCCAGGTGCGCGAAATTTACAAAATTCCCACCCGAGTTACTCGGCGCATCTTCCAGTCCCGTAGGAGCGGGAGGCTCCTTGCAACGACTGGTTGACTGCTTCGATTCCCCTGGCTTAAGTTTTTGTTTGTCTGTCATTTGTCTGGTTGATGGTGTCACCTTCCCCTTACTTTGGGTTTTCCCTTCGCAAGTGTTGGGTGGCCCATTAACTGTTTAACGCACAAGGCTTTCGCCTCAGAAACCTCCTCCGAAGTACAGGCGTGAGGCCCGTTCTTCTTCTTACTTTCCTGCTGCAAAAAGTCCTGTGCGTTTTGTAATCGTTTGATTGTCTTTTTGCTATTGGCTAACCTACTTTGCCTCGAGGCAGTAGACAATCTTGAAAAATTGGAACTAGCCTCAGAACTTCTCTCCTTCGGTTAACGAAGGAGCCAAGCCCGCACCGCCAGCCGTGACTTCTGCCAACGTTTTGGCACATATCCATACCAATGCTTTGTCAATTTTTGTCGTACTTTCCATCGTTGTTCATAGGTTTGAGTTTTGTTAGTTTGCGTGGTTCCGCAGCTGGATTGCTGGAGAACCCCACATAAACTCCCCCACCAACGTCAAGGTCAAACTCTCGGGGGAGGAGGCATTCCGTGTTTATCCATTCTTTACAGGGCATCCTTTATTCGTACCTATATTTCATCGATTTTGTTGAAAATTTTCTTGGCTTTATTTTTGTAAAAGATTATTATTTGATTCGAGTAACGGTTTCCAAGATAAACGTGAAAAACCAAAAGAAAAAAAACATGTTTCTATTAGATGCCGCTAGAGTTATTTTCTAAACTATTGCAGATACCAAGAAATGTAGGTACAACAACTTTTTTCTAGCGAACTTTCGGAAATGAAGATCAAGGACTTGATTTCTTTCCTCAGCGCGACGAAATGGCTCCAGAACAAATTTCGGCTACTTCTGCATGACACCTTCCATCGATTTCCTATGATCGCAAGATAGCGGACTGGGGTTCGGGTGGGGGTTCGTGGTGCACAGCGGCCGGTTGATCATTCGATCAGATCAGTGCACGCTCCAGTGCCAACCAACAAACTGCCTTACCTAGTTGAGCAAACTGTGTATGGTGCGGGTGCTGGTCTGGTTGAGTGAGCGACCCGCTTTCTTATGATTATGCTAAAAGCTACTCAATCATTCCACAAGCAACAAAAATCTTTCAATCCTATTTTAAATTCAAATAAAAATTGACGAAATCCTTAGGATACGCCCACAATCTGCTATTCAATTCCATCCACAGGTTCTAACGAGTTATGGTATCAAAACTGCCGACGCACTTTAGCGCTAATTGGTCTATGGACAGCCCGTGGCCGCCATTTTTACCTACCTACCTACAACAACTTTTTTTTTTGTTTTAATTTAATAAGCTTTATTTTTGTTGAAATTTATGTTTTGATTTGAGTAACGGTTTCCAAGATAATCGTGAAAAACTACATGTTTTTTTAACTGCCGCCAGAGTTATTTTCTTAACTATTGCAGATACGAAGAAATGTACAAAAACAAATTTTAGAAAATTTAATAAGATTTTTTTTGTAGAAGATTATTTTTTGATTCGAGTAACGGTTTCCAAGATAAATGGGAAAAACCAAAAAAATATACATGCTTCTCTTTACTGCCGCTAGAGTTATTTTCTGAAATATTGCAGATACAAAGAAATAATAACAATAAGAATAAGAAATTTAAATATTAGAATATTGAAATTACTTCTGATTTAAGTGGAGTGAATGAATAAAATTCAATTAAAAAGTTCAAGTGACCTCAACTCCAGAAATAATTATGTTTCGCCCAAGGTATAACAGTGGGCTCTTCAGTCAGTCTGCTATACCCTACTAAGACAAAGAAATGTATTATAATTTTTTTTTTAAGAAATTTAATAAGCTTTATTTTTGTAGAAAACTATTTTTTTATTTGAGTAACGATTTCCAATATAAACATGAACAAAAAAAAAGAAAAAAACTAAATGGTTCTCTTAACTGCATGCCGCAAGCACTCCAGTCGGATTCTTGGGGACTTTTTTTAGGGCATCCTTAGACATCTCTTAGCAAATGTTCCAAGTTTCAAAACTTTTGAATTTATTTTGAGGTGATGGCAGTTGTTTTCTTTCATTGACCGGACTACAAGAAAGCTAAAATTTTCGTTAGCAAATGATATAACTTAACTGAGTTTTTTTTTCGTTTTTTACTTCTTGGGGATCCTTGGTCCCCAGCCCCACACGTACTGATTGAAGCTTGGCAGACTTTCAGATTATTTATTACAAGGATTATTAAAGTACAAATAGCTTAAATGGATCGTTATATCAAATAGCTTCAAAAACTTGATGGAATTTTCCCAAACGCGGCCTTATACCAGGGTGCCCCTTAATTCGTCAATAGTATTTTAGGGCATGATTATACGCATTTTGTGAAGAAAATCATCATGGGCAGGAAAAAACTAAACTGACTGTCTTAAGACTGAGAAAAGATATCAAATTTATTTAAAAGCAGTTAGAGAAGCTGGTATTTTATTTAAAAATAAAGGCCTAAGCGAAGTTTCTTTCATTATTACAAACAGCGCAATTACCTTTAACGTGGGTCAGGGTACACCAAAGTAAGACTTTTCTTAATCCCGATAAATGATATCAAAATAGAAGATAGGCCCTTACTGTAGAACAATTTTTTCTTAGATTGAATCAAGCCCTTAAATACTATTGACGAATTAAGGGACACCCTGTAAACCTGTTTTATCATTTTATCTAATCAACCGCCATTTTCCCAGAAAATCCCGAAACTGTTATTTGTTAAACGAATTTATTTCTAAAGAGTCCTTCAACTTCAATTTTATTTGTTCTGCAATACTTATTGTATGTTGGAAGTTGAGTTAGACTGCTCCATTCAAAAGACTCCCATTAGCATAATTAAATTAATATACACACTACACACACAACAACAAAAAAAAATAATATAGCTATAACTTCCAAAAATAAAAGCAATTAGTTATATTAATTGACCAGCGGTGAACCACTTTGTTTTTCGCTGGCTGCTAACAAACAAAAAAAAAATAAATAATAAACTGTCAATAATAAAACAAGTTTATAGATTTTAATAACTGGAAAAGCCTTCATAACAGCTAGCCAACCAACCAACCAACTTGCTGATGTCAACACACTTCAACCGCAATAAAATATACAAATTAAATATGAATGCCAAATTAAAAGTCCACTGCACAAGAAGCTTTTAATTGTAACCATTTCCGGTGCAGCCCTTCTACGTATAAGTAATACGTATATACCAACCAACTATAGTGCAATATTGCACTTGAGTTGGCACAGCAGCTTTACACGTCCGACTTTTTTGAGTGTTTTAACCCAATTTTTGTTTTTTAATTTTTTTTTGTTTTTTGTTTTATGTTTTTTTGATTTTTCTTTTATTTTTTCAGTCCTATTGCTCTTGCTGCAGAAAGAAATTTAATTAAAGTGAAGTGAGGTGAAAAATTTACAAAATTTCTCTTTAACTTCATACTCGAGTGCCTTTAACTGTGAAAACTTACTTTTATCGCAATGAGTTGTATAGTAGTTATGGGTGAAGAGCACCAACTCCATGTGCCTGATGCATCACCCAACCCTTAAATTCAACCCACCCCACGAAAACAACCTCCCCACTTTGACGGTGGTGTGGCAAAATCAGGGAGTGCTAATTTGAAACAGAACTTTTCTGCATGAATTGGAATCGAGGTTCCGTTCCGTAGAGCTCCATACTTATAACTTTGTACCTTACCTCTAGGTATGTAGGTACTCTTCTGCCCACACTGACTTTGATTCGACTACCTATAGCATAAAATACTTGGTATCCATTGCAGCAAGTTTAACGAGCAACTTACAAAATTTAAGTTAATTTTCGAAGATTCGTTGAACTGTGAATTTGCACCTGAGATCTAAAGATCTATAAGAAGAGGCATGGCCAGTGAAGCAGTAGTGTATATAGGTAAAGTAAGCTTTCCTCCACCAGAGTTCTAGCTAAAAGTGCAAATAAGTCAGATCATAACTGCTGTTTTTAAGTTCGGAAAAATGTGGAGACAGTATCAATTATTTTGTTATCTACTTTGGACAGTTAGTAGTTGACTTTTTCAACGGAAATAAAAAAAGGAAAACTCAAAGATAAAAGATTTTGAACATTTTTATCGCGCATTTACAGTTTTAAGAGAAGTGGATAGAATTGAAAACAATTAGAACAAAGTCGAGTTGTAATTAATTTAGGGTTCTTATTTATTTGAAAGAGTTCTAGGAGGTATAATTTTACCTTATCACATTTTATGTTCAATTTTATATTGAAAGAGAGAGTACCATTTGTGAGAAGCAATTTAAGTAATAAATTAATAATGGATTATCAAGCTGATGCTTATTTGTTATTTATAATTAAGTTTCTATTTAATGGGAAAATTAGCTTCATTTTAAAATAAGGTGCTTGTACAGTAAAGTCACCAGAAACTTTTGATGAGTTAACAAAATTAGTATTAAAAATTAATTTGTTTGAGTTGCATTTTGTATGGCTTAACTCACTTAAAAAATCGATACCTCAAAAAGGACTCATTAAATCGATTGTAAAATTCTTTTATAAAGATACCTACATACAAAATAACTAGGTGTTTGCTATTTTCTAAGCGGCATGCAGGCAGTATGGAGAAATATTTATTTGCAGTCGATAGATTTTTTACTTGCGATATAAAATACTAACTACCCACGCAGAAAAACAATCTAGTTTTCGACAAGGCGCTAGAAAGGTTTACATAGAAAGGGGCTAGCAAAGGTTAACAAAGGCTAGAACAAAGGTCTTGGTAGTTATTATTATGAACTCGTCAGAATATCTTTTTCCTTGGGCGTTAAATTCAAAGCTTTTAAATCCAGATTCTTTAAATGCAAAACAAACCTCGCACCTACCCCAAATCCTATGGTGTGCCCATGGTAGGGGGGTTGCAGAGGCACAGGGTTGTAAATAGTTAATTACATTTATAATACAATTACATTTTAATTACCCATTACATTTGTAATATGTAATTCAATAAAATCTAATTACCCATTACAAACATTTTTTTCCATTACATGGAAACATTTTTTTCCATTACATTTTCAAAATGTAATGGAAATGTTTTTTATTTCCATTACATTTTCATAATGGAGACAAAATTCGGTTCCAAAAATTAAATAATATATATATATATATAGGCACACAGATTTCACCATCTTCGTTATCAAAAAGAGTCACCATTTTGTTACAAAGGTTTTAAAATGTAATGGAAACAAACATTTTTTTCCATTACATTTGAAAATGTAATGGATTTTTTTTTACATTTTAAAAATGTAATGGAAAAAATTATTTCTTTCCATTACATTATTAAATGTAATGAAAAAAAAACTTTTTTCCATTGCATTATAAAAATGTAATGGAAAAAATTTGTTTTTTTTTTCATTACATTTTCAAAATGTATTTAAAAAAAATTTAATTACCCATTTCATTTGTAAGGGGTAATTAAATTTACAAATGTAATGGGTAATTAGATTTTATCTAGTTACTTATTACAAACGTAATGGCTAATTAGATTTTATCTAATTACAATTACATATTGAAAATGTAATGTGTAGTTAGATTTTATTTAATTACAAATTGCAAAGAGAAATAGGTAATTTGTAATCGGCTAATTAAATATTATACAACGCTGCAGAGGCACATACCTCACTGTTTATGCGCCGATACCAGCAAAATAAAAATTCAATAAAAAAATAGTTTTTGTATAATTTTCAATTTTCTCATAAGCTAGAAGAAATAAAACCATATGTAGTTTTCAGTGTTCGATTAAGAACTTATTGAGATATCAAATAATTAAAGCCAATTTAATATAAAATGTCACAATTTTGAATAAAAAAAAAAAACAGTAAAATTTTTTGTTTTTGATAAATTTCGAGTTTGAAAGTATTTTTTCAAAACTATTAACACAAATAACTAGATTGATTGGCTTTCAGTAATTTTTAATTGCAAGTGTTGTCGTTGATTTTTAATTTTTTTTTGTCGGGAGGGCTAAACAAGGGGATATAGGACCCCCCTTTTATTAGCAAACAATGCTTACATAAAAAAAAAATGTCTTTGCATTAAAAAAAGGCTGTTTTTTACGTTTCACTTCATATCTTCTGTTGGGACAAAAGTCAAGCAGGTCTGAAAATGAGGAAAGTTTAAGGAACACCATGCCTAAAAGACCATAAAAAGAAAAGTGCTTGACTTTTGCCCTAAAACATTTTTTTTTTCGAGTTTTTAAAAATAATTTTCAAACATAAAAAGAGGTTTTCTAATTACTATACAAACGTAATTTGTTACTTTTTATGGTTTTAACAACTTCTCGCTCAAGAATCAATCATATTATTCCTTTTTATTAATGCCGACTTATTCTTATATTCATAAAATTGTTTAACTCTATTCATAATCCTACATATGAATTACACAGGTCTACAAAATAAAAAAGGAGTTTGGTGCCGCCATAACTCATATCAAATTTTATTATCTACTGTCAATGAATACGAATAACGGTATTTTTAAGTCAAAGCTACGCACAGTTTTGTTTTAACACTCATTTTCATTTTTTTCACAAATGTGGTTAAGATTTCTTGTTATTAATTTAATTTCATCTTTTTAACCTGTTTAAATTAAAGTTTTTGATACGGCTTCTTCAAAAAGAAGATGCTTAAATGATCCCAACTTATTTTGTGTTATCTGTGGTGAATTCACAGTGAAAACTTTTTTTTTTAATTTTAGCTGCCGCTGGTTTTCCAAATGTCTTTTAATCTATAGATTTTTCGCCAAAACATGTCAATGATTTTTATTTTAAGTATTATTACATACATTCAAAAAAATATTAAAACATCATGTTGATTACGCATTTTTTTGAGAAAATTGACACCAAAGTCTCAGTTCAGACTGAGAAAAGATATAAAATTTATTTAAACGCAGTTAAAAAGGCTGGTATTTCTTTTAAAAATAAAGGCCTAAACTAAGTTTCTTTCGTTAGATTTAATAGCGCAATTACCGTCAGGGTACACCAAATCTAGACTTTTCTTAAATCCCCGATAAATGTATTAAAATTGGAGATAGGCCTTTACTGTAGAACAATTTTTTTCTTAGAATATACCCAAGAATCATGCTCTAAAATACTATATGATGAAGAATTAAAATTAAGGGAGAAAATTTCCTGGTTTGAGTACAGAAAAGCTTAAGGCTGGTATATTTGATAACCCCACAGATAAGACTTTTAATTAAAGATGATAATTTCGTGCATTTAATGAATGATTTAGAATATACAGCCTGGTTAGCTTTTGTAAACTTAGTTAACTTCTTAGGAAACCATAAGTCGATAAATTACCAAGACTTAGTGCTGGACTTGCTGGAAAGTTTTAAGAGGCTATATGAGTATTAAAGTTCACTACCTCCACAGTCATTTGGACAGATTTCCTGAAAATCTTGGCTCATACAGCGAGGAGCAAGGAGAACGGTTAAATCAGGACTTAAAAATCATAAAAAGATAGGTATCAAGGTCGATGGGATGAACACATGATGGCTAATTACTGCTGGAGCATAACGCGAGATTGTCTTAAGGACACTCATGCAAGAAAATCGCTAAAAAGAAGCTTTCTTCAGTAGAATAAGGCAATAAACTAAATCATTTTCTTTATTTGTATTAATTTTTTATATATGCTGTATCTCAAAAACTACACGTAGAACCAAAAAAGTAAGTATACAGTTAGAACCTGAGTTTTAATTTTGGCGGCACCAAAACCACTGTAGGCCTGTTATCAATTGCCTAGGATTTTGACAACACTAAATTACAACATAATTTTTTACTCATTTTTTACCCCAAGGATTCGATGCCTTCAAATACCAAACACGAAATCGAGACTTCTAAATTTCAAAAAATACCATTTTTGAAATATTCTAGTCTAAAAATGCAAGAAACCCTGTTTAAAGGCTTTATTTCATATGGAAATAATTTTTCCCACAGAAATGGTTTTAAAGAGCCCTTCTTTTCATTTGTCCCAGACAAATTACTTTTTAGTTCTTTAAGAACTCACAACAACTTTTGCTTGCAAAATTATACTGAGATGATGAAAGCCTCTAAAGCATTCAAAAATGTTTTGTTTACATTTTTTATATTGTGATATTTAAAAACCGTGAAGAGAACGTATTAGAATATCTCAAAAACGTGAAGTGTTGGATTTTTTTTAGCTTCGGATTCGAATTTAAAACACTAAAATTCATTAAAAATTTGAAATTTTGATCACAGGTTAGAAACAAAGGCGCAAAATTATAGTCACCTCCTATTAACCAGGTTAAGTTCCTACATACTAGTTAAAACCATTTTAATTTTAAAAGCAGCTACTAACTTTTATCAAATTATAAACAATTTGTAACCTACCTACAACTAGTGTAAACCTTAAGTCCTCCCCACAGTAAATTTAAGTCGAACAAACCCAAAAATATACAGTTTGAGAAATCAAATACAGTTTAAGGGGTAACTTTTTACAAACAAACACAAAACAACAGACAACAGACCTACCTAAATAAAAATCCGAGAAAAATAAGGTATCTACTATCTAATAAAAAACAAATACATAAAAAAGAGGTATTTAATTTCTTTACAAATTGTTATCTATAAAGGTAAAGCGATGCAGGGAGTGCGGAAGAAAAAGAAATGCTGAGGCAGGAATACATTGCAGTTGTGGAAGACAGGGGCAAAGACACACAAATGATAAGAAAGAAGGTTGTTGCTTGGGAAAAAATAGCATCTGGAATGGTGTCGATGGGGTACGACAGGAGTGTGGACAAATTAAGACAGCAATGGACCCGGATGAAGGTATCAGCGAAGCAGGCCAAAGCTGCTACCAAAAAAGCGCTAAAGGCGACTGGAAATGAAATTGTTGTACCGAAAATTGAAGAAACTGATCTTTAAGTGCAAGGCATGATAGCTGATCATTTGGTGGAAGATGGAAGATACAATCTGCATTGATAGCAACAGTGCCTTGCCGCTTACTGCATCATGTACTCCATCGATGACTTCTCCCAACGAAATCTTGGCAGACTCAGACTGCATTGCATACAGTCCAGCAATCCAAACTCCGAAACCAGCAATGCAAAAACGAAGTGCTCCATTTGCGTCAACAAACTTGCGGGGTGCTTTAAAAAAGCTCCCAAAAAAAAAACAGTAACAAAAGGTGATGTTCAAATTAAAAAAGAAATTTCTCGTTCGAATGAATTGCACGCGTTGCAAGTTGCTCTAGCCAAAGAACTGCTTTTACAAGCTAGAGAGGCCACAGCGATGAAGTGCGTTAAGAAATGTCCAGAAATGTTGACAGTTGTTACATAGCTGCGGAATATTTTAAGAAAAGTAAGCAAAAAATATAAATAAATAAAATTTTGTTGCGTTAGTGCAATAAACAACGAAGACGACTCAGCAAGAGAGGTTGGTTGAAATAACAAATAGATGACAAAGCAACACTATCCATTTTTGTGGACCAATTTATAAACTTTTAAACATCACAAAGATTTTCACTTATTGAACTAATCCGGACGGATGTGTCAAATGAATGCGATTGTATGCTTTATCTTTTTTGTTCCGAAGTGGATACCTCGAACGAAATCTAAGCTCCGATCGGAACGGACTATCGTTTCGGAACTTTTTCCCACCGGATACCTCGATAGGGCTGAATATATTTTGTTATTTTTATTTTGAGTAAGTGTATGTGAAGTTTTTGTTTATATTTTTCCAATGTGAAGTTGATGTTAATTTATTTTGTTATTTTAGAGTGAAGGTGATATTTTGTTTATGTAAAGTTTAAAGTTATTTATGTATGTTTTTTTTTTTCCTTTTAATTGTAATACCTACATACCTACCCAAGTACCTATGAACAAAAAAGGACAATAATAAATAAAAGAACCTACACTTTGCACATTTTTTTCTGGAATTTTATTTGAATTTTATATACATGCAAATTGTCTTCAAGAAACGAAATGTTTCTTTCCTTAGATATGTTATGAAGCACAGACACAGCAACAATAACATTTTTTGCAGTATCCAAATCAACACGTAGTCTGTCGAGATCTGACCTAAACTTTGACTTCAACTGCCCATTAAGACATTCAATTCGGCTTCCTGTGGATGTGTGACTATAATTGTATCGTTCTTCTTTTTGATTTGATGGATTTCTGACTGGGGTCAATAAGACTCTTGAACATGGATATCCTGCCTTGCCAAGCAATATTCCCTGGTGAACATTTGCAGTCGCTTCCAATACACCTTTTAAACGGTAGTTATTCCAAATGTTGGAGTCATGAAGTGATCCACGAGACCCAGCAAAGATTTCGGTTATTTTGCATTTGCATCGGTAACAATTTGCACATTTAATGAATAATAACCTTCAATATTACAATAAAACATGTTATTTAAAAAGAAAATAAGCTTGTTCTTTAGTTAGTTACCCTTTCGATTAATGTAATGTCCGGCCATTACTGGATCTACAATTTTGGCTGGCCGCTTTATATAAACGTGGGTACAGTCAATAGCACCTATGACCCTAGGAAACCTGGCAATTTTATGAAATGCTTGCTTTGCTTCGTTATATTCTTCGACATTGGAAGGAAAATTAATAAAATGAGGAAGTAAAAGAGCTATTTTTTTGGAAATGTTTTGGATATTTTTCGGACTGTTGCCTGCGACATTCCATGCAAGGCTCCTAAAATTGTGAAAGAATAAGGACTTGCCTAAGATAAACATAACTTATAACCTACCGACATCAACTTGGCGAACATTTCTTCCAAAAAAATGAAGAGTGACCAAACCTTGTAAGGATACAGGTATAGGAAGGCCCCGGTTTGTCAAAGGCTCTTGGATATGGAGATTTTCGATCAGAAACTGGACAGTGATTTTATCGAATCGGTATCAATGTGTGCGCACAGTGAAGCGATATTTAATGCGAGTTTTTCGCAAGCGTCTCGCTCACAAAATCTTCTGACCACTTTTTCAAGCGAGTTAGTGCGAGTAGGCATATATTGTTTTTTTGACGTTTAAAGAAAACAAATCAAAAGAGTAAAATATTAATATTTCAGTGATTTAATGATAAATATAAATTTTCAATTAAAAATTCATCTTCTGATGTTGGATCCATATTAATGACACTAAACAAATGAGCAACACAGCCGCACTAAATCGCTTTTACTGTGCGCACTATGTCGCATCTCGAATTGCTTGTCGCATCGCTTCTCGCATCGCATCGCTTTGTCGCACAACTGTACGCGTAGCCTAAGGTATTATCAGGCGCAGCTTGTCAAATTTCAATATGGCTGTCCCTTGTGTAAGTTCACAGTAATCAAAAACAAATTTGTAGTGATTGATTTGTTTACAATTGATTTTGACAACATGCGCAGAATTGAACAAAAATTAAAACGCTAGTGATATTATCTGTAATATATGTATCTTCACTATTACCCGCCTTTTTTTAATATTTTTGTTTAGAAAACTGGCCTAGTGCGTTAACGAGGGAAATAGACAACCCAGGCATTCGATTGTTTTATTATCTCGACCCAACTTAAACGCTCTAGGTTTTTTTGTTGAATTCTATACAAGTCGCCCTGTATATCGAAAGGAATATTCAATCTATGGGGTTTTAATCCTTAACATTAAACAATCATTTTTGTAATTTTAATTTTTTTAAACTAACCTATTTCCTTAACTGAATATTCTTGTCAACCTATCATAATGCTATAATTATTAAGTGGCAAATATTTTTTCGAATAAACCTACACAAACAATAACACATTAAAATTGCAACGCGTTTGTTTGAACAATTATTTCAAACAATACAGGTGGTGGCAGGCAACAAAACACAAAACATTAAACTTATTGTTGTTTTATTATTTCAGTTTTAGAGGAAGGATATGGAATCTTCCGTTTCCTCTCTCCCTTACTCTCTCTTATTTTAAAGGAATAAGTATGAGAAAAAACAAAACAAAAAAAAAAAAAAACTTGAAGCTTTTTACGATCAGCAATGTTTCGAATACCTACAATCTGCCCCAACAGGACCTACGCATCATAAGCCTTGTGCCCTGATATGGCAAGCCTCCTTTTCAAAAACCACTTTACCTTTTTGAATATTACAATGAGGTAAGTTTGCTCAAGAGTATAGAGAAGTGTTTTTTCTCTTTTTTTTTGGGTTGGTGCTCAGGCGGGACAGGGAGAAGGCATCACAAGGATGGTGATTGGGGGGACTTAGGGGAGAAGGATTCCAAGGACTATAGGATGAGAAACGACGACGATGACGAGAATGACGACGACGAACGGCACAACAACGACGAACGGCAACGACAAATGAAGGACCAATTTGTATGGAGGAGGTTAATATGCCATGCGCTGTAATGTGAATAGGTTCTCCGATATTGATTTTGACGTGAAACACTGGAGATTTTGTAAATAAAGTGCAAAATGTATATAAACGAACAATTTTGAATGTTTTTCCCTTGACTACACGAACAACCAGGGATGGCATAATGGCAGGGGGGATGCTTTATTGTGATAGAGAAGGAATGCGATGGCGAAAGGCGGGTGTTTTTCGGGAGAGTTATTACATTAAATACAGGTACTACGACTACGACTACAAGTAGATAGGTAGGTATTGTGAATTCGTGCGTAACAGAAGGGGAGGGTAGTAGAAGGTATTATAAACCGCTAGAATCGGCTGAACTGCTTGTATAGTTTTTGGAGAGAACGTATAGGTATGCGATGATGGTTGTAATGTGCACGGAAAGTTATTAACTTTTGTGTGCTTTGAACATGCTCCCACAATATGCTTATCATCTGCAGATATTCGAAAGTCAAAAAGTCAAGTTATACACTGAGAGCCGATAGGTACATGCTACATGAGCAGAAAAACAGAACACAACAACAACAAAAAAAAGAGAACTTATGTCAGTGTAATATGCGAACTCGCAATCTCCTCATATCAATTGCTATATAATGCTCCTGTAACTGCCTTTATACCTTTTCTGATGCTGCCACGACTATTAACCCACAAACAAGTGACTTGGAATCGATTGACAGGTGAGTCATTGAACTGAAAATGAATACCCTTCAAAAACACTCACAGATTATGGTTTTTCGGGAATTTAATATAAAAATGTTTCATATGCGAACTTATTTTAGTTTTTTTTGATATTTATTTGTTAATAATGTTGGTAGGTTTATATGGGTTGATGTTGAATTACATATTTTGTGAACTATTGCATGCAAGAATTGTGTTTCGGAGAGATTTACTTTGGCAGAAATGTAATTTGAAATATTCTGGTTTTTAAAGAATTTTAATGGAAATATTGTATATGTAATAAAGTGTTTTATTTGGCAGTTGATGAAGCATATAAACGCACACAATTCACATTTTATGTAAAATTAAGTTTTCGGAGTACTGAAATTAAACAAAACAAAAAAATAAAGACAATGATAAAAGCACTAATTTGAGTTTGGAGACAAAATGCGGCATTGAAAATGCATTTTTTCTAAAAGCCCAGGTTGCGAGCACGAATACGTTTGCGTGCACGAATACGTTTGCGTGCACGCATACGTTTGCAGGCACGCATACGTTTGATAAGAATCCAAACAATAATTTAAGAATCCGTTTTAACTATACGTAATCATAAACAATCATTGATGATATATTCCAAAAATCAGACATTAATAGGACCTGCTGTTCAAGCCGTGAGCATTCTTGTGTTACTCCATACCCATACCTAATGTATCGACAGGATCAAAGTTGGGCTACAAAAATAATAAAATTTAACTTTTTAGCGCCTAGAATTCATTATTGTTTTTTGCTCATAATTATGATGAAAAATAGTGGCTGGATACTAAACTTAAGCATATTTAATATATTCTTCTCACTTTTGCATTAAAAGAAAGATCCTAACTTAGTTTAAGAACAAATAAGAGAACAATTTGTCTGTCACTTGCTTTTACTTAGTTCCAGTAAATGGCCAACATTAAAATTTAATATTAAACATAATTTTTTAATTTTTTGTTGGTCACAAGCTTTAGGCTGGAGAGGGGGGAATATGTCCCCTTTTGTAGTTTTTCATCAATATTTAGAAAACTAATCGTAATAGAGGCAAAGTCAATATGACAAAGTGAAAGGAAATTAAATTTCCTACAACAAATTTTGAATTGTGTTCCTTTAAAAAAAACATTATAAGTTTTTGTCGCCATATGAAAACAACTCTTGCTAATTTAATTTTGCCTAATTTAGTATACATCTACTTTTTCGTATAGTTTCGGATATATAAAAAAAAAAGGAAATTAAAACCTCTTTGTTAGCCCTACGACATGATGAAATAACAGTGAATGAATGTGTATTTACCTTTTTTGTTTTTTTTTGCAGGTAAATTGGTCAGAAAACATTCAATATCTAAGACAATTACAGGTTTTTCAGATTTGTTGACTTTTCTACCCCCCGCATCTCATTTATTTATTATTGACCCTAGAAAAAATGTGAATATATCATTTTATAGACAATTTAATTGTCTCTAATTAAGTAGTATAGATTTTTCATCTAACATGCTAGGTTTAACCCCCCTCCTCAGACTAGCTCGCGGCCCTGGGCTGGGAACTTTGGGAACGTTATACCTGGGGGTATCCCCTACCATATAAGAAAATAATCCAGAGGGCCTTCTTTTTTGAATTTATTTTATAATTTTGAGTCTTCGTTGACTGGGCTAAGTGCGTTAAACCTTCACAAGTTCTAATTTTTTTCCTGACAAATTTATGAGGCCCTGATAAGCCAAATTTTACAAAATGTTTAAATAAGGCTGAGATAATTTAAATATTTTATTTTGATATACAAAAAGTCTTTGGAAGTCTTATTATTGGGCATAAACTGAAAAGTGCCCGGATACTAGTGAGTGGCCGGGTACTGGTACACCTACCCTACTGCTGCACAGAAATATAGGCGCAAGCTATAAAAAAATGCGGAACTTCATGCAGCACCTACGCCTACGAATAGGTGGAAATGTAGCCTGTAAGAATTTCAATAAAATATGTTTTATTTTATCATAAATATTCTCAGTGAGTTTAAATGTTGCACACTCAGTAATTGAATCGCCCCAAAGTATTTTCGAAAATATTGACGTAAAAATTGTATTCAGAAAACAAAAATATATCAAAAATCGAAACAAAATTTAAAATTAAAAAAAAAAAAAAATGTCTATAGGGTTGGCCTGAAAAGACATCTATCATTGAACTAATTGGAACTCATATTAGAGGGCTTTTCTATACCTATACGACCTAAAATTACTATCAAAATATTTAATTAAAATTTTTGTGCTGGCCATCGAAAGTTTGAAACAAAATATAATTTCTGTTGAATTTCACATTCCATTGGTAACAAAAAAAAACATACCAATAGAGAGAAGTATCTTCAAGTGTTCGCCACACATAATAACCACAAAAGCTCTCCGTTATTCTCCTGGCCTATACATATAGCTAGGCCAACACAAAACCAACGTGCGACTCGACGTTATCAGAAGCATAATTAACTTAATACGACTATGGATGTTGACTGTAATTAAAATGCAAGCAAACTGCCTGCCACTTCACTGCTGTCCCGGAGAATTTAATTTACAAATTAAAAATTTATTGAAAAATGAATGGATACACATGGAAGAGTGTTGTTGGAGAGGCATCCCAAAAGCAGAAGCCGAACCAGAGGCTGAGATGGGTTGCACCATCAGCATGGGATGGGACTGTATGGACTCGTTGCCCGATATAGTAGGATTCAACCAGCTCACGACGACGATGATGATGATGATGCTGATGATGATGATGATGATGACGATGACGGGACGCACGGTTGCTGGCTGCTGCAGCCAACAAACCGTCCTTTCTACCTTTTCCATGGGAAATGAACATGGACGAGCCAATTTAAATTAACGAACCTGCCATCAGTTTCATTGCAAAAGAAGAGGAGTGTGACTCTGTGCAGCTTCGCCTCCTCAACATCAACAGCGCACTATAAAGACTCTATATCACCAGTAAAACTCAACCCAAACCCAGTCCCTCTCCAATCACACACCGCCAGCATTATTTTTTTACGAAGTGTATTGATGTGCGGTTCATGCCGTGTTTTGTTCGCTTAAATTTAACAAAAAAAAAAAAAATAAAAAAAAAATATAGTATAAAAACTTCTATACCACCGCGCGCCACCGGTATATTGAATTATCTTTATTGGCACTGGGAATGGGAATATTGGTGATAAGAGCTTATGGAATGAGGTATAAAAAGAACCCCATGCCCCGTTAAGAGATACATTCGATTGCATTATCTAGATAGAGTTTTTAATTTAAATTGTGATTAAATGAGGCAGCGTCCATTGTGGCGTGCTGTGTCGAGTATGATGCTCATCATATATGTACGTATATATGGTTGCCCACTCTAAATAAATTTATTTGTTAATAAGGTTACCATATTAGTTTTTTTTTATTAGAAAATCAATACAAAAAATGACTGAGCATGAAAAATCACTAAGGTGCTGTTTATTTTTCGAGAGTTAAGCCAAAGTAACCCTTTTCTGGACATACATTTGCAAAAAATGTTCTGAAGTACGAAAATAAGATAGTATTTTTTTAACTCCTAGCACTCTAGTCATGGCGGCCATCTTTATTTTTTTTTCCATTTCTAATAAATTTTCTCAAAAGTTTTAGTTTGAAATCAAATTTTTCAAAATCTGCTCAGAAAAAACTTGGTTTGAAAATATTATAAAAGAACAGACTCCAGATTTCCAAAAGTATGGTATTGTAATTTTTGTAGGTGTTGCCGTTGTTTGAGAATATTTTTTTTTTTTTTTTTTTTTTTTTTTTGAAAAGTGCCCCTATCCTGTCGAAACGGGGGGTAGATAGACTGCCTTTGCTCTAGTTAAAAAAAAATGTGTGTTTAACCTCTCTATAATTATTCGCTACTTTTTTCTGCTACCTATGTTATCGTACTCCAGGTTAAATCTCTTCCAAAAAAGGTATAATAAGCCGTACTAAGTTTAATCATATTTTCCAGATTAACTTTAAAAGTATCAACCGTAGACAAAAAAAATATTAATACTAAAGTTGTAGGAAGTTAAATTTTAAACACTTTTTGTCATTACATTTGTTATCAAAAAAAGAAAATGGAGCGAGTTATTTTACATAAAAACAAATTACCTTAAGTTCAAGATGGCAGCCACAGCTAAAGTGCGATTTAACGACTAAATCAAAAAACTACTCCTATTTTACTTTTTACTTCCGATAAAGGAAGTAAAGGAAATTCCAAGTTATGGATTCGTAAAAATAATCGAACTCGAGATAATAATATTTTCTCTAACATAACTTTGAAAGAGAATGCGAAAAAAGTCGGTCTTGAAATTCTGTCTGTCTGCCTTTCCATCTGTCCGTCTGTCAAACTGTCCGTCTGTCTGTCTGACTGTCTGCCTGTCCGTCTGTCCATCTGTCCGTCTGTCGGTCTGTTCTTCTGTCTGCCTGTCTGTCTGTCCATCTGTCCGTCTGTCCGTCTGTACATCTATCTGTCTGTCAGTCTGTCTATCTTTCTGTCCTTCTGTCCGTCTATCCATTGGCTGTCCTTATGGCCGACTGTCCGTCTGTCCGTTTGTCCGTCAGTCCATCTGTGCGTCTGTCTGTTTGTCAGTCTGTCAGTCTGTCTATCTTTCTGTCCGTCTGTTTGTTTGTTCGTCTCAACCTGAACCTGAATTCTAAACGGCTGAACCGATTTTCTTCACACTTTTGACTTACGGTTTTTAGAAATATTTGTTTATCTCGAAAAATAACGGTACCTGCCATACAAACAAAATACAAAAAATTATTTATCTGAAAACGGCTCTAGCGATTTTAATAAGAAAAAATTTCAATTATATTCTAAAAGATAAGATTAATATTTTGGTAAACGAAAATATTATCAATAACGGTTTCTAACGGTACCTGTCATAGAACCGCTATTTATTTATTTTCAAATTTATCGTTTACGGCTTTATTAAGGTCCTCACAAAATGTGTAAAATTTACAATATAAAAATTTTCTAAAATTATTTTTTTGATTTTTAAAAATTTATTAAAAATTTTTATTTTTGAAAATTCGACATTTTGATGAACCTTATTTAAAATTTTGTGCCAAATTGTATTTAATTAAATACCTTCTAAAAATTAACATACCAAATTTAATTTTCAAAAATGATTAAAAAAATGTATTGTATGTATAAAAACAAAATGTTTAAGAAAACCGTTTCAACTATTTTTGAATTTCTTTTTCATAAATTCTTATTTGTCAAACAAATCAGACAGCATAATTTTTGTTTTGAGGTCTAGCCATTGGAAATAGTATAATAAAATTTAGAAATCTTCTTAGTTTCATAGAGTTCTTCTAAAGTGGTAACCATTTACTGAAGTATAGTTTCTGTGTGAGCCCATCAGCCAAGGGTGTGGGTTTTTATTTGACGAGGTCTAAACCGGCAAAATTCCCACGAAACAAACAAAAAAACCAACACAACAACAGAAAAACCTTTTTATTTTTTTCCAACCCCGCAGATCCAGATCAAAAAAGAGATGATCAGTGGAGTATTTATTATTAATTGATTGATTATGTTAATCGGTTTGTGATGGAGTATTTCATTCTTTTTTTTTTATTTTATTTTTAATTATTTTTCTGCCTCTTTTGTTGTTTTTTTTTTTATATTTTAATTAGTACCATGAGGGACATATAAAAATGAGTATAAAAAAAGCAGGTTGTTTAATTAAAAATACAACAACAACAACAAATTCGCAATATTGGTATAACGGGAAATTTATTTTATGTGTACGTATAGGTATATGTAATTATAAAGAAGGCTTAAAAGGATTTAAATCGTCGTTAAGAGGGCGCGATTCGATGACGATGAAGTATACATATTATAATTTGGCTGTGTAATTGGCTTGAATAGGTACTCAGACACTTTTTATTATTATGGTAAGGGAGGGCTGGGGTGTATTTTGTAAAACTTAATTGTATTGATATAGCTTATGGTTGAGTGGAAAAAGGTGCTTAAGAACCATTTTTTAACACATCTTGAATACAACATTTGAAGGGTTGTACGATTTTTTAAAAAGTAAAATCATTAAATCTTGTGCGTTGCAGGGAAATAACTCCACGGGAATCTGCTTCATAAATGATGAGAATTTATATAAATTTTCTGAAAATAACAGAAGAACGGCGAAAATTATTTTTGTGGCATGGGCGAGCGCTATAAAACAAATCGCCGCTATTCATAAATATTAAGCAGCGTCCACATTACGGCAATCAACATTGTTTATTTGCGCATTGTCGATAAACACGCTCAACAATTTAACCTGTCCACACATTGCCTGTTAGTGTGTACGTGTTGAAGGGTATACTGTCATGTGTTATGTGACATATTTGTCATGTGCCTACCAATAGTAGCACAAAACCCCATGCGGTGTCTATACAAATCAGTTTGTTGATTGTTTTGTGGCTTTGATGTTTGGCCTCTTCAAGCCCAGTAGGTATATACATACTTCCATGGAAACACTAATTTTGTACCTACTCAATTTTGTACGTCCATTAAAAAAAAAAAAAAAAGCGGCGTTGTTTGGTCTCACCAAATAA
Organism: Melangyna quadrimaculata; assembly: GCA_949320155.1. NCBI lineage: Eukaryota > Metazoa > Arthropoda > Insecta > Diptera > Syrphidae > Melangyna > Melangyna quadrimaculata. Next base: position 149,315,204 of record OX439483.1, on the reverse strand, counting down.
TTTCAAATAACAATACAAAGAAGACTACAAACGAAAACAAAACAGTATCTGATTACACAAATCAAAATATATTGCACGCAGACACCACAACCGCAATAAAAATGACATCTAAGTTGATCAACACGTCCAGACTTAAAAATTATTGTTTATTCCACTCAACATTGTTGATTTCTACCCATTTGAATCGGGTTACGTTCGGGTCAAGAAAAGTTCATCGACTCTGTTGATTTACACGTCCGCATTAACTCAACATTGTTGATCAGCACATATTTTTTTTAAATTAAAGAATCGTGGAATGTACCTACTACATCTTTAATCGTTGGTGCGTCTGTTATGAATGTTTTGTCTACATGTACATATATTTGTTTAATACTGTTGTAATATTAACTCTTTAACTAACACCCCAAGGCAATGATATGTTAAGTAATAATTTAAAATACACCAATAATGTAGGTAAACGTACCACGATCAATGCATTCTGAAAGACATATTGAGCAAACTGTGGTCTGCTTATATAATATGTAGGTGGGTGATTCTCTTTTAAAAGCTCCTTTTTAGCACCCAAAATGTCCCCTATCTTAATTTAAGAAAAAATTATGTACATTCAAGTGTTGTTATAAATTATGAAATAAATGAATGATTTAAATTGCGGCCACTTGATTTTAAGGGTTTTTGAGAATTTGGGCTTCATACGGAAATGACGCCTTAGATACGGAAATGATAATGTACCAGTACAAAAATTTTCCTTTTAAAATATTCCTTGTAAGAAGGGCCGTGTGATTCAGGATGCATTTAAAAGATGCGTGGTTTGAAAACGAAAAACTAATCAAAGAATACCAAGCAGGATTTCGCAGCCGTGATTCAACAATAGGCAATATTTTTGTACTGCAAAACATAGCTGGCACATTCATAGAACAAAAAAAAAATATTTGTGTTTTTCGTAGATTTCAAGGCAGCTTTTGATAGCATAGATCGTAGAGCCTTGTTCTACAAACTTTATAGGGCTCGAATGAGTCTTAAATTTGGAAAGGTTTTGGAAATTATGTACGAGGGAAACAAATCGACGGTATGGAGTGGATCTGACACTTCGTACTGGTTCGAAACAAAAATGGGAGTAAGACAAGGATGTACTTTAATGGCGAAGCAATAGAAGTCGTGAAAAGCTATAAGTATCTTGGAGTGACAATCTCCAGTAATCTCAACATAGAACCCCTGCCTAAAGGATAAGCTTGTTAAAGCAAAAAGCACCATATGTGCTACGTGGAAGAGATGCTTCGCAAATAAACTTATTGAGCACAGCGTGAAATATAAAGTATTTATTGGAGTAGCTGAGTCGGTGATGATGTATGCAGCACAAACTTGCGGCCATAGTCAGCACGAAACAGTTGAAAATCTTTTAAGATACTATGTGAAAAGATGTTTTTATCTACCAAGTTCAACCCAACTACATGATAACAATCGAGACAGGACTGCCACCATTATTTCTGAAATCTTTAAAACTACACGTTGATTATGTGTTGAAAGTGCTTGAGATGCCGGATGAAAGACTTCCTAAGATCGTTGCTTTTAGAACAATCGAGAAAAGAATTCTGTCTTCCAAGAAACTGGAGGAGCACGCAGTCTACGGTGGATTTAATTTCGATGGTATTGGTGAAAATGGAAGACTTAGCAAGGATATGCTTTATGGAAATCCGAAGCAATTTTTTGGGGAGCGACGAAAAATCGGAAGCAAAAGTCCTAGCACTCCTTAATTGTGATCAAGATCTCAACCAAATCTTAAAATACTACAAAGCAGCAATATTGTATCGAATCAGAATTGTTAATGAAGATTTCTAGTGAAAAAAAAACATTTTATTTATTTTATTTCTTTTTTTTTGTATTATTATAATTTGTGTTACTACAATTAAACTTATATAAATAAAAAAAAAAAACTATTCATATCAATTTCATGTCAATCAGGCAGACGGTAAAGCCTTGCTTTAAAGATTTATGTAAAGAAAATATCATTTGTCAAACATGAAAGAAGAATAAATAAATCTATCTATCTATCTCATCTATCAATTAAATAATATTAATATTAATGACATTTAAAAGACTTACGGTATCACAGGAATTTATTTAAAATTATTCAAATTCAAATTAAATCGATTTACGGAATTGAATGTGTGGTACGGAAATGACATTTAACTAGTAAAGATAAATAATTTGTTACGTTTTCGCTTCCCCACCTATCTCAGATTTACGGTGTGCAATTGCCTTTTAGGGCTTTTAAATGCATGCACAAAAATTTTAATGATTTGCAATAAATTCATGATTTTTTAAAGAAATAACACATCTAAATTCATTTCCGTAACCATTTTCTCATCGCCGTAACCCAATAAAGGCGATGGAAATGACGCGACAAGAACAACAAAAATAGAAATATATTTTTTTTAATTTTGTATAAATAACTGTAACATAACTTCACAACACTCTTACAAAAATTTTTTTATTACTATCACTTACTAAAATTATATGCACCTACGGAAATGACGAAATTGATGAAACACGTGATGAATACAAACACTTACTTTAAAATTACACACGAAACTGATGTCCCACCCATTTAATTGAATATATTTCAAAGGAAGCATGAATTAGTTTCTTCATTTAGTCTCCTATAAACTGACGGCCGTTAATTTGAGTTTATAAGCATTTAACATTTTTTTACGGAAATGATGCAAATACATGGAGACACATGTTTGAAAGTTTTTTAATTTAATTGTTTCAAACAAATAAATTTAATTTTTCGGGAAGTCGTATTTAACTGCATATTCTTAATCCTGGAACTCAGTGAAATTAAAATGTATGCATTTAAAAACAAACAAAAAATCCATTTTTCCGCGCTGAAATAATAGCCCAGTCAACGAAGACTCAAAATCATAAAATAAATGCAAAAAATAGTGCTCTCTGGATTATTTTTTTTTATGGTAGAGGATACCCCCAGGTATAACATACCCAAAGTCCTAAGCCCAGGGCCGCGAGCTTAGCTGAGGAGGGGGGGTTAAAGGTACCCCTTTTTAGATTTTCGTTAATATGTTCACAACCTAGCATATTAGCGGAAAAGTCTATACTACAAAATTAGAGACAAATATAGTCTATAAGAAAAGTTATGTTCATATTTTTGCTAGGGTTAATAATAAGGGAAATGCGGGTGGTAGAAAAGTCAACAAATCTGAAAAAAACTGTTATTGTCTTAGATATTGAATGTTTTCTGACCAATGTACTTGGAAAAAAGAAAGAAGGTAAATACACATTCATTCACTGTTATTTCATCATGTCATGAGGCTGAGAGTGGATTTCAAATTTATTTTTTTTCTTTATATCCGAAACTTTAAGAAAAAGGTGATGTTTACTAAATTAGGCAAAATTTAATTAGCAAGAGTTTTTTTACTACGGCGCCAAAAACTGATAACGTTTTTTTTAAAGGAACACAATACTAATTTTATTTGCCGTATAGGGGGGTTCTTTCTCCCCCCCCTTTTAGAAGGAGGGGCATTTTTTTTTAATAATATTAAAAATCAACGGCAACACTTACAAAACAAAAAAGTACCTTTTATGAAAGTCAGAACTCCGTTCTTCTATTTGATATAAAAATCAGGTTATTTGTATCCATAGTTTTTTTTTAAATTACTTTCAAACTCAAAATTAAAAAAAAAAAATTTAAATTTAGTTTTTGATTTTTTTTTTTTAATTGGCAAATAAAATGCTAAATTAGCTTTTATTATTCACTACTCCTAATAATTCCTAATTGAAAACTGAAAGCGAAATGGTTCTATGTTTCCCAGTTTTTGGGAAAATTGAAATTTGCAACGACAATTTTTTTGATGTTTTTTTTTTGTATAATTTTTATTATTATTAATTACTATACTGGGTAGTATGTGTAAGGGAAAGAATGAATCAATTATATATGAACCTTCGAAGCAAGCCACCCAAGGTACTGTTTTACTGGTAGAGCTGATCCTTAGGTACAACATACTCAAAGTCCCAAGCCCGGGGCCGCAAGCTTTAGGTAGCGGAGGGGGTAAATATCCCCTTTTGTAGTTTTTCTTCAAAAATATGAACATAACTTTTTTTATAGACAATTTATTTGTCTCTAATTTTGTAGTATAGACTTTTCCGCTAATATGCTAGGTTGTGAAAATATTAACGAAAATCTAAAAAGGGGTACCTTTAACCCCCCCTCCTCAGCTTAGCTCGCGGCCCTGGTCTTAGGACTTTGGGTATGTTATACCTGGGGGTATCCTCTACCATATAACAAAATAATCTCGAGAGCACTATTTTTTGCAAGCGAAATTCCTTCGTTGACTGTACTATAAGGAGACACGCGACGGAAATGACATTTGGACCATAAAAACAATTATTTTCTTATTACATATCTGCAAATATTTAAAATTTACAAGTGGACCAGTTAGAAACGTTGCTTGCACTGTTATTGACTTCAAACAAATTTAAATTTAATTTGCTGAACCATTTTTGGTCGGGGCCACGAAAAGAAGCTTTTAGAAGAACATCACCTAAAACGTGTTTTCAAGTCCTTACAGGCAAGCGAGCGCAGACACATAATACAGCGATTTTCTGCCATTGCTTCCTATTACTATACTTGTGTATACGAATTCCTATATACTAAACGAAACATTCTTATTCCATGGTATAATTTTCCTAAATCCTTGCAGTTGTACGCTGCTGATGCGAAACTAAAAATCCTATACAAAAATGAAACAACGAAATCATAAACAAAAATTTCGTTCTGCTTTTTGTTTTGCAGTACGCTGTTCAATGAGCGAAATCGATAATTGAAGCAGATTATTTGGAGAAGTCTACACCCTTTTTCGCACAGAATTAATTGACCAGAACATTAATAATTGTGCGCGGAAAAATGACATTTGAGTGTCATTCGTGTTTGTATTTATTTTTTTATTTTTTTTATAGCATTGCTTTCTGTGATTGTATTTGCTGTTTGTAATTGGTGACACTTTCAAGGGTCCTACACACGATCAATTTTTATTGAAAATAATTATTGAAGATATTTTCTGTCAAACATAATTGATGAAACGTTGCAACCACACGTATCAATGAATATTGACAATAACTCAACAAATTGTCTTTTAAATTCGTGAGAATTAAGTCGAAAATCAGAAATTTTATTTTTATTTGTTTTTGTTTGCTTCCAAATACACAACACAACCTAAACATCGATAAATACCTTGATGCTGCTCAGTGCTTAGAACCCATCCTGACATTGACACTTGACAAAACAAATCGATTTTGTTTCTCATCAGTGTGATCAATGTTCATTGATAATGACATTGAAGAGCATACAAACGATCAATACCCAGCGAAAAATTACATTTTCAGCGAATATGGACAATAACCCCTTGAACACAATGGGATGCAGCTGTAGCTAAAATAATCGCTGTAGCATAAGCTGTCAATAAAAACGCTCATGTATGTAACAAAGGACGTCTACGACGATGTAGCGCATCATCGCTGTGATGATGCGCTACATCGTCGTAGACGTCCTTTGCTTGTAAATTTATTCGAGACGTGTTCAACGCTTATGAAATTTATATTTGAACTGAATTTGTATGATAGCTGACTAAAAAAAAGTTACAAAACCAGAAAAAACTTCTCAAATGCATTGAAAGTTCCCAAAAAAATTGAAAAGTCAAAAAATTACACATGGGAACCCGTATGTCATCTCAAATGCAGCATGTAGCGCCGCCAAAAGGTAAATTTGAGTCAACTTTCGCCGCAGAAAATTTTCTTACTACAGCTACAGCTTCACATTGTGGCGATGTACACCATTTTCGTATCTTTCAACTTTGATAGTGCTACATGCAATAGCTACAGCAACACCATTGTGTTCGGCCAGTAAACATTGATCTTTTGGCTGTGGTTTCCGTTAGCACTTCGTTGTCGTATTGGAGACCAATGAAACATTTCTAGGCCTAAGGGCCCAGTTATAGCTATCATTAAAAACCATCATTGAAAAAGTTAGCTGTTGATTTTGAGACCCTTCGAAAGTATAATCATTGAAAATTTTAATGCAGAAAGATAGCTTATGACTTCAAATTATTTCTCCTCCAAAAAAAATTCATTTTGACCCATATCTCGCCCACAACGTAACTTTTAATTTTTTCAATGATCATTGGTAAGGTAGTTCATCATTGAAAAAATGAAAGTCATTTTATGAGAAAAGTTGAGCCAAATTGAATTTTGATTTACCTAGAAATAGATATTAAGTCAATTAGCTTTACTTTTGCATCAAAATAATCATTTTTTTTTTCTTCAAAATCTCTCAAAATTGAAAATTAATATTTTCAATGATGGTTTTCAATGATAGCTATAACTGGGACCTAAACACGGAAGCTGAAATAACTATTTTTTCTTTATAAATACGGGGGTTAATATCTATCATAGTTATTAGGGGTATTCATGCAACGATGTAAAACCCTAGATAAGTTTACGAAGCTTTACTATTTGGTTAATGAAATGTCAAAATTTGTATGGGAAATGATTTACCCAAATTGGATGAAATTCCTCAACGAATTAGGTTGGAAAAATGATTTTGTAAAATTAACCAAGCGTCATTGTGAATTTAAGAATAAGGCGTGTTCAGAAATATGATAATGGTGAATCAGAGAACTAAAAGTGTCTCTGTAACTATCGATTATATGACTAAAAGTTAATTATTAAGTTAAAATATGGATAAAAGTTGTAAAAAAAAAATTGGAGGTCTACATTCAAATAAATAAATAAATAAACTCAACGATTAGAAAAGCTACTTTTCGTAAATTATTAAAGAAGAACTATAATGGCTCTCCCTAACCAATGCCAATAATTCATTGTCGACGATGAAACTACATCAACAACGTGTAGCTATTGTTGTTTTCTTCGTCGTCAACGAATGATTGCATTGCTTTGCGAGATTTTTAATAGCAGAAAGCTGTTGGAAGTAGATGTCATAAGCCAATGAAAAGTAGATTTCTGTTTCTGAGCAATCAAAATACGAATTGAGCCATATTCCACTCTTCTCTTCTCTTTTTTTTGTTCCTTCTTCAAAAAAATTCAGTTTCACTTCCTTGAGCTGCACTAGGGGGTGCTCTTCATTTCCGAAAGCAAAAGTTAACAAATAATATGAGTTCTTGCATTCGCTCATTTCCGTTCCAACACTGCCGTGAGCTTGCAACTATTAGATTCCACTCTAAAGCGCGACTTACGCTTAAAAAATCTTAATCTTATCTTACCTTTTTTATCATTCCCAGACATTCTGCTCCGATTTTACGTTGGTTCGGAAAAGGTTCTCTATTTCAAAATAACTTTAAAATCTGAACACGTATAATTTTCGACGTCTAGTATTTGACGTTTAACAAACACCTGATTCAATTACACAGCATTTAAACAAATGAATTAAAAGGTCGTTCATGCACACTTTTGTGCAAACTTATTACTTTCACTTTACACAATTTGTAAACTTACGACGTTGCATGAATACCCTTATTATAATTACTTTTATTTTCTTTAAAAAGAATTTGTTGGTAATCTCTGCGGTCTAAAACACAAGATGCAAAAATAATAAACCAATCAACATCAACGTTTTTTTTTTCAACAAAATCCATACATAGCTATCGAAAACGGAACATCCTTTTTGTGTTTCGACTATTTTCGAGCTTGGTTTGAAGCTGGGTACACTCCAAGAGCTTGCATATATAATTTTCATTAATGCATAAGGATAAATCTGTTCATCATTTATTAAGATTACGAAAATTCCATTTAAATAAACAAAGAAAAAAAATTTTATAATATAAAAGAAACAAGTTTTAGTAATCTTTCAATTTTCTCAAAAATTAAAAGAAGTAAAACTTTCTAGTTTTCTATTTTCAATTAAGGACTAAAAAGGGCATTAAATGATAACAATTGATCAAGAATTTTATTTCATAGGTGTTAAAAAAAATCAGTATCCAAATTTTTTTTTAAAGCTTTTTTTTCAACATTTTTGAGTTTGTAAGTGATTTTCTCGAAAACTCTTATTAGATATGACTTGATTTTAAAACATTATACAAGAAAAGAATTCTAGCCTTCAAAACACGTGAAAATCTTTTTTGCAAGTGTTGAAATCCTTTTTTTAATGTTAATATGGGCACAAAATTCCCATGGTCTCCTTGTTCGATGTTCACCGACTCTTATAAAAATCACAGCAAGAAGATACTGTGAATTTTATTATTCTAGAGGAATTTGATAAAATTCTAGAAAATAATTACGGGTTAGGTACGAATGATCGACAAAAAAAGTTCGACTGGTGAAAATGTCGACTTTTAATGACTGTTTTGAAATTTAAAATGCCGTACATTTTTTGGTCGACTAAAAAAATGTCAATGTTGATCAAAAATGAAAATTTTTAAAACAGTAAAATCTAACAGTGATCGCATTCTCTTGCAAGCAGATATTGACAATTTTAATGTTTGGTGTGACAAAAACAGTCTTTCTCTTAACCCAGTTAAATGCCAAACTATTACTTTTTCTAGAAAACGAGTACCGAGTGCTTTTGATTATTCCATTTCACAGCACTCACTATTTCGTGTTCTAAGCTTCAAAGACCTTGGTGTTCACTTTAGTTGTAATCTAGAATTCACAGAGCATATTAATTACATTGTAAAAAAAGCAAGTTCCATGCTTGGTTTTATAAAACGGTGGGCTAAGGAATTTAACGATCCGTATGTCACCCTCTCCTTATACAATTGCTATGTACGACCCCATCTTGAGTATGCCTCACAAGTTTGGTCTCCTTTTTACGTTATTCATAAACACCGTATTGAAGCAATACAGCATAACTTCATTCGATTTGCTTTAAAAGGGTTACCCTGGACTGATCCATATAATCTGCCACCATATGAACATAGGATCCAGCTTCTGCAGGTCCAAACTTTATATCAGAGGCGGGTTAATAATGATTTAATATTTTATCATCAACTTATTACTGGTCAAATTGATGCTCCTGATTTGCTATTCTGTATTGGCTTGAACTACCGCGGGGGTTCTCACCACCTGCGAGAATTTGAACTTTTTCACGTAAATTTTCATAGAACTAATTATGGCATGCATGAACCTCTTAACCGAATGAGTAAACTCTATAATTTAAATGTTTCCTCAATTGATTTTAACATGTGTAAAATAGGACTTAAAAAGTTATTTCGAACCAGTGCTCCACTGTCGTGATCGGTTTAATTTTTTGTTTTATTCTTAATGTTGCATTTTGTTTATAAACTAAATATAACGTAAACTAAACATAATTTTAATTTTTTGATTTCATAATCCTTATTTTTTAAATAGTTTTATTTTTTTTTTCTCAATTTTAAATTTTTCAACTGCTTGCATTAAGCAGACCTAATCTCTTTTAACTTCCGTTGATACCTACTCGTTTCGCTGTAAGACAAGTTGCTGTGTTATTGTTAAACATAACTAAGTAACGATTTTTTTTATATAATTATCTAACATCAAATAATTAATATAAGTGCCGATATGACTTGCAATCGTAATTGCTGTCGTACTCGGTGAAAATGGACCCCAGCGCGTGCGGTATCTGGGGGGGAAAGAGGCGTGGGCTTTTTTTTTTTTTAAAATAAAAAAAAAAAAAAAAAAAAAAAAAAAATATGTCGATTAACAAAATGTCGACTGTCAAAATCTCGACTGCTGAAATCTCGATTATTAAAATGTCGATTACAGTCGATATTTTGAAAGTCGACATTTTGAAAATTGAATTTTAAGAAATCGGTCTAGTCTTTTTCGATATTTTGTGCAGTCGGTCATTTGACCAGTCGACATTTTTTCTGTCGGAATTTTGAAAATCGATTTTATGGAGACGATGTTTTGAAATTCGACGTATCGTACCCAATCTAATAATTACCCGTGGTCTTCAGGGCTCTTATCGCGTAAGACGATGATCGTCTGACGACGAAAACTCTTATTAGAAATTACTTGATTTTAAAACATTATACAAGAAAAGAATTCTAGCCTTCAAAACACGTGAAAATCTTTTTTGCAAGTGTTGAAATCTTTTTTTTAATGTTAATATGTGCCCAAAATTCCCATGGTATCCTTGTTCGATGTTCACCGACTCTTATAAAAATCACAGCAAGAAGATACTGTGAATTTTATTATTCTAGAGGAATTTGATAAAATTCTAGAAAATAATTATCGGTTAGGTACGAATGATCGACAAAAAAAAGATCGACTGGTCGACTTTTAATGACTGTTTTGAAATTTAAAATGTCGTACATTTTTTGGTCGACTAAAAAAATTTGGACATTATGAAATCATGACTTGAAAAAACGTCGAGTACGTTGAAAAAAGTCGAGCAAAATATCGCCGTCGATATTTTTTTTTCAACAAAATTGTACGAAATGCCGACATTTAAAATACCGACTTTTATATGCTCGACTTTCATAATCTCGATAAAAAATGTCGACTGGTGATTGAAGACGATGCGAAATTAGATCAGATCATTTTCGTATAGAAACATCATATCGCACCTCCAGAATGAAAGTGACCTAACTCAAAATTCCTGTAAATTCTGATTTCGCAATAAACTGACCTTAAAAATGGATATTTAAAATCCTGTGTTGAAAAAGATACCAAATGATGAGTAAGAAAGGGAAAGTCTTTACATCGGTCACTTTAGTTGATCAAGCTATTCACCTATGCATTTTATGTGAAAGAGACAAAATCGGTATTGTGTCAGAGGTGCTCGCGAGTGGATGTGTGCTAAATCGACGGATCTCGAATTGTGGTAGTTAATTGCAAATGGTAGGTACAATACATTTTTTGTGCTAAGCTGACTCTTTTTTGATATAAGTCTGTTTTTTGCAAAATATTTATCAGATTTTACTGACCGTTTTTAGATTGAGTCTCAGGAGTTGTGGTATCTTGCATCTTAAACAGGATGAACTCGTAAAAAGTTCCAGAAATACGAAAATATTTTTGCAAAAGAGTGAATTAATTTGAAACTGTTTTGTATTTAATCTCAAAATATATATTTAAAAAATATTTAAATTTAATTTTATATTATCGATTTGTGCATAAGCGATTAATAAATTATTCCGCAAAGAATCAATAATTTCAATGAAATATGTAAGAGATACATTCAAACTTACTCAAAACTTGCTTTTTTGAAAACTTTATTGCTCATTTCCCACAAATTGCAATTTTTGAATTAGGTCACTTTCATTCTGGGGGTGTGATATTTACCTACTCACGAGTGATTGAAGACAATGCGAAACCAGCCAGAGAGAGATTTTAACTGTCGACATTTTAATAGCCGACATTTGGATCAGATTATGGTTTATGGAATGATGTTTACGCAAGCGCGCTTGTAAACATCTTTCCATAAACCATAATCTGATCAATATGTCGATTAACAAAATGTCGACTGTCAAAATCTCGACTGTTGAAATCTCGATTATTAAAATGTCGATTACAGTCGATATTTTGAAAGTCGACATTTTGAAAATCGAATTTAAGGAAATCGGTCTAGTCTTTTTCGATATTTTGTGCAGTCGGTCATTTGACCAGTCTACATTTTTTCTGTCGGGATTTTGAAAACCGATCTTATGGAGACGATGTTTTGAAAATCGACGTATCGTACCCAATCCAATAATTACCCGTGGTCTTCGGGGCTCTCATCGCGTAAGTCGATGATCGTCTGACGACGTCGTTTTGACGATTGTATTACTTCGTAAAACTCAAAGATACATGAATCGTCTGACTTCGTATAACTTCAGAAACTTCCAAATACGATCGTTCAAACGATTATGATTGAACGATTGTTATTTTATAATCGTTTCATATATGTACATATTTCGGTGTCTGCTTTGTAAATTCATTAAGGAAAACTTTTCCTAAAAATTAGCAGCTGTACATACTAGGGTTAAATGGCGAGTATATCCTATTTCCATCCCAATTTAGTATAAATATTTTATTTATAAAACCAGCAGCTCTTAAGCGAATGTGAGTTTTGGTAGGCATTTTGGGTACCTATTGAACACACGTTTAGTGTAAACCATATGAGGTTCCTAGGGATATTTTTATAGCTTGCACGTACACTTACCCACCCAAAATCTCTTACAAATGTTGTTTTTGAGTTGTTGACACCCTCTATGCACTTCCGTTGCCACGCATTTTTGTACATAGTGAACCACATTTGCACACATTTGTGGACAGAATTCACGTTGCACTATTCGCGCTGAATTTTGCACTTATTAGAAAACAAGCGGCGGCGGGGGAAAAGACGTACATATTTTAACCGACGACACTTTTTACCGATAAAAGCCGACAAAGGGAATATGTAGTACCTATGTATACCTACTTAATATTATCGCCGAATCCACGTTTTATACCTATGCTCCATCGATTTTCGCCCGTTTACTTTTTGAAGGATCCACGTTTCTTTCTTAAATGAACTGTGAAATATTAAATTAAAATGACAACAGTTTTGATTTCTGGCATTACCAATTTAATTTAATATTTTTTTTTTATGTTTTAAGTTTTTCTCGAACTGTAAGTAATTGAAGCAATGAACTATACGATTGAACGATACGATTGTGATATTATACGAAGCAAACTTTTGACGACGTCGCGTCGTTCACTACAATCGTTAAAACGACGATCTACTTTAAAACTACCAGACTTCAGCATAGATATTTATTTCTAACTTTAGTACTTTTGTAACTTTTTTAGATTTTCGGAGTTTACCGCGTAAATATTTAGAAATATTATAATTTCTTTTTCCCGACGTTTCGAAGAAATCACACTTTCGCTCAAAGTGAAAGTGCACCAACAACAATGAACCGATACAATCTAAGAGAAAGAGTAACAAACAACACCCATCAAACGTCAGTCTAATCCAGTGACCACGAAGAGTGGAATTTCTTCGAAACGTCGGGAATTAGAAATTATAATATTTCTAAATATTTACGCGGTAAGTTCCGAAAATCTAAAAAAGTTACCATGTTAAATGTCCGCAAAAAGAAAAGTTTAAAATTTAGTACTTTTTACAAAAAAATAGGTGAATGTCGCAAAGCCTTCATTTTATGAAAATACATAATTTATAATTTATACTTTTAAATTCTAGCCAAATTATAGACTTGTACCACAAGATCGAATTCCTGCCTAGTCTGGCCTTTAGTCCCACTAGTTTGTATGTTCCTATGTACAAAATAGTATTGAATTCCATTTGTCCTTGGCAGCTTTAAAAGCTAAGCCACAAACATTTTCTGGACAGTCAAGCCCCTAGGAAATCATGGTTGCTGTTTAGCCGCGACCGCGTATTTTGTCCTGATCTCCTTGGGATTTAGCCACAGTCACTATTTTTTTTAAATTCTCTCCTGACAGTTGACAGTTTAGAGTTAAGCCCCGAAAATTCTCTCGACTAAGCTAAGGTTTTTGTGTTATCATTGAGCTTATACACATAGAGGAGCCACGTCAGAGTTATGATATCACCAATGTAACTGGCGCCCTTATTTGCATCTAGAACAAGAACCAGTGATAGGCAATACAAGAACCATTTGCTCCTTAAAGTAGGCTATTTCCACCTTAAGTTAGACTATTTGTGAAAATAGTGAGGAAATAGTCTACCTTAAGGAGAAAATGGTTCTTGTATTGCCTATCACTGGTTCTTGTTCTAAATGAAAATAGGCGCGCCACGTACATTGGTGATATCATAACTCTGACGTGGTTCCTCTATGTGTATAAACTCAATGGTGTTATCTATTGTTTCATTTCAAATTATTGTTGTCCAATTGTGACTCCGTTTTTTTCAATTATCTTCAAGCTATATCAAATTTCCTTTCAACTTAACATTTCTAAGAGTTAGGCCAAGAAAATTGTCCTTAAACCTATTAGTAAACTTTTAAGGAATTGGTTCTCGGCTGGAATTCCAAGTTTCTGTCTAGTTTGAGCAAGGCCCTAGTAAGTTTTCAGTATATTTCTATTAAATTATTTCCATCGTCAAACATATACAGAATGTAGGGTGATATACATACATGTTGAAGAATTTCACCACTTTATTCTGAACTCTAGATGTGTATACATTTCTTGTTTTACAACGTCATGACACTTGGTGGTATTTTTTATGTTGTTTGAGTTCACTAAACCCACACGTTCTTACAACTTTCGATCGATATTGCAAACTCTGCGATGTAAACACATTTTAAACGCACCTTTGAGTGCAATGCACCTACTTAAAGAATTTTCTTTCTTTTTCCAATACTCCACATATCCCTGAGAGTGAGTGTTAGGGCTGCCAGACGTCCCGATTTTGGCGGGACAGTCCCGATATCTGTCCCGATTTACAAAGTGTCCCGATTTTGTCCCGACATTCCATTTGCTACCCGATTTATATCGAGCTAGAATATAAGCGAATCGGTGGATTTGCTTCAAATTTTGTGTGAAAAATTCTATGTTATTCCCTAGGAGTGAGATTAAATTTTTTGTTTTAGCTTATCTGGATAGAAAGGTCATACAAAAATTTCGGTTTTATCAATAAAACGGTTGTATAATGGTTTTGATAAAACTTCGTACATGTAATCCTTAGAACAGTTTTTGTACCACTGCATACGTTTTAGCCAAAAACAAATTGAAGAACTGTAATTAATGTTTGGGTTTTATGTGCAAATTATTGGTTTCTTATTAGTTTTGAGATATTCCCGAATATCTCGTTATTGGATTTTTTGATTTTGTCACAATTTTGCAATTCGGTAGGTAGGTAGGTAAGTTAGTCAATAAATATTGGCCAACATTTTAAACGCCTAATTTTTTCTAATTTTAAAACAGTTTAGTAAAATTTTCTAAATTTTAAATATTTTTGAATTTGTAGAACACGTCCAAACAAGTGCTACTCGCGCAAAAAATGCGCAAGCATACCTCATATTGACATTTAGAAACGTTCAGAGGTGTCATAAGGATACAGTACGATATTAAATAAATAAAATATATTTTAATTTAAGTAAAGTTGCATGTTAGGAGACACAATGCTAAGCTCGTTTTAAATTTATTAATTAAAAATGATTTAACATCGTACTAAATCGACTAAAATGTTGCGCCATTGCATTTAAGATTTGTATAAATAGATATTTTTTAAATGTCCCAATTTGTCCCGGGTTTTGGGCCCTGGTGTCCCGATATTCACCAAATTATATCTGGCAGCCCTAGTGAGTGTTTATCTAAGTGTAATGTTTGAATAGAGACCTCAACCCCATCTATAAACCATGAACCTTTAATATAGGACTTTTACCTTCATAGCAATTCCATATAAGTTCTGTAACAGTACATTTACTGGATATAAATATGCTAGAATCCAGCCATTAATGTTGTCACTGCGTTTCGTCCATGACAAAGACACACGTAGACGTGGAAATTATAATAGACGCCTCTATCTCTCTATAGAAGGATGTTGCACCGACACAAGTGCCAATTACTTTTTATTCGCATTAAGTGTAAGTATATAGCCGACCATATTAAGTTCTTTTCTAATATTGTGACTGCAGAAAAGAAGATACGCTCGACACAGCTAACCCAGTGTGCAAATATAGGGTGAATGGAGAGACACTCCTTCTTCACTTTCATTTTAATGAAAAAGAGTTGAGCAGCCTTATGCCTTACATTTGAGGAATTTTTTGTTGATTTAATTTAAGTGCAGGACTGTGTTTTACCATTGCGTTTTTGTTGCTTAGGAAATTGCATTAGTTTTACCAATTTTCTTCAATTTTTTTAAGCAGAAAACACATAATATTACCTACATAGCAAAAGCCGAATGGGCATTTTGGTCTACCTATTGCCCACGAATGAGATATATATCGTTGGAAAGGTTATTCCTAGTACATCATTTTTTTGTATGAACTCAAAGTTGTACACCATGGGGTTTCAGCAGTATATTGCAACAAAGACTGCAATCAGAGCAAAAATTAATTGCAATACTGTTCCATTGAAATGCCAGTATTGGTCACTTTTGATGAATTGAATAGACCCCAAAATAAAGGAATTTTTATACAAATGGCTAATAATAACGAATAATGTCATGGTTGGCGAAAAATTCCTTTAACAGTATGAAAATTCTTTATTCGATTTAGCGACATTAATGAATGGGAATAATTGTCCTTCTAGTGCCCACAATTGAGGTATACAACATTGGAAATCTTAGTTCAAGAGCATCATTTTTGTATATGGACACAGAACTGTAAACCATGGGGGTAAGGCAGTATATAACAAAATAAAAAACAATTAGTCTACGTTAACTCGAATTTTCAAAGTGTTTTTCTTATTTTTTTGGTCGCTTATTATATCCAACTCTCACTGTTTATGAAAAGAAAAATACTCGTACGTTGGTACAATCCATAGTACCCAATCATTTTCATAGGTCTCGTTTCTGTGCACTAGTTAGACCAGGTCCCAAATATTTTTGCCCATTCTCCTTTTTCAAAAATAATTTTTCAGTTTCTAAGCAAACAAAGCTCAATTTTAGTATTTTTGACTTTTTTCATTACCCGGCTGGAAAAATTTTAAGTTTCTGTCTAGTTTGAACAAGACCCTACACCCTAGTAAGTTTTCAGTAGGGAAAATCTAGACGAGGAAAACTTGTCAGCCACTTGGCAAGCCCTTACTTACTTACTTTTTTAGATCCTTGACCCCTCCAAGAGGCACAGGGCGTCAACAACCGCTACACGCCATCTCGTTCTGTTTCTGGAATTGTATTTTAGCTCTCCCCAACTTTTACCGAGCTTTTGTGATTCCTTGTCGACTGTTCTGCGCCAAGATTTTCTTTGGCCCCCGATGTCGATGTCTATAGGACTTTGGCCCGTTCTCCGAAGGAGTTCTTGGTTGGAGATGGTGTTCGGCCAAAAAATCCTTAGGATGTTTCGGAGACATCTATTTTCGAAAGATTGTAGCTTCCTTGTGACAGAGGCGGTTTTACTTTCCATGTACTACACCCATATAGTAGTACTGACTCTACGTTCGAGCGGAACCGGCGCAGCTTGGTCTTCGTACCGTTCGTACTACGTTGCTCCACCAAACTTTAGATTTTTTTTTTTTTTTCAACCAGGCAAGGCAAGCCCTTGCTGGATTTCAGTACCAAAAATTTAGACGAGGGAAACTTTTCAAACAATAGTGAGGCCCTCCCTAGTAAAAACTTGTTGGACGTTTTTTGGTAACCAACCAGGAATGTCTCTTGTACACCAAAAACAAACATTTTATGAGGAAAAAGTCAGATCAGAACAGAAAACCTGTTTTAAGTTGTTCTACCTAAAAAGCAAGTAGGTACCAAAAATCCTGTCTTATTCTGTAGGTATGTATTTGTTATGCAATATGGTATGAAATATAAAAGTATAAAACATATTCTCTTTCGACATTGAATTTTTTAGCTTATTGGTTAGCGCATTGGACTGACAAGCAGAAGATTGCGGGATCAAGTCCCAAATAAGCCAATTTTATTTTTGCTTGGCGAGGCAAAAGGGTTCATAATCGCCAAGGCCATTGTTCTAGCCTTTGCTAGCCCCTTGCCAGAATCTATGTAAGACTCTCTAGTGCCTTGTCGAGTGTTTTTTTGCGCGAGAACAATTCCCATAACCATGCAACTCGTTTAATAAACCAATACGTCCTTATAAAGTACCTACATTGTTTGTGAAAACGTTAACAATTCCAAAAAAAAAGAAGAAAATTACGGCTCACTCGTCATGACACGAATTCGCCGAAGTATAAACAACAACAAAACCACGACTAAACATTATACGACCTACTCTTACTAACAAAAATACTCACTCATTCTGCTGTCGTCTAGACTTGATGGTAAAGTTTATTTAGTTGCGAATTGACGAAGAAGTCTTATTTCTGTGTGGAAAATTTCTCCGAAACAATTTACATTTCAATTAAAAATTCCATCTCAAGAAACATCACTCATGGTTTTCATTTTTATTATTTTTTTTTTTTTTTCACAAGAAAAAAAAAATAAAATAAAAATGAAATGTTAAACGTAAGCTAAATTGTATATATTTATGCATGACTGAGTGAAAAACGTGGAAGGACTATTTAGTAAAGGGGGTTTTCTTTAAATCCTTGCGGAAATATTTATTCATAACGCATAATTCTAAGAAAATTGTCTTCGCGTCGCGTCTTCGTCGTCTTCTGTGCACAAAAATATACCTTAAGGAATTCATATTCGAAGGTTATACTTATAATAAAATAAATCTCTCTATTCTATTTCTGCGAGATAGCTATACAATATCTCTTTCCAGAGGGAATGGCGAATGGGGCAATTAACTCCATCAATGATATGAGAAAAAAAACAACAAAATAACAAATATTTGGTCGCATATAGTATATAATTACAGTGCTGTTGACAAATTTTAATATGTCTACTAAAAAACCTAACTTTAGTTTTATTTTTAAAAATGTTTATTTTTGTTTTATTTCTAACAAATCATTCTAAATCTTCGAATCTTTAGGCTCGTTTCACAAATATTCGGTTCGGTCTGTATTCGGTTCGATTTCGTTTTCCGTCTAGAACCCTTCACACACAGACGGTTTATATTCGGTTTGTACTCATTAATAATTAAAATTAAATAAAATGTATTAAACAAAAAAAAAAAACTTCAGAAAACCCGAAACCGAACCGAATATGTGTGAACGCTACGTATGCTTTATGTGCCCTAGACCCAAATACGTGCCGTTTTGAAACCGAATGAAACCGATTCGTGTCGAGAGATCGTTCGGTGCTAAACGGTTTCTATTAGGTTTTTATTTTTGCCGTTTTATCGTTTCACACATATCAGGCAAACCGAATAGAGACCGAACCGAATGAAACCGAATGTGTGGGAAATTAGCCTTATGGTTTTTGTGTGCCGTTAATTTGATTGTTGTTATCGTGTATTCAAAAGTTTTTGACAATGTTTACGATTTCAAAAATCAATAGCCCTTCTCTTAGAATATATTTAATTTCTATCGGGAAAGCACTAGTGGTATTTAAGTCAAATTGTTTCCCATACAACGAAAATAAATTAATTAAAACTTGATTATGCTACCCGTTGAATCTTATAAGAACTTACTTACTTACTTTAGATGGCGATCACAGCCCAGGATTGCCTTCGCGGCCTCAACTAACAAGCCCCTCCAGCCAGCTCTGTCCCGCTTCCAGTTGCGCACACCGAGTGCTTTGATGTCGTCATACACTTGCTTGCGCCAGCTGTTACGGGTTCTTCCTCTGCTGCGTACCCCATCGTGGTTGGATTCGAAGACTCGTCGGGCAGGTGCGCTGCTGTCCATACGCTCCACGTGCCCCAGCCATCTCAGCCGCTGTATTTTCAGCTTTTTGACCAGGTCAACGTCGCTGTATAGCCCGTATAGTTCGTCGTTGAATCTTCTCCTCCACACTCCTTCGATACATACCGGACCGAAAATCACACGAAGAATCTTCCTCTCAAAGCACCTTAGCAGATTTTTATCAGATTTTCTCAGTGTCCATGCTTCTGGCCCATAGAGCAGGACCGGGATAATTAGGGTCTTGTATAAAGTTTCCTTGGTTCTCTGAGAGAGGGCCTTACTACTTAAATGCCTTCTTAGACCGAAGAAACAGCGGTTGGCAAGAGTAATTCTTCGCTTGATCTCTGCACTGATGTCATTTTGCGGGGTAATAGTGGAGCCCAGGTAAACAAAGTACTTGAAAACTTCGAAGTTATATCTGTCCATCGTGATATCTTGCCCGAGTCGAAGATGTTGAGATTCCTCTCTCGTCTTGTCCTCGTTAACCGCCAATCCCATTTTAGCCGCCTCCGATTCAATGCTCGCAAATACGCCTGCCACAGCTCGCTTTGTTCTGCTGACAATGTCTATGTCATCTGCATACGCAAGCAATTGAACGGACTTTTGAAAGATTGTACCGCTGGTGTTGAGATGTGCGTTGCGTACAATTGCTTCAAGAACGATGTTGAATAGGTTGCATGATAACGCGTCGCCTTGCCTCAATCCTTTCTGAACATAAAAAGAATCGGTGGTGTTCTTACCGATTTTGACGGAGCAGCGAGATTTCTCCATCGTCATTCTGCACAAGCGGACGAGATTGGCTGGGATGCCGAGTTATGACATGGCTCTGTATAATTCGTCCCTTTTCCCGCCATCATACGCGACTTTAAAATCGATAAAGAGGTGGTTTGTATCGATCTGGAACTCCCGTGTTTTTTTTAAATCTGTCAGAGTGTGAACATTGATTCGACGGTTGCCTTGCATGGCCTAAAACCACACGGATAGGGGTCAATTAGATCTTTGACAAATAAAAGTTTTAAGCGGTCACACATGATAGCCGACAAAATTTTATAAGCGACGTTTAGGAGACTAATTCCCCTGTAGTAGTGCATTTCAGAGCAGCTCCCTTTTTATGGATGGGGCACACTATATCGAGGTTCCATTCATCGGGCATACTTTCATCCGACCAAATTTTGCAGATGAGTTGGTGTATGCTCCTAACCAATTCATCTCCCGCTGATTTAAATAGTTCGGCTGGTAACCCATCCGAACCAGCAGCCTTGTACGACTTAAGTTTGGATATCGCGAGCCGCACTTCGGTTAGGTCAGGTGGGCAGAACTGTTGGCCATCATCGTCCAAGTTGAATGGAGCGTTCTGCCTACTAGCAGAATCTTGGCTGTCTTCGCCGTTAAGCAGTCTAGAGAAGTTAGTGTTCTTTCTAGATCCTCACCACTGACTTTGTGTCTACTCACTACTGTAAAGATCACTTATTAAATAATATATAAAACACCCTTTCGCTTATTCACATTAATAAAAAAGAAATTTTATTTATATTTTAACTGACATTAAATATTTTCTATTTTTTTCTCATCTCGGCAGGCTTCCGTGTTAGCTTTGTACACTTGAGTAGATCGTTTGACCCTCTGATAAGATTTTCGGAAATTTCCCCTGCAGCACTGCATGGTAGGCCTCGTCCTTAGCTGCATGCCCCAGCCGGCACTCTTCATCGAACCAGGGATTTCGTTGTGGTCGCCTAGTGAAACCCAGCACATCAGAGGCGGCACTTCTTAAGGGGTGTTGACAGTATTTCCACTGGTCCTCTGCACTTGATGCTGGTGGCGGACTTCCTGAGAGATTATGAGTTACGTGGTCTGCTAAAGTTCAGGCGGTCTCTTGCGATTTAAGCTTCTCGACATCGTACCTTTTCACAGCATCTGCTCTGCGTTGTGGCGTTATGGATATCCGCATACGTAGTCTAGCTGCCACCACGAACGTTCGCCAAGATACTGGAAGCATGTCTCGCGTTTATCCCACGACCGCGAAATCCCCTTTTGTATATTGAGGTATGGAAAACAGGTGCCTGAGATGATGACATTTCGCCCCGCTGCAAAGTCTACCATCCTGTGTCCGTTGCCAGAAGTTTCATCGTGAAGGCTGTGTGCTCCGACTATCGAACCAAAGATGCCCTCCTTTCTGAATCTTGCGTTGAAGTCACCAAGAATGATCATCACGTCGTACTTCGGGCACATATCATACGCTGTCTACAGGAGATCGTAGAATGCTTCTTTGTTTGAGTCTTTCTTTTGATGGGGGGCATGAACATAATCACCGTAATGTTCTTAAATTTGTCTTTGATGCGGATTGTGACCAGGCGATCGCTTATACTTCGTTGAAGACGAGCGTTGAAACCGAGGACGAGGTGGTATTTCGAATGTTTTTTTTTACAAATAAACAAAAATGTTTACTACCTTTGGGATATTGCAGTAGTTTTGCGTTAAATTTTGGTCATGCAAAAATTTGGTTCGTTTAATATGATATGAACGTTACAAGTCTTTCTAGCTTGAAACTTTTTCCGGTTTTCCTCAGTAGGATTGGCTTTAATAACAACGGAAGCCTACTTCACTGACCCTTATAACCTCCTTACAGCTCGAATCAAACCATCAGTTTTCTTCGGGTTTGATAGATTTCACCCTATTCGGGATAAAATTTCTCATTCCACAAAGAATTAAGTTTCTGATCATATCTAGGCTGGATTCTACGTCACTATCAAGGAAATATAGTGACCAGTTGTAGTTCCTGAAGAAACCGTTGAGACCGTCCTGGCTTTCTCGTTTTGACAAACGGTTCTCGTTGGTGCTTTCTCTTTAACTGCGTTTTGTTGTTACAAGAAATTAGCAGATACGACACAATGGTGTGATGTTCCTAGAGGCGATAATACACTAACCCCCATATTAATAAACGAAGCTATCTTTAACTCGTGGATTAGGAGTAAGATTTCTGCCACTTACGAGCTAGCTAAACCACCAAGGAAGGTATATTTATTTGTCCTAGTAAATACTTCGCTAAACTACATTCCTTGGTGGTTTAGCTAGCTCTTAAGTGGCAGAAATCTTTCTCCTAATCCGCGAGTTAAAGATAACTCGCCGCTAGCTTCGTTTATTAATATGGGGGTAATTGTGTATTTTTTAAGATCAGAGGTAACAAACAAGTCTATGGTGTTACCGGATTGACCTTTAAAGTCAGGGATTTGAGTTGGCTCGTCTACAAACTGGGTTGTAGTTGTTAAACTCAGCAAAGACCTAAACATACCTTCCTTCGTCGGGTGTTTTCTGGCCTGAAAAGCGAAGCCAACTTGAATTGTGTACATTGAGATCGCCCGCAACGAAGTTTTCAGTGTGGGGATAATACGAAACAGCAATTCTTTGCATGGAGTCGGACAGAGAATCAAATTCGTTAAAAGTTCAGCACAGTACTGTCTAGTCTATATCTGTGTCACGCATTAAATTACAATTTATTCCACAACAGGACGAAGATGATGTGACAGAGTCTGTGTGGTATAGAATATATGTATAGGCGTGAAGCGAACGATATGGTTCCCATCACGTCGCAATCATTTGCACAGCCAATTGAAATTTCATTTATAGATGAATCTCTCTTGGGGCAATTAAATACACCGCTACTGTTATACGTTAACTGTTTATATCCACGTTATAACGGCAGGTTTATACGCGATTGAATTATTGAAAGATCCACATACGGAGCCTGGAACAGTTGTTATACCTACCTAACCTATATAGACAAAACCAAACATACTCACATTGGTTTTGACATCGATATTGGAAGAGAAGAAAGCAAATATTTGAAGGCAGGAGCAGGTATACGTAACTTCCCACACTACTTGGTACCTACTTGTTGAACCAAAGCGTTTTAAGATGTTTTGTATGATTAACAAAAGAAAATCTATGTTGTGTATAATGGTGTTGCACGAAATTGAATTTCAATTTCGACAAGTTTGTAGGTTTAACCATCATCACGGTATGCAGCAAGTCTGTCAGCCATGCCTGTATCTAGATAATTGAGAAGGTATATTGTAAAATAATTGGAAAACAAAGATGGATTATTTAATTAAATTTGCAATCAAATGAGCAAACATACTTGTGTCAACCTAGTTTTCGTTTACAGGTTAATAAAATTGAAGTGGTGTTCTATTATTTTGATTGTTTTACAACGAAAACAAATCTAAAAAAGGAGACTACATTCTCAGGAGAAAAAATATTAGTAAATGTAGAGTATGAAGTATTAGTTATGGCGTTAAGGGAGCCAACCTTGCACTTCATTCTGACGGGATGAGCTTTGGTACACTAATAGTCCACATTCTATAGGCTAATTTATGTGAAATTTCGTGTTAAAACATGGTCAGAAGGCAACCCTTATATCTCAGGTCTGCCAGTGTCGCCACCGTGGAAACACTTCTTAAAAGTGAACTTAGGATGTGGACTATTAGTGTACCAAAGCTCATCCAGTCAGAATGAAGTGCAAGGTTTGACCTGAAATATGGCCTTAATGCCCTAACTATATGAAAGATAGATTGATTGTTGATTTTATAAAACTTGAAGAGGTTTTTTTTTTGTCGATTTGGAAAAAAGCGATGTCACTTGTGGACTGTTGTCTCTATTTTCACGCATCAAGTTGGTTGAAGTCCTTGACACAAACTAAACGATCACTCTAAATGAGTTGCTCTGCTTGTGTGATAGATATTCATCGCCGCAGACGAGCTTCAGTGGGAAGCAAATGTTATCCGAATTTTAAAAATAATTTTTCAAATAAGATGGCTTGATTTTTCTTTAAATAAAGATGAAATTTCAGGCTTCATTCTGTGTAAAAATTATCGGGAATGGGCTAAAATGATGTTAAAAGATGTCATCAATTTGATTTTCCATTACATTTTTGCATTAAACCTTGCAAAAAACCGATTTAGCCACTTTATGAGGCTTATAACTAGAGTTTTATCTGTCGTATATTTAAAAACAAAATACGCAATTAAAGTTTAAATGTCAGGCTACAATTGTGTGTAAAAATGTTTGCAAAGTTATGCAGAAAATCATAATAAAAAGGTGATTTAGTGAAAAATCAAATCAATTCTTGGCATTATAAAATTTAAAAGTTAGTAAAAAAGTTGTTTATGTGCGCGGTCATCATATTAAACTATTTAATTTTGCCAAGAGTTGCATATGCGCACTTAGCCTTAGTTTCCATTCGCCGTAAATACTCAACCCCTTCAGTCAGGCACTTTCTGCGGCACTTTTGGCAGAACTTTTAAAAACACATTCTGCGGCACTTCTTGCGCTACTTTTGGTGGCACTATTGGCTGCACTTTAGCAGTAGCATAACAGTTAAACTCTGTCAATCTTAAGATTTAAAAATAAACTGGAGTGCATTTTTTTCTAATAGGTTCAGTTGTTGCATGCTCGCTTGTTGCTTCGAAGGATAAGAAAAATAAAACTTTTTTCAAATAATATTAATTTGTATACTTCCAGAGCAAAGGAGAAAACTGCTGCGTGGAAAACAGAAAAGTTAAGATAGAGAAACGCCTCACCATATTAGGGGAAAAAACAAATGCACCATGACCACATTTTGGTCACACCCTTTCAAGGTGGTTGGCCACACCCCCTTTTCAACCACGTCCTCTTTTAGCCCAGCCCCATTTTAACCAGATACCTTTTATGTGAAGCCCCAATTTTGACCACGATCCATTATTGACAACGCTCTTTTAAGATTGTTAACCACGCCCCTTTATTGAGCACGCCCTTTATAACTTCGTTCCTTTAAATCCACGCCAATTTTAGCTTTTTAGACACGTCTTATTTAAACCAGACCCCTATTAAGTCCAGCCGCTTTTTAGCCACGCCCCTTTCAGGTTTTTGACCACGCCCTTTTTACCTCTTTTAAGCAACGCCTATGTTTTTAGGTTTCGAATACGCCCTACTTTTTGGCAACATCCCTTTTCTGGTTACGTCCCTTTATTAAACGCCACCAGAATTTATTTCAAACGTGGCACAACAGCTCGTGAAGAACCAGGGCCTAATGACTAGCAACTCGCAACCATTCCTGTGTGCGCCTGTCGACAGGACTATTAAGCTTTCCAAATAATTCGAAAATAAATTGTATTTGTCTTTAATTGCTAATCTGACTGAACGGGGCAGTCGCATTCACCAACCACTCTGATCTATCAAACTCACTCACCAGACGTTGATGGAGCCTCTGCTCCTACGGACCTGGTAAAGGGATGATCTTTCCAGTGGGGGTAAAGGAAAGAATCACGCCCTTTAGAGACAATGGTGCGTTAACCTCTCCTCAACCCGGTGTTTATGGAGCGACAAACACTCCTTCAATTAATTTGATGACACCCTCCGACTTTTCAGGCTATAGCTTGCTAAAACTTTATCAACGCCCTTTACGGGATATGTCATAGGATTTATCATAGGTTTCTTTTTTATAGGGATCAAATCCCTAGGGTATCACAATGGATCTAAACTGATCTAATTGTGACGGTAACAAGACCAACTGTCAACCTACCAACCTAACCTAACCTCTTTCTGCTATGATTTTGCATTGCTAATTCAAATTTCCAAGTAAAACGACAGCGTTTTGTGAAACAAAACATTGTGATCAATTTGCTTTTATAAAAATTGAAAATTTTTAGAATATCTAAACAAAAATTATTAAATTAAGAGTTAAATTGTAAAAAGGGGCCCAATGGGCAATTTCTAAAAAAGTCGGAGCCACGGGGATTGAACGCAAAAAAGGGCCATTTGGCCCCTTTAGGCGCCAACATACGTAGCCAAAATATATATATGTATATAATATAACACCTCTCTGGAAGTAGGCAGTTTCCCGGTGACCACGCTCAATGCAATTTGAAGCGAAACGTTCGGGATGAGTTCCTACTGCTTTGCACTCGCTAAATATTTGTTATTTATAACGGGGATAATCCGGAAATTTAAAATGTTATATGCTAACCACCGCGAAAATCTTAAAAGTTTAGCTACGGCCCCTTAAAGGTTAAAGCCAACCATCTTACGATTCCCATTTAGCATGACTTAAATGAAAAGAATCAATGCTTTTTTGTAGCTTCTTAAAAAAACTAAAAATGACAAATTAGTATAGAAGGCCTTGTCATAAATCACTTAAGTTATCAAAACCGACACGGACAATCTACATTTACTGTTATTTTATGAAGACATGGCTAATAGTAACTGTAATGCTAAAAATGTCACTTTTAGTTCCTTCTTCTATAGTTCTTACATCGACATCGTTTTTGTCATGTTTTCCTTTTTCAATGATGTTCGTTCACCCATCCTTAGTTTCTGTGGGTTGAGTGCGGGTTATTCGCAGGCAGGGAGGCAAATTGAAAGCAATAATAATTCCATTTGTAACCTCCACAAAAGATAGAAACCATTCCAAGAGTTATTGCATTTTCTAATTACGAAACGAAGGACCAACACGCAAAAAATACAAAAAAGGAAAAACTTATTAATAGCATGACATGCATGCAGTAGCAAGAGGGGGTGTCGGTGTCGGTGTCGGTGCAGTACTACTACACACTACACAGTTCATAAGGCTTGTTACTATGGATGTTTGTGCATCTGAAATGCACGAGGGTGTAGTGGAGTGGCATGAAATGAATCTGAAAATTGGTAAAGTGGATTCAAAAAAAAAAAAAAAACAACAAAATAACAAAAAAAAAAAAAAAAGTAAAGTGTGTCTTTGGGATGTGGTTTTTGTCGTTTTCGTTTGTAGTTCGCTAGCTCACCATTCTATCGCTCTCTCATTGTACCTACCTTCCTACCTACCATGAGATATTCAATAAATTCTTAAAAAGGTATGCGGTATTGATTCGTTATGCACACGTGATGAGAATTCTGGCGGCACAATGTCTGGAGTGGTAGGCACTGTACACACACACATCACTGCACCGCCTTTGCTCCTCTTTAACCCTCCACCGCACCATCATCGCACCGGTCCATCCCATGATACCTTTGGAATATTCATTTGATGAAATTGACAATACCATACGAAGTAATCCCCTTGTCAGTTTTATTACCTCGTGATATGAAATCATTTTGAAGTGAAGTTGCTTTATTCTTCCGTTTCAATATATGCAGGTGTTCAGTGTTCACTGTTGTATATATATACCTTACCTACTCGTCGTACCTAGTTCCGTTCATGGTGTTTTTTTTTTTTTTTTTTTAAATTTTTGTCTACCTGATGACGAACGAAAAGAGGAAATTTTGTCTCATTTGTGACGTAGCTTACTTCCTGATGAATACCCTAGAATATACATAAAAAAATGAAGGCATAAAGAGCTACACAAAGAACGGACATGGGACGGGAAGGAACAAAGGTAAAAATATTGAGAATTTGAGGAACAACATTGGCTCGTCTGTGATGGTGTAATTTTTAATTAAAAAATGCCAAGCATGTTCGACAAAAATATTATGCAAACGTCAAACGTGGCTTTGGTTTGTTTTGGGTGGTAATGGGACTTAAATGGTTACGAGACAAGATTACTAAAAATCTATATTTGTGACTTAAAGTAAGAATTTATTTAGATAGCGATACAAATATTGTGAAGTGTACCTACCCAATGATGATCGTCACTTACTTACTTACTTAAGATGGCGCTCACAAGCCAGGATGCGCTACGGCCCCAACTAACAAGGCCTTCCAGCCAGCTCTGTACCTAGCTAGCTTCTTCCAGCTGCGCCCACCAAGTTGGTTGAGGTTATGTTCTACTTGTGTGCACCACCTATTATGTGTTCTTCCTCTGATGCGTGCACCATCGGGGTTGGATTCGAAGACTCGTCGGGCAGGTGCGTTGCTGTCCATACGGTCCACGTGCCTCAGCCATCTCAGCCGCTGTATTTTTAGCTTTTTGACTAGGTCAAAGTTTAATCTTCTCCCCCACATTCCTGAGTTACACACTTCTCACGAAGAATCTTCCCCCCAAAGCACCCTAGCAGACCTTCATCCGATTTTTTCAATGTCCATGCTTCTGGCCCATACAGCAGGACTGAGAGGGGTCCTTACTACTTAAAAACTCCTTCTTAGACCGAAGAAACAGCTGTTGGCAGGAGTAATTTATTCTTCGTTTGAAGAAGTTATGTAGTCAGTGAAGAGTTATGTAGTCAGTAAAAGTTCTGGTGGTCTCTTGCTATTTTAGCTTCAGCATCTGCTCTGCGTTGTGGCGTCATGGATATCCGCATACGTAGTCTAGCTACAACCAGGTAGTGATCCGTGTTCCAAGTCAATGTTGGCCCCTCGAAACGTTCGAACATCCAAGATACTGGAAGTCTGTCTCGTGTCTATCGCAACGTGGTCAATTTATTTGATGGTTCGTTGATCATGCGAGCGGCAAGTCCCCTTGTATATATTTAGGAATAGGAAACAGGTTCTTGAGATGAAGACATTTCGCCCCACCGCAAAGTCAGCCAGTCTGAATAAATTGCCAAAAATTTCGTCGTGCAGGCTGTTTCATTCGGCTATTGAACCAAAGATGATCGACATTTTTAAGCTGATATAATGATAGGAGTTGCTCACAATTTGCCGGGCTAGCAAAAGTGCTAAAAATTATATGTTGATGGATACACAATTTCCAAATACAGTTGGATTCGGTAAACTGTAACACCTTATGTCCTTATTTGCAGAAAATTTGTTTTTTCCCGGGGGCTTATTTCCCGGGAACTTATGTCATGGGGACCTATTTCCCTGCACCCTGTTATGCAAGGTGCTAGCAATCCGGCTTTATTATGGTTGTAGAGACCCAAAATTTGGCAAGATCATGTGCAGAAAGAAGAGGTCATACTAACATAACACATCGTCAGCAAGTTCCTCTAGAGCATTCAAATTTAAAAGTTATTTTCGATGGGTGAATGAAAATTAAGCCATTCAGAGGATCTTTGGGAATGTAAGTCTCGTAGATCCTCTTACCGTAGGTAAATAATTTCTAATACATAGAAGCTGTAATATTATAATTTCTGACTTTCAACTGAAAACTGTTAAATTGATGAGAAAAATAACAAATCTGTGTTTTTTTTTGCAAAAATATTTAAGTAAGTCTGGAAAATCAACCAGCGAACTTCAACTGTCAAATGAGAAGAACCAACTGTCAAATTATGCAAACTAACTGGCGAGGAAGGCAAATCATTTATCGAATCTGGTGAACCAAATGGCGACCCAGGCAAATCAAGGAATGAACTCAGCCAGCCAACTGGCGAACTAGAAAAACCAACTAGCAAACGAGGCGAATCAATGGACGAATATGTGACATAAACTGTTAAATCTGACGAAGTAACTGCCAAACCATACGTAATTCAAAGGCCGAATCAGGCAAATCACCTGTCTAATCAGTTGAACCAACTGAAAAATCCAACGAACCAACTGTCAAAACAGGCAGATCAAGGGATGAACGGATCAACTGTTGAATGAGGCGGACCAAATAAATCAACAGACAAACCTGAGAAATAAATTGTCAAATCAGCTGAACAACCACACAAATCAACAGGTGAATCCAGCAAACTAACTGGCGAACGAGGCAAATCAACAGACAAACAAGGGAAAACAACTCTCAAATGAGACGAATCAATTGGAAAAAAAGTCAAATCATTTGTCAAATGGTGCGATCCAACTGGCGAGGACGACCGAGGCAAACCTTAGGATAAAACCACTGGCCCAACGAACAAACCAGGCAATTCAAAGGATTTTCAAAAATCAACATACAAATCCGAAATATCCTTTAAGTAATCAGGAAAATCGTCTAGAGAACGAGGCAAATTAACTGTCAAATCATGCGAATCAGGCAAATAAACGGTGATGAATCTAGCGAACCAGCTGGTGGACGAGGCAAATCAACGGATGAACTCGTGAAATCAACTGTCAAATGAGAAAAACAAACTGGCGAACCAGGTAAATCGACGTATTAAACCAGCAAATTTCCTAAAAATGCAGGCCAATTAACGTACGAACACGGCAAATCAACTGGCAATTCAAGCAAACCAGCATGAGAAGCAGGAAAATCAACGAACAAATCAACGAACGAACCCGCAAAATCAACTTAATATTCAGGCGAACCAACTGCAGAACTAGGAAAATAAACGGGTGAACCCTATCGAATCATGCCAACCATTTGGTAAACCACGCAAATCACCAGATGAACCCAGGAAATCAACTGTCAAATGAGACCAACTAATTGAAAAAAAAAAAATGGCAAATCAACTATGCAATCATGCGAACCAACTGGTGAAGCAGGCAAATCAATAGATGAATCTAGCGAACCAACTGGCTATTCAGGCAAACCAACTGGCAGACGAAACAAATCAACGGAAGAACCCGGGAACTCAACTGACAAATCTAGGGCTGGCCACGAGACGAGAAAAGTCTCGGTCTCGATCTCATTCTCGCATGACGAGACCGAGACGAGACGAGACTGGCTTTTAAGCACCCGAGACGAGACCGAGACAAACTATAATCGAAATTATTTCGTTCCAATAATCAACAAGTTGGCCGGAAATCGTATTTTTCGGAGACGAGACCGAGACGAGACTTAATTATACGAGACCGAGACGAGACTGAAAATTTTCGATTTTAACGAGACCGAGATGAGACCTACAAAAGTATCGCAGAGTCTTGTCTCGTGGCCAGCTTTAGACAAATCACATAAATCAACTCGCTTACCAGGTAAATCAACGAAAACATCTTTAAAATCAATTATAAAACATGATGATGAACCAGGCAAATCAGCAAATGAATCTAACGAACTAACTGAAAACCTGGTATATTGACATACGGACTAATCCAGCATATCAATTAACGAATCAGGTAGTCGAACTGACGGAACAGGCAAATCGACGGATGAATCCAGCAAATCAACAGTTGAACGCAAATCAATTGACAATTCAGCTAACTATCTGAAAAACTAGGAAAATCAGTGGATTAATCCAGCAACCCAACTGGGGAACCAAGAAAATCAGCATACAAATCCAAAATAATCAATTGATTCACCAGGCAGGTGAATTGAAGAGCCAGGCGAATTAAGTACACCAAGGGATGATCTTGGAAAATCAATAGCTGAAGGAAATGAAAGAGTCTCGTGATCGAAACAATACTTGGAACCATATAGATTGTTCATATTTTCGTCAAGCAATAGGATCTATTTCGGACGTATTTACAAGTACAGTCAAGTACAGAAATTCTTTCTTTTACCGCACTTATCGAATGCGGAAGGCTTTATCTAATTCTATTTTTCGCTCCCCTGGTGATATTGAGTAATTCAAAATCAATCTGTATGAGCAGCTCCTGTGTTGTTCATAATAAGGTCTAAGGCCCTTGAGAGTGCCATTATTTTAAACTTAAACAACAGCCAATAAATTACTGAAGGTTTTGACATCGGATCGCAGTCTCTTTCAGTCATTTGAGACAAAAAAAGAAGAGGATGTAAATTTAAAGAAAGCGCGTTTGATGGCTGGACGAACTGTCATCTCCTAAAGCGATTTTTGGGGCATATATCCCTGCTAAACGTGGTACATAAGATCCTATCCAATATCTAATGTGTGTGAGCATCTAAAATCATCATTCCATTGCAGCAGTCGCTTTGCCGGACGACTGGAAGCAGCAGCGTGATGCTTGGCATCGTAGAGAATGAAAGAGCTGTCATCTCCCTGGCTGAAACCCGTCACTCACAGCTTGGAAGCCAGTGTTAAGTAAGTAAATTAATATGTAGGTAAAATGCATTCCAAATATCCTTATAATTGACATTGAATACAATTTTGGCAAAAGCGCTATTGTGAAGTTAATCAATCAAAGAACAAATACAAATTATATTCACTTCCTGCTTTCCAAAAATGTATCCCACACCCTCATCCATGTCATGAAATCTTATATTTCCGATAGTAATAATTGGCGTTAGTGAGAAAATCCATCCCCATAACAGACAAGCAGACAACACAAAGACCTGCCTATAATGCCTGCATTTGGTTATCGTTCTTATGTCTCATCAATATCAATAATTATACAAAATCGAACAGCACTATAATTCACTTCCCTCCTTCTTCGACTATATGCAATATGCGCTCGTGGTAATTATGCCCAAATTTATTAGTATGACGCCGAATCTTAAAAAAGAAAAACTATCACAGTTCATACATTCCCCTGATGTCTGTTGCGTGATGGTCGCCCAAAATAAAAATACAAAAGAAAAAAATACAAGGAAATCGGTCTACAATAATTTTAAGGCAGGTTTATAATATGTTTACGCATCGGCTAAAAACATGGTTGTAAATCTTCTCACTTCATTGTCAAGGATATAATAATTGGACGAACACGTGTATGATGGGATGGTGGCGGGAAGCATATAAACAGTGACAGTGGTAGGTACGTACTTTGACACTGACGGCACTAGAACACATTCTTCCATACCACAAAGGCACAAGAACCATACGCTCCAATTATTTGTCAAACATGAGTCTTTTTTTTGTTTTGTTTATTTGTATCTGAAGTTGGAGTCTCTTGACTCTCAAGTCGCATGTCAACATCTGCATTGAAAGCTGGGAAATATTCCCAAAATAGCTGGGAAGCCATAAACCAAACAACCAACGAACAACAACAACAACAAAACAAGAGGAAAACTTCTTCCCAGTCAGACATAAATTACTCGAAATGTGACAATTATACGGCGCTGGTTTGTGGTATTTATTTCGAAAATAAAGAATCTAATTATGAGGTGATGTTTTTCTTCTTCGTCTTCTTAAAAGAAACAATTTATTTGCATTTGAAATATACAAAAAAAAAAATAAAGTTTCAAGGGAAAATCCTAAAGACAGTATGATATTTGATTACAGACTCATGACAACGAAGAGAAATCGATTACTTTTTTCCCCCTTTTCCTTTTTTTTGTTGTCGAACTAAAAGGAGCTAAATCAAAAAACTATATTCGATCGATGACACTTTAATATGCATGGCGTTCATTGGAAACGATCGTAGAATTTTATGATGATCAAGGTTACCAGGTTACCACTTCAAATCAAATGCACGACTGGAGATGGCACGAAACTTGCTCTTAAGGTCAAAAAAAAAAAAGTTACAAAAATTGGTGAAGAGATGTGAAGAAGCAACAACTAATATTTTTCTTCTTTGTGGTTTAGAATACGAATTACAAAAAAATTCCAAATTTGGAATGGAATATTTTATTGTCACTCTCATATTAAAATGGCGTGCGTCACAATTCACTTTTTGAACTGATTATGCTATACAGTCTTATGTTTTCGGGACAGCACTATTCAAATCTGTTATCCGTTTGTTTCTATCTCTTTCCATTTTTGAGATATTCAGAATGATTCTGACGTACATCCGTCAAATTCATATAGCTCAAGAATAGCTTTGACGTAAACGACAAATAGCGACAACATTTCTTTAATGATTGTATTAACTTAAATCCGATGGTTTCATTTTCCATAATGACGGTGTTCACATTCGACTGAATCCAACTTTTAATTTTCTTTTGTCAAAAGTCAAAGAAAGTCGGAGGAATCAGTTTAATGTGAACCACCGTCTTTCTGGGAATTTGGAAATGGTTTTGACGTAGGAATATCTATTCACTTAATTAAAAAAGTCAAAAATTGTTTCGAAGTAAGCGAAAAATGTTGTCTTTTCCAAATAGTTCATACCATTTACGTCGAAATTTTAACATTTCTCAAGGATTGTGTTCACGTCATTCGATTATTTATTTTTCTTCCAATTTCTGGGATATTCCAATGGTTTTGACGTACATAGGTGTATCCATCAGAATATAAAATTCAAAAACTGTTTTGACGTTAGTGACAAATGGCGGCCCATACGTCAAATTTTCCGTACAATTTACGGTAACATTTTTTTAAGAATTGTTTTGGCGTTATTCGTTGGTTCTTATCTCTTGCCATGGCGAAGATAATCAAAATGATTTTGACGTTTATCCATCAAAATCGTTTAGCTCACGAATTGTTTTGACGTAAATGACAAATTATGGCTCCTCCCTTAGATGTTCAATCAAATTTTACAATCATTTTTATTAAGAATTATTTTGAAGTTATTCGTTTGCTTCTATACCTCTTTCCATTGCTGGAATATTCAGAATGGTTTTGACGGAAATAATCCATCAAAATATAAAGTTCCAACAATTTTCGGACGTGATTCACAATTTTTCGCTCAAACGTCAACATTTTTTTTTAAAGATTGATTTCATGCTTTTGATTCAATATAATCTTTGCGTTTTTGAGATATTCAGATTGGTTTTGACGTAGGTATACCTATTCATCAAATTATAGAAGTGAAAATATTTGTTTTGACGTAAAATTCATATTTTAGTATAAATGTCAATTTTTCATTTTAAGTTATCTGTTTGATTTTATCTCTAGCCAGGACTAAGATCTTGATCTTGACGAACCTACAACAATAAAAATCATGGACGGTGTTCAGTTCACGTGTATGACTCCTCCGACTTTTATTTGACTCTCGTGTCGGTCTCGTATAATTAGGCCTCGTCTCGGCCTCGTCTACGAAAAATACGATTTCCGGCCAACTTTTTGATAATTGGAACGAAATATTTTCGATTATAGTTTGAATTCGTGCAGAAGAAAATAAATATTTGACTGAAGTTAATTAGACTCTCTGTAAATTTCGGTACAATTATACAGTCTCGTCTCGGTCTCGTTTCAGTTGCTTAAAAGCCAGTCTCGTCTCTCGAGGTTGAGCTCGAGACCGAGACTTTTCTCGTCTCGTGCCCAGCCCTACTCAATTGTGTACATCTCCATGGTTGAATTTGTCAAAGACTGAAACACAGAAATGTAAAATTAAGTTGGGCAAAGAACTTGACGTTAATGTGTGACTTTTTGACGTAGGTACGTATGAAAAAAACAAGAAAATTAATATTAGAAATGTCAAAAAATCACTTTTACCACAAAGGCGGTGTTCACATTGGACTGACTCCTCCGAACTTACAAAAAAAAAAAACGACAAAAAAATCTCAAATTTTTTATTTTTTGTAAATTTACTACTTTTCTCTCTTTCTAAACATGAAGTGGGTGTGAAATAAAATTCAGAGTAGTCAAAAATAGTCGGAAGAGCCACTCCCGTGTGAACACCGTCAAACGATTGTTCTTTTCACAAGGAAGTATTGACTTTAGATCGCACTTCACTTAAGCAAAACTGACATTTGGTGAAGTAGGAATTAAGAAAAGAGAAAGATGATTCATCTTACTTGTGTGCAATATACCTGATTTCCCTTTTTGAGTGTTCGGAAAACTAATTTTACTTACATAGTTTATTCCATTAGCTTCGGCGAGAACAACCAAAAAAAACAGTTTGTTTTTTCCCACTGAAAAATTTAGTGGAAACGATGAATGGAAAATTTGACAAATCTGTTAATATAGCTGTTTTCCTTTGGAGGTAGCGAAGTACTTTCAAGTACTTTACTCGCCATTTCCAATGGAACAGACAAGAAAATGTTAATTAAGCTAAATACTCGTAAATATGATGGTTCATGAGTGAAAACAATTGAAATGGTTTCAAATAAAAAATAAACAAGTCATTTTTAGATGAATTCTCTTAATTTTATCAGATGCCCTCTGGCGAAATTATGGTGCGTAACTACTCTGCTCATCTACTCGTAGATCAGAGCATGAGTTGATTTAGTTTTCTAGATTTTAGTATTAATCTTCTAACAACATCCAAAGGAAAACGGTTAGTGGCGAAGTTTAAGCGAAATTACGAATCTAAGATAACGGCCGGATTCTATAGAGATGATTTTTACAATAATCTTGATTTATTTTTACTATACATATCTGACAATATATGTAAGTATCTACTTGTTCTTTCAACAGAGGAATGATTTTAAAGTTTCTGAACAATCGGGAGTTTTTATAAGTTCTTGTTTGTTTTCCATTCTTTTCTAAACATTTTGGGGAAGCTAAATAGTGTTGGGGCAGTCAAATTAAACAATATTATCCGTTATCTGTCAAATAACAAGCACTCTTGTTGACTCTTTGTTGGTGTCTCTCCTTATTCTGAAAAGAAGAGAAATTCTTCTGGATTTGATTTCAGAATCCAAACTTGAATTGTTATCACGTTTTGAATTATTCGCCCGGGGTTTAAATTTAAAAAGAGATTGAGAAATAAGCTTTTGACAGCTGTCAAACTTTAACTGTCATTTTAGTTTATTTAGTGTTCCCTTGCTGCTCCTTCTAATATGTTACGTTTTCTGTGTTCTATTCTTTTTTGCAGGAAAAAGTCACCATGTCCTGGATTTAAAAAAAAATGCTCTGCAATTTTTGGATCTTTTTTTGACAGCTCAGTCACTTCTGAACTTAAAATAACAACCAATTCCGTTGGCGCGTACTTACGGCTGTTTACATGATTCCTTTTTTCGTGTAATCAGTCTATATTTTTTAATGCAATTTCAAACCAAAATAGAAGATTAAATAAAAATTGTGCTCCTGCTCATAGATTAGAATTTGTGTTTTTTTTTTATCAGAGCATCAGAGCAGAGCATGATCAGAACATTTTTGGAGCATCAGGAAAAAATTACCAAACAGACTAAGCAAAAGTCATGCACGACAAATGGCACTTTGAAAGAAGGAAATAATGAGAAACAGAACGGACAACATTTAAATGGCGGTCGGGAACTGTTTTTGTAGTTTTTTTTTTGTTTAACAAATCACAACACAAGGCTCTGAATATATATATTTGGTGAGTAAAAAAGAATAATTATAAAGACAAACAAGAATTAAATAGTCGAAAAAGATGACAGCTACGTAACGTATGTACATAAGTGGTCAAGTATTTATCGAAAATAAATCAAGCTGATAAGAATACACTCGATTCAGAAAATGTTCAAAGCTCGATATGCTCCAGCTTTGTTTAGAGTTCGGAAAGAAAAACGCACATAATTTGGCTGGAATAAAATATAGTTTTTGTTTATTCAAAAGGCAGAGTGCGAGGGAAGCATCACAATGTCAGGTATTTGTAAGAATATAATTTCTAGGGCCCAGTTAGAGTTAGTTAACTCTGGAAATAGATCTGTCTACAGTTATGTCAAGAAACAGTTCTTAAGTGGGGTATGATTTTATTGTCTTTAAGATTTTTTTTAATACAAACAAAATAAAAATACAGATTAAAGATTTCTTTAAACTATATTGGGCTAAATTTAAAGCAGTGATATTGGTCTACGAAATTTCTGAAATTAGACTATTAAAGTACTTCGAGACTTGATGGTAACCCTGATGGACGGATTTACTTTTTAACTATCATGATACCTGATGATGATGATTGGAAAAAAAAACTCTTAGAAAGTGGTAACCATACGTTTTTCGCTCCTCGTATTTGTATGTGATATTTATGATCGACAACATTTTGATAATACTGTTCTTAATGAATTTTCAAAAATATTCTTTTTATTTTATAACCCCATCGTAAAAAATTTATATTTTATTTCGGAGCTCAATGATATAATAGAGAATAGAAATAGATAACAACACGAATTGGAAATTATTTAAATATTTTATTTAAGTATAATAGTTTTTTTTTATTTTTATTTTGTATCGAACAATTAAGTTAAAAGATTGTCACCAAAATATTTATGCAGTCATAAAAATTATGTTGTATCATTGTTATTTTGGTGATCATTTAAAACACAACCGATACCAAACCTTAAACTTGAGTATTATGTAGATAAACTCTTCAAATAAATTGGTCTATAATAATAATGATTATAAGATTTGAAAATTTAATTTTACCAAATTTATTCATTGGATTTTCTATATAATCATGTTTAATCTAAAAGTTTGATTTTATTTTATAGGCACACAAATTAATTGTTTGGGGCCACACACTGTGAGGTCTGAGGTCTAAGCTCTGAGGGCCACCGCAATCGCATCATCATTATTTTTTGATTGGAGAAAAGACATTTTATTATAATTGGTGTATTCTTAAAAATTGATTGACATTGTTGGCTCTAATAAAGTGAATATATTTATTTTGAATTAATTTATTTTTTTTATTGGGGAACATTAATGTATATATATTTGGGCTGGGCATATTTATTTACCAGGTTCTCGATAAGAAAAGGTAACATATAAATACGTACACATGGGATATTAATTTAAATCAACGAACTTTTGTGTACGAAAAAATAATATTGTTCACATTTATTAACGAGTGTTGTTTTCTTTATTTGTTCTGTTCAAATTTCCTTAAAACTTGCTTTCAGTAGGCTCCTACTTTGATACAATTGGAACTGAACAGTAGCAAAATAGATTTTTAATTGCTTTAAAAGACAAGTATTGGTTTCGTGAAAAAAATGCTCGAGATTTAAAAAAAATTACTTAACATTACGATGAACAGATGTGCAGAAAGACTGCACGCATCTTAGCATGCAGCGCTGTACACGAAACCATTGTGCATAGTTTCTGATGCATAGTTATGTCAAATCAAAAAATGAAAGGGAACTTCACGCAGCGTTGCCGATGCGACACAATAGCTTTTTTGACAAAGGATTTTCCGTGGCACCGGTGGCACGAAATTCAATATAGAAGTATTATAATCTCCGACATTATTTCACTTCAAAGAATAATAAACATTTTAACGAAATAAGAGAGAATTTTTATAAAACATATGAATATTTGTTAAAATGACTCACAAATTAGTACAAAATTCTATCTCTAGGCAAGGCAAGTTGTATTTTGTGTTGTTGTAGGTACCTACCTACTACACCACGTTTTGAATTGATTTTTTTAGAAAAAGTAGACGAACTTATGTTTTTTTCGGTGGCATAAAAATGACACGTTTTTTTTTTTTATTGTGGCACGAAAATATATTTTCTAGCGGCAACGCTGATTTTATGAATTCTTAAACAAAAATCACCACTCTAAAGCCAAATCCCAATTATTTTAGATTTTTTGTTTGCTGTTGTGGTTGTAAAAAATACAATTCTAGTTATGTAAATATTTATTTTCTTCTGCACGTATTCATACTAGAATCATAAATATTTCGTTCCAATAATCAACAGGTTGTCCGGAAATCGTATTTTGTGGAGACGAGACAAGGACGGGACTTTATTATACGAGACCGACACTAGACCGAGACGAGACAGAAAATTTTCGATTTTAACGAGGCCGAGACAAGACTTACAAAAGTCTTGCAGAGTCTCGTCTCGTGGGCAGCCCTAAGAAGAACATGTTCATCTACTTGATGGTGCTCTTTCACAGGCTCGGGTTTCTGGCATGCATCTCTCCCGCTCTACTTTTCTTCATATTTATAGTGACCAGATTTATTTGAAGCAAAAGCGGGACACATGTTCAAAACTTCACAGGGAGTAGAAATTTGAAATAGAACGCAACATAAACGACAAATAAAATAAATCGGGTGTCAAAACGGCTGATGAAGAACCAGGGCCCAGTGACTAACAACTCGCAACCATTCCTGTGTGCGCATGTCGACAGGAATGGAAGGGACCTACAATTTTATGCAGAAACTGAACGGCTAGACGAGAAGCACTTATTCGTGACAAGTGATACTCTTGGAGGATTTGTCAATTCCTCGCAAGAGGCAGTAGCCCTGAAAAAAAACTTTTTAGTTTTTAGGTGGACGAGGCTGGGAAGCGATCCCAGACCTACAGCGTAACAGTCGAACGCACTAACCATTACGCTACGGGCTACTACACGACAAATGACATATTAAAAAAAAGAACAGAATTCATTACAATTTTTAGTTTTTGATAAAAAAAAGGGATCAGTAAAAATCAGTTGACAAAAATCAGCCTCAATATTGTTAAAGTATTTAGACAAAGTCAAAGAAATAATAAATAGTTTTCTAGAAAATTAAAATTAAAATAAGTGTTTCGAATAGGTAGGTACCAGGTACCTACATATGATTTAATTACAAATTTAAAATTAATTCTTCTATTTGGATGCAGAATGAACTTCTTTAAGAATTTCATTATTATTTTTAATTTTTTCATAAAAATTATCACAGTTATCAGGAATGGATATTTTTTTTTGTTTAATCTTTCGAGAATATACAGATACACTCCATCTTGCATTTTTTTTTTTGGCTGCTGCTAAAGTCGATGCCATTCTATTTCTATTTATGTATAATGAAGCGTTTATATTATTAATTTTTGTCCTAACATATTTGAGTTGTTTTTTATTTACCTTATTACAACTACCCATCCAATCTCCAATAAACTTCACTTCACAGCAAACTGTTTTCGATTTAAAAAATGACAGACACGCCACTGGTGGGTACTAGTACTTTTGTGAAGAAATTGGCCGTAATTAACTTTTTCCCTGAGCGTGGACAAAGGCTTTTTTTTCGGTTGAGCAAACGTGGACCAACGATGGACAAACGATTCTGATAAACCCCAAAAATATAATAAATATCCTCCTCTCATATTACATTTTTAAATGTAGGGGGGAGGTGGCAAAACGGACTACGGAGCAAAGAGAGGACTAAACTGTTTTTTGGCTTCGTTTTTAACTTAATCTTATTTTCAATGATGAGAACTAATTATTATTTATTCTAGCGGGAATTTCATTTTTAATCAAGTGCTTGATTTGATTTGTTTTTGTTGGATTAATAAAAACCATAACTAAAACAATTTTTTTTTTATTAAAAAAAAACTTTTAATAAAAGACTCATTGTGGCCAAAAAACACCAGAGCAGAAGGTTACCCCCTTCTGGATTATGATTGATTAACTTGGCCTTTAGCAATTTTTTACAAAATTTTCAGCTGATGTCCTATTCTTTGTTATGATAAATCCATATACTCTGTTTTGGTCATAGTTTCTTTTCGTCTGTTTATTCATTTTCTTAATTTTTGGATTAAAACGTACTTTTTGTTACTTTTCAGTTGAATTCTTTTACTATGGTTCAAGTTCAAATGTTAAGCTATTATAAGTAAAAAAAATCGTTCGATTTTTAACAATTATTACAAAATTTACGAGTGTCTGAAGCTTAAGTAGTCCTTCTTGCCCTTCTGTCCCCTACTGCGCACCCAAATGTTTTTGACCGTTTTTCTCCAAATCTATTAATTGTTCGAACAAAAGTGTTAAAATCTTTTTTGTGCAGAATTACATGAGCTACAATGTGTACCTACAACTTTTTTCAAAAGAGTAATTAAAAAAAAAATTGAATGTTTGAATGTTCAACAACCACTTGAGTGGGCGGGGAGAGTACGATAACTCAGGCGCCAAGAAATGATAACTGTTTTTTGTAGAACCGTTAAATACAAGCATTTTTTACTATGGGAGGGGTTTATCTCCCTCCGTTTGGACGGGAGGGGTAATTTTGTAAAAAAAAGTATTACAAATAAAAAAAAAAATATTAAATAACGGTAACAGTTACAATTAAGTTTTAGGTCTTTATTTAAATCCAATACTCTGTTACTATTAGCTAGTTCTTAAATCAAGTGAAATCTATGCATAGTTTTAAAAAAATGGGTATTGAACTCAAAATTTGGGAAACAAAACATAAAAAAAAGGTTAAAGTGTAATTTTTCCGAACTATAAGATTATATATATATTTTTTTTTCAATCGTTGCTCTAATTAATTCCGAATCAAAAACTGAAAACTAGATGATTTTTTGTCTTCTACTTCTTGAGAAAATTAAAAATTACTAAAACTACTTTTTTTATAATTTTTTTTTTTGCTCGCTTACTAAAAATTCACATAACCTAGGTACTAATATACGGCTGCACCAAATTTCTTAATATGTATGTTTGTGTCTTACATATACCTATATAATGCAATTGTAATGTTTAAAGTATGTATACCTACCTACCAGGCACGAGGCGTGACATTTTTGGAAGCACTCAACGTTAAACTTAAAATTAGAAGTCCTTTATTCAAGATAACATCGCTTTAATGGGACTTTATTATTTATAAAAGCAAAAAATAATAATATAATTCAAAGGTTGTTAAGTCTTGAACATAAAATGTATTATACTTGTTTTTGTAAAGCAAATTTATCTATGATCATACAATAATTCTTTGTCTCGAGATCATTTCGCTTTTACTTACTTACTTAGATCCTTGACCCCTTTAAGGGACACAGGGCGTCAACTACCGCTACATGCCATCTCGTTCGGTTTCTGGAAATGTATTTTAGCTCTCCCCAACTTTTACCGAGCTTTTGTGATTCCTTGTCGACTGTTCTGCGCCAAGATTTTCTCTGGCCTCCAGGTCTTCTGCCATTTTGGATGAGTGGATCCCACGCCACTTTATTTTCCTAATAACGATGTCAATAGGACTTTGGCCCGTTCTCCGAAGGAGTTCTTAGTTGCAGATGGTGTTCGCCCAAAAAATTCTTAGGATGTTTCGGAGACATCTATTTTTGAAAGTTTGTAGCTTCCTTGTGACAGAGGCGGTCACTTTCCATGTACTACAGCCATATAGTAGTACTGACTCTACGTTCGACCGGAACAGTCGCAGCTTGGTCTTCGTACTGTAGACGTTGCTCCTCCAAACTTAAGACAGCATGCCGAAAGCAGCTTTAGCTTTGCCGATTCGGCAGTTAACATCTTCATCCGTACCACCCCCGTCTTTTGAGACAACACTACCAAGGTACAGGAAGTTGTCCACCGCTTCAACCTGCTGTCCCGCAACGACAACTTGAGAAGAAGATTCAGAAATGTTGAGGATTTTTGTTTTCCCGGCGTTGATCTTCAAACCGACTTTGTTTGCCTCGCATTCCAGATTAGTCACCATATGATGAAGATCCATAATGTTGTGCGAGAGCAAACAAATGTCGTCAGCGTAATCAAGATGTTGCAGGAACGAAAACATCGTCCATCGAATTCCACCCGCTTGCTCGGCTAGAGCTGCATGAAGGACATCCCCTATAACCACCAGGAAAAGTAGTGGAGATAGCAAACATCCTTGACGAACTCCTCTATGGATATCGAAGTCCTCTGATACCTTTCCGTTGTGTAAGACTTGACACGATGCACCCTCGTAGGTAGGCTTTATAATGGCGATAATCTTCTCGGGTACTCCTCTCCAACGTAAAGCTGACTCAAAACTCGCTTTAATTGGACACTCATGAAATCTTCAACTTTAAATTCGTAAACGGAATATCACCCACCTTCTGATTAATAAACATTTACAGTTGACAATGCGATTTGCACACATACAGTAATCGATTCACAATGCGACGTGAAAACACGACGTGAGCGTGACGAGAACTCGTCGTAGTTGTCAAGCCGATTTCAAATCATGTAAGTATACGAGGAAACGCCAGGCTATGCACAGTGAAACGTTTCTCGTCGTCACGTCACGCCGAAGTTAGGAAAATTGAAAAAAAACGCTCTCGTCGACGTTTTTTATGTTTTTTTATATTTGACTGATGGTGAATTTTGTGAAATTGTAGAAAAGAATAAAGATAAGTCTAAATTAACAAAAATAAATATAAATTTTGTTGACAATGAAATTATATTTATAGATCTATTTGTGTTGACAATATAATAATGTTGTATTGTTTTAATTTCTTTGCATTTTTAGCCGAAAATCATTTCACCAGCTCAATGGACAAACACAATTACAATATTTAAATAATTAAAGTAATTTCAGTTTGATTGTTTTCATTATTTTTAACGTACACTGCACAGCAAGAACAAAAATAATAAATAATTTAACGCAGTCAAAAAACTCGTCGTCAAGAAACTCGTCGCATTGTGAGTTGGGGAACGATTTTTTAACTTGGAAAAAATGACAGCGATTCACGTCACGCTCTCGTCACGTTTTCACGTCGCATTGTGAACAAATAAAACCCGTTTAGGCAAAATCATGCCTTTTTCGACGAAATAATGCCTCACTTGATGTTTTTAAAGTTTTTTAAGAATAATTTAAATTTAAACACAATTGTAACCAGAATAAAGAAAAACAATCCTTTATTAGGAAAAAAAAAACAGAAACAATTCTTAACTGAAGAACTTTTAATTGATTTAGAAAAGGTGTGTAGATGCATAGGTATTAAGTATAAAAAAATATAGTTTTAAATTTTTAATTAGGTCGTCGCATCCTAATCCTTAAAATCATACATTGAATAACATGGACTTTTGAAACAAAGATATATGGGTGGCAATTACGATTTTTGAAAAGCGTCTTGCGTGAACAATTCCACTCAATATATATCTGTTTTTAAATTCGTTTTGTTTAAATTAATGCACGAAAAAAATCTTTCAACTGTATCCAAGGAATGCAGTAGGCAAAGAATATAGTAAACTATTTATGAAGAAAAGGAAATGTTTTAGAACCATCTCTCTTATTATAACACAGTTGTAA
Source organism: Melangyna quadrimaculata (assembly GCA_949320155.1). Classification (NCBI taxonomy): domain Eukaryota; kingdom Metazoa; phylum Arthropoda; class Insecta; order Diptera; family Syrphidae; genus Melangyna; species Melangyna quadrimaculata. The sequence continues at coordinate 149,270,512 of OX439483.1, read as the reverse complement.
TACTTTTTTCCTACTTTTTTTTAGAATGTTTTAGAAAATTAAAATTAAATTTGTTTAGTTAAGATTAATACTAGTATGCCTAGAAGAAATTAAAAAAAAGCTTTTTTGCAAAAAAAAAAAATAAGCCTCAATGCCTCAGGCAATGAGCTTATGATATTATGAGCTTTTGTACGTGTAGTTAACATTTTTTTTCTGAATGACTTTTATAATAAGAATTTATTAATTTACAGAGGATATTAAATGAAATTCGATTAGGTCTGTTTCGAATTAATAATTCTTTGCTAAAATCGTATAATTTTTTGAATTGCTTAACGGAAGCACCCATTCCACTCAATATATGGACGCTTCGTCCCTGCTACCTACTTAGATCATTAAAAACACGAACAAACAATCGCATTTTGTACCCTTGTTTTTTCATGCACATGTCGTACACAAATTAATATTTACGAAGGTCATTCTTTGTTCAACCTTTGAATGAATAAAGTGTTTTTCTTTTGTAAATTAACAATGACGGCTAAGCACCACTCCATTCAAAACTCAAACATTTTTCAATGTTTTTGACATACATTTTAAAACACGGAATTGATTATTTTAACTTAAGAAATTGACTGACTCACTCACTGAGACAGCGACTATACACACGAATTGACTGACTCGGACTTGGAATGCAATGAAAGTCTGCCTCCTCGCGGTGCATACTGGATAACGATAAATGACTTTCTAAATTGAAACCTAGTTTTCAGTTTTTGATTAGAAATTCATAAGAGCAACGAATTTAAGAAAACAAAATAATATAATTTTACTGTTCTGAAAAATTACACCATAAACTTTTTTATGTTTTTTTCCCCAAATTTTAAATTCAAAACCCATTTTTTTTCAAAAACTATGCACAGATGTCACTTGATTTAAAAACTAATTAATAGAGCAGAGTATTGGCTTTAAATAAAGACCTAATACTTAATTGTAACTGTTACCGTTATTTTTTAATATTTTGTTTTCATTTTTAGTACTTTTTTATAAAATTGCCCCTCCCGCCCAAAGGGGGGGGAGAAAGAGCCCCCTCCTATAGTAAGAAATACTTTTATTTAACGGTTCTACAAAAAGCCTGAGTTATCGTACTCGTGCCTTTTTTAGAATTTGCCCACACAATTCTACACAAGAAAAGGTTGAAACACATTTTTGTCGTTAGAGCCAAGGATTTTGAGAAAAGGTTGACAAAAAGCATTTTTGTTTTATTGTGATATTTTCCACACTGTTGACTTTGCGAACATTTTTTTCAAAACTTATTTATCTGACGCAAAAAGGAATTTAATATTTTTGATATAGAATTTTCATACAAACAATTTTTTAAACAAACTCCTCTTTAATTTGAAGCTTCTATAGTTTTTATAAGATGATGTGTAAGCTGTAAGAACGAGTAAGAAGTCACCAAGCCGCCCCGCGGGCCTTATACACGTGAAATTTAATCGCGATCAGAAGAATCAGAATCAGTATCACCTTCACCACTGGTGTGACTTCGTTAGGTAGTTATACCTACACCTTCTGAGACCTTATGTTATATTAAATTCCATCTGTCAGCATCAGTTTTGATATCTCTTACAAGCCATATAAATGTGTTCAAATAACAGATAAAATACATTAAATTCCACCCACACGCGTAGGTAGGTATATAGAAATAAATGGTAAATACCGCAGCAATACTGCTGCTGCTAATAAGCCAACTTTCCAAATCCCTAAATCCCTATTCCATTAGCATCCAGGTGGACCAATTACTCCAGTAATCCTTTCATTTGCCATTTAGGTACTTTACCTACATGTCTATAAATGTTGCTATATATATTTAGGTACAGCTGGCTGGCGTCTCCATTTTGTTCAAACAAACACACATAGAATTTATATACGAGGAGTACCGAGAGAGGTTCATCTATCTTTCTACCCACAAATGTAAATAAAGAGTGAAAAATCCAAACACACGAAAAAAAAATCCTTTTTCCTTTTAGTCCTTTGCACATCAGAAATTTTCGAATACATGAGAACTCGAGAACATTCAGAAAAAAGTGAGAGAGAGAAGACTAGAGAGAGTAAGAGGGGGTATAAAAGAGAGATCTATTATCAGAAACCAAAATTGAATTGAGGAGATAATCTCATACGGCCTGAAATTTAATCCTCACATTTGTAAATATTTCTTTCAAAAGGATTCGTTTTTCTCTATACAAAAAGGAGTTTACCTAGCTTCTGTCATATATGAGCATTGAGCATGGTACCTACCTACCTATACCTTCATAACTGAGTCCTCTGACCAATGGCTTATAATCTGAAGAGGATAACTTACTTGTCCAATTGAGCGTTCTTTGGTAACACAAAAACGAACCAAAGATAATCATGATGCAGGCAGCAGAAGTAGTAGCAGCAGTAGCAGTATAGCACACTAAGGACTCCAAGGAGGATTCACAGGAGAAGCAAAGAGGATAGGAGTAGGTATATATACAAAGTAAAAGAAAAATGCAAAGGCTCCTCGGATCACACGCAACAGGAGCAGAAGCAGGATTCAGTCTCAGCATCAGCAGTTCTCAGCCTCAGGCAAGGCATCCCACAGGAGTTTGTAGAGATATCAAGGTAAATACAGGATAAGACTTGATGAAAAGGCAAAGCGCACAGTGAGTGAGGTAGGTACTCACTCGCATCCCATATGTAAAGCAGTTCCCCAAATAAAGGACGAAAGATAACACACACAAAAAAAAAAACACAAAAAACAGATTGCATGTGTGCTGCCTGTGCTGCTGCTCTCATGTTGCCACCGTTGCTGTGCTGTATACCAGTTGTACCTGTATGAAGAGTAATCCAGTCAGAATGGAATTACAGAATGTCACTGTGAATTTCTATAGATAATCCCGGTACTTTTAACAAACATGACACAAGTGCATCTCTATATATCCATGTATGTTATTGGTATACCTAACCTATATCTATAGACAGAGCTATTCCTTGGGTTAATGTGGGACGATGTCCTGACAAAATGAGGACCCAGGTGAGTTCAGCAGGAGAGCTTAACAACTCTCGCTGCTGATGCTCTGTCTCTCCTTTGGAGTTGAAGTAAAGGGCCACGTACATCAGGAGCAATCTGTATATGTGATGCGAGGACAAATAATGAGGGGTTATAAATGGGACTATATTATAGGGGGGGGGGGATGGTTGGAAAGTTTGTTTAACGACTTTATCATCATCAAACTGATGGCAAAAGTACAGATGTGTTGTTTAATTTGTGGAATAAAAATTTGACACAATAATCCACACTGTAATTGTGAAGAGTTTATTATCGTATCTATACAAGCTCCAGAGATGCCCGCTGTGCCCCGTTGTACGTGCTTTGTTCAGAGGATTAAAAAATAGGTACATAATTGGTTTTGTAAAAAAAATTCAAGTTAAAGTGGAAGTGGTCAGTATTTAAAAATATGTAATGAATAAGCTGCGTTTGTGCACAATGTACATTCTCGCGCAGAAAAACAATCAAGTTTTCGACCAGGCACTAGAGAGTTTTTTAACATAGATTCTGGCCCTTGCTAGCAAGTGTCAGCAATAGCTAGAACAAAGGCCTTGGCGATTATGAACCCGATTGACTCGTTAGGCAATAAAAAAGTTGGCATCGGTATCTCCTCATAAATCCTTCCCTATTTTCCCAACGCCTGAAACATTTTAAGGGCAGCTTAAATACGTTTAGTGCGCATTTAACTAAAAAAAATGCGGGGCTTAACTTGATCCCACGATTTTCTGCTTGTTAGTCCAATACGCTACCCACTGGGCTAACTCGCTATACAAAAATTCAACGTCGAAAGTGAATAAGTTTCCCACTATAATGTTTCATATACATCACACCATTTTGCATAGCACATACATATAGATATAATACACTCATGTCTCACAACCATTGAAAAAAATGTTATATGAAAAAGAAGCCAAAGGAAAGAGAGAAAACAAAATGTTTTATGATACTGACATTTCGTGGTGCTTATAAATTTTTTAGTTAAGAGACATTGCTGGTTGGGTTACCAAAACGTGTCCAACAAGTTTTTACTAGGGAGGTTCTCACGAGTGCTTGAAAGGTTTCCCTCGTCTATATCTTTGTAACTGAAATCCATCAAGGGCTTGCCAAGTATATGACAAGTTTTCCTCTTGTAGATATTTCCTACTGAAAACTAACTAGGACCTTGCCCAAACTACACTTAGAGAAAAAAATAGTTATTTTAAACTATTTTTTAACTATTTTCATAGTAACAATCGGGAAACTATTTCAAATAGTTAAAAAATAGTTATTTTTGACTATTTTCATTGTCAATTAATAATATTCGTAAAATCAACTGCTTAATAGTTAATATTACTAGGTAAAATAGTTATTTTTAACTATTTTATTGTCAGTTGATGTTTGTTTCCAAAACCAACTATTCGATAGCCAATATCAGCTATTCAATAGTAAAGCCAACTATTCAATAGTCAATGTTATTAATAAAAGTAGTTATTGGTGACTATTTGATTTTTTCAGAATCAACTTTTTGATAGTCAATTTAACTATTTAAGCTGTTACATTTATAACACTCTGCATAGTTAAATGCGACCTAATAGAATAGTCGTTGAATGACTATTAATATCGCCATCTTCAACACATGTTTTGGAAATGCTTACCTGATAGTTTTATACTTGCCGCGTTTGCAATAGAATAATAATTATTTTCCCGAAAATTCTTCAAAAAATTAACAATAACAACATTTTTTTCGAATCATTTCAATTACGAATTTTAACATTTAAAAAAAATCACAGTCAATAAAAAAAAACAATTAGAAATATTTAAGTCTCATTAAAAAAATTGAATACCTACAGCTTGTCGTCCTCGATTGGCTTACAAGTAGGTATATGTGTGGAGAATATTCTCAGCTTTGGTTTGTTAAACGTATTTCAAGTCCTTCACTTTCTCCACTGCACTGGCGTCAAGCACTTCTAGATTAAAAATTTCACCTATATAATTAGAATCGTTTTAGTTATTCATTTAATTTATTTTGTTAAATTTCTTACCATTATTTCTGCAAACAACTTTTCCAATGGACGCTCAGCACAGACTGATCGACATGCAACAAAGAGATCGCGAAGCGCAGGCGAAACTACTACGCATAGTCATTTTCAACTATGTAGTAGTTGTTTTGCATACCATAATGCATTAAATTAAATAAGTACTACTATTCCATAGTAGAAAGCTATATTACAGAATAGTCAGAATTGATTGTTTATTCCTATTTTGAAGAAACTGTTTAATAACTATGCTTTAATATGAAAATTGTCACAATCAACTATTTTGTATAGTCACTAAATAAAATGATTGATTTTTAACTACTTTTTAACTATTTTGTAACTATTTTCAATTTATTTCTCTGCAAAAATAGTCATTCGACAAATTTCATTGGAATTCATAGAACGACTATGGCAATAGTTACAAAAGTAACTATTTTCTCTGAGTGTAGACAGAAACTTGGAATTTTTCCAGAAGAGTTATCACAAAAACAAAATGTTTAACTTTTTTAACTAATTGTTTAATTTCTTATCCATTTCTTCATAGACCAGGAAAATTTGAGAAAAAAGAAGCCAAACTCCCACTAAAAATCTGTGTTTTTATCACTGAATATGATTGTGTAGGACCTTACGATGATTAAAACTCGAAGTTCTATTAAATTCAACCTAATCAAAGTGCGAGTGTTATGGAAATAGGGAAGGATTAAAAAGGAGATACCGATGCACATTGGTTTTGAAGTTCTGAATATTGAATTGAGGGGGAAGAGAAAATAGGGCCAGGTAAAGCATTCCACATTCTCGTTGTACAAGTAAAAAAAGAATCTCTATACTAAACGGTACTTCCGAAGTTGGGCTCAAAGGTAAACTGATGACATGAGCATTCCTAATAGCGCAAGTATTGCGGTTGAATTGTAAGGAGGGGAATGCAACTGACTATTTCACTTGAACACTGTTTATAAAAATAGCGATAGAACAGTGATAGACAGGTGACATTGCGGCGGTGTTCGAGCGACCCTGAGATCTGTATCCTGGATATAAGTGAAACTCAGTGGAGAAGAATGCTGAATACGGGTTCTTGGAAGCCGGAACGCGTGATGGGAAACAAATGGCTGTGGCTATCGAAATGAAAATTGTGATTTGCTTATCGACTTTTATAATACAAATCGTCTTGTACTGGGTGGGACTGTATTTAAACATAAGACGTGGAACAAAATCACATAACTGAAAACCAAATGGCCCATATCATGATTCATCAGCGATGGAGGAAGTCAATGTGATGCCATGCCTGAAGTAAATAACTCCAAAAATAATGCTCAGATGCCGCTCCACACATCAGCGTCTTATACTATACAAGAGTTGCCCCATCCGTTGAAGAGGTCCAAAAGTTAAGTACCGATCTGGACGTTAAAACTAGAATTAACAAAGCTCGCTCTGCCTTCGGTACACTGTCTCAAATTTGGAAATCCAGTCCAATCTCCTTACGCACTAAGTTGAGATTCTTCGAATACAATGTCAAATCCGTCCTACAATGTGCCTGCGAAACCTGGAAAGCCTCTGCTACCACCTGGAGGAAACTGCAGGTTTTTCTCAAATCGCTGTCTATATTACATCCTGAAGATTCGCTGGCCACAAGGCAGGACAAGCCTAGATCAGACATTAGAAACCGAAAATGGCAATGGATTGGTCACCACACTGAGGAAACCAAATGATGATATTGCGAAGCATGTCCTTTCGGAACAAGACCTCACAGAATGTTCTAGTTTTCATAACTTGAAAAACAAATTAAGCGTTTTTAGAACCGGAATGACCTCCGAGCCTTATATTTGCGGAACTGCAGACATTCAAAGTCATACAACCATTCAAAACTGAAAAAAATAACTTTGAATGCAAATATACCGAAAACTAGACCCTTTAAAAGAATTTGCTTTGGATGTGCTGATTGCATTTGACAATACCTTTCTATTTATGTACATTTCAATGGGTTTCAGAGAATTTCGTGAAAAAATCCATGTTTTTTTTTCAAAAATTTCTCAAAATTGAACGACAACGCAAAGGCCTGTCCGTTCACTATTCAACAACGTTAACTTCAACCTCTTACGAGCAGTAGCGGATCTAGGATTTGGCTGTGGGGGGGGGCTTGCAGTTTGGAGATCCATTTTGAGACCTTAAGTAATAAAATTAGCTTGTCCGAAGATAAATTTTATAATTTATAACAAATAATAGAGATCAGTTTAAGTTTAATGCAAGACCGTACTCAACTTTAGTCGAACTAAACTTCACGAAAACGCGGCAAAACATTATTTTTTATGAAATTTAAGGAGCTATATCGCACTCAGCGGCAGCTGAACTTCATACAAATTCATACGAATTCGTGTGAAGTGTTGTTCCGATGCAGTGCAGTTCCTGCGAGTGCGGTCTAACCTTTAAGGTTCAATTTTTTTTTCCTTTTCCTTTAATGATATCCGTTTTTGGTGTGCCTTTATATCCGCTCCTGTTGCGCTTCAAAATGTTTTCAAGACAAAGTACAATAACAATTATTCATAATTGCTGTAGCGGAGACAGAAGCAAATTCAAAGGCGCACAATAATTTTTAGCCATATATGCTTGAACCACGCGTACAAATTCGTTTATTTATATTATTTAAAAATTGATTAGGTACCTACATTATGTAGTTATATTTTTAAATTAGCTGTGGGTATGTTTTGAACTCCCCATTTTTGACAAGATTTGAAAACTGTTTTTAATTGGCTAGTTCAGAAAAATTATATTTAAGTTTGATATAACTTTTTGTGGGCTATAGGTCAATAAATTAAAGATGTTATTTGATGTGCAACGTTTCGAGCATGTTTATGCTCTTCATCAGGCCTTTATTTATAAAAATTATAAAAGTTATACATACATACATTAATATAAAAAGTATTATATATGACGTCAAGTAACTTACAAACAATATTTAAAGAATTTACGTTAAGGGAATAAACCACTCATTATAGTTACATGATTATGAGTTACATGATTATCATGTAACTATAATGAGTGGTTTATTCCCTTAACGTAAATTCTTTAAATATTGTTTGTAAGTTACTTGACGTCATATATAATACTTTTTATATTAATGTATGTATGTATAACTTTTATAATTTTTATAAATAAAGGCCTGATGAAGAGCATAAACATGCTCGAAACGTTGCACATCAAATAACATCTTTAATTTATTGACCTATAGCCCACAAAAAGTTATATCAATCTCTATCGATAAAAGGTCACAAATATTATACAATTTATTATATTTAAGTGTTCGTACTGGCAAAAGCTCATATATGTGCTTTGACACGGTATTACTCCTCTAAGATCTCATTTTTCTGAATTATCCAAATCAAAGAGAAACTATTTTGTTCAAAATGACACTTTACGACATAAGACAAAGCCGCTCTAAGAAAAAAGCCGCGGGCCAATTCTGCCAGCGTGAATGAGTTTTCGTGTATACGCTGCATACGCTTTATAGGTATTCATTCATGCTAAAAAAATATGTCGACAAATTTGCACGTCACTCTAGAGTCTAGAGGGATTGCAAATATTCATTTGCTTTTGCATGATTTTCTGAGCGCGCACAGAGAAAACTCACGCTTTTGGAATTTGGCTCCTTGACTAGAGAATTTCTATGTTTTGTATGTACAATTGCCTTGGACCTTTCAAATTTTGAAAACGTAGCCCCAAAAATTTCTGAGCCCAGCCAAGGCCGTAAGAAACAATTCCTGTTGTATTAAACATACACTTAACTTGACATCCCGTTGTTCTCCAATGGTTTAAGCCACAAATGCGTTTCTTTCGGTAAATTAGCTTTGTTTTTAGTATATACAGTTGGGGCATTTGACACGTTAATGTAAAGCCTCGACCGTTTTTATCTCTTTTTACTTATCTCTTCAAGCCTTAGCCCCAACTTCGGACTTTGACAGTCCCTAGACTTGAGCCCCCAAAACTCTCTGGAACAAGGTTAGTTTTTAGGAAGTAAGTTGCTTAACCCTGGCTAGGTTTTTTGTCCAATATTCTCAGACCTTATTGCGCTAAAGCTGTTTTTTTTTTTGTTCCAATTTTCTGGGTTTAATTTTTAGGGAAAGATTGTCGTTGCATTAAAAATATCCATATTCATAGCACCCAACTTAGTTTTTGTCCAATTCGCTTCAGGCTTCAGCCCCAATCTTAGGACTTAGAAAAAAAATTACATAACATGTATGCAAATAGTTCAGCCCCAACCACATTATTTTGTCCATCAAATTTTATAGCTTAACAATATTTTAGACGGAATATAAAATTCTACACGTTGTAATGTATTGCTTTCTATATTTCAAATTATTTTATGATTCGGCTGTGGGGGGGCTTTAGCCCCTATAGCCACCCCCCTGGATCCGCTACTGCTTACGAGCCTTATTTGGAAAGTTATCGCCATACTATAAAGACTTTTAGTTTTTGGGTTGAAACAAAAAAGATTAACTTTGAATCAATATATCTTTGCAACCAGACCCTGCCCATGCTCAGCTGTGGATAGCTCTCAAAAAACTGATTGAGCATTTTTAAAACCACGAGGACTTCCTAGCCTTATTTGTGGAACTGTTAGGTATCCAAAGTTATCCAAGGTTTCGAATTCAAATAGATTGCAAGCTATGGGTTCGTAAATGTTGATCAAAATTGCAATTACCTATGATGATAAAGAAGATGACATAAGTGGGCCTCCAAAAACTTACTGTCAGTGCTATTGATTGTAGCCTTAACGATTTGATGGATTTTTCTTATGGTCACGTAATTTTTTAATCGGAGTTTTGTTACAAAAAAAAGCATTCCTTCTCTAGAAACATTTCGAGAACCAAACCCGTATGATTCTTTTTTTTTCATGCAGAATAACGCATTTCTTATATCAAATTTTAAAGGTAGCCTTGTAAAATAATGTTAGTTTTTACCATTTTATAACCTTTTTTTTTAATCTGGCAACTTTTTGACTACGGCAACTGTGATTTTTGTACCTTACTATATTAATTTAAATAAAGTATGTCTATACGAATGTGTTGCCATTTCGATATCTACTAGCTGACCCGGCGAACTTCGTACCGCCTTACAGTCAATAATTGTTGTATTAACTTTTAGTAAGCAATTTATTTATGATTTTATTAACGTAGATAATAAAAAAATTCAAACAATTTATTAATGGCGTTTTCCATTGGTTTCACTCAACGTTCCACTCATTCTGAAATCCAATGGAATAGTTTTTAATGCTTCTGCTCAATTCTGACGTTTTATCTTTGTATTGGTGAATCGTCAAAAGATTTAGTGGTAGGGATGTGCGATATTGAAAAATCATCGATGTTAACATTGATAAGTCAACATCGAAAAACCAATCTCGATGTCAAAAATTATCGAATCATAAACACCGATTTTTTTTAACATCGATGTTTTTAATACATTTGTTTGCAACATAAAAATGCAATACATTCCAAATATAAAATACGTTAATTGTTTTGAAAATTATAACCATGTTCTTGAAAGTTAATTTCTTCCATAAAATCGATGAGTTCAAAATCGTGTGTGAATTGGTGCCTTAGCTTTCTGAACATCAATGATTTTAATACTTCAAAAGCATCGAAAGCTAAGAACACAGCCATTACCAATAGTCAGCAATCGATTGGAGAATTCTTCAGCAGATGGATCGTTCATCAATGCAACTCTCATGTTTGTTGCCAAATGAAGTTTTTCACATAGCGCCACGGATTTGATGATTTGAGGCAAGCGTTTATTTCATCGGTAGCAGTCGATTTTGGAATGACTGGCACTCTGGCAGTGTTTGGCGGAAATCGCTAGACAGAAAAATCATTCTAACTCCAAAACATCTCGAGTCATTGCGCAGATCTTTTAAAGTTCGGTCAGTTGCAGTTGCATTTGAAAACAAAATAAAACGTATTTTTATAAAAAATATCTTTTAAAGAATTTCTCAAAAGATGAATATATATTCGCAGGATGCACGCAATTGCAATTGCAGTTGCATTTTCTTTAAAATAATTCAAAATTAAAAATATTTGTATATCCTCCTTATAACTTCCTGAAAATTTGTACCATTATTCCTTATGGTCCGGGAAAATCATTGGATTCAAGAAAAGTGGATGATAATTTTAGTTTTATTTAAGAATGACTATCATAAGTTTAACAAAAAGTTGGTACAAGTTGCAATTGCAATTATATTTTTGCAAGGTTCAGAGATCAGAGGGTTCCCACAGCTATGGGGACAAACGCGGAAAACAATCGAACATAGAAAACATATTTGAAAAAAAGAAAAAAATTCAGTTGAACATCAATGAATAATATTTTTTTTTTAATGTTATTATTTGTTTCATTGTTTTGGCCCACAGTTTGACATCAAAACGTGGTAAGGCACGACAATGGCTCAACATTTATTTGTAAGAGTTGGTAAGTCCCAGATTCCACACATCTAGTTTTGAGTGTTTTAAATGTTGAAATGTTTCTATCCATATTTTCACTACTTACTGGAAAAGGGCAGCACTCGCACTAAATATACAAATCGACCGTTAACCTTTCGGTAGGTAGGTATTCCCTTTTTTCAAAACGAACTTTATATAAAATCGATTTGACATTTTTTTTTATTTGTTGTAGGTATATAATATGTATATATTTTTTTTTTAATTTCGATTAAAGTATTTTCTATATATAAGATTTCATCATGCTATTTAACCACTATTTCCGTTTACTTTTTTCGGTATTTTAATAGTTTAACTGTTATTCGGGGCGAAGGCGAATCCAACAAAAAATAAATCTTTAAAATCTGTCCAGCAGTTCTTGAGTTATAAGTGTTGTAACTAACACGACTTTGTTTTATATAAAAAGATTACAACTTAGGCAAAATGGGTACCGGGGTACATACTTTACTTAAAGCTCTCTTTTCTTATACTATTGTTATCTACTTGAAGGAAGACGTTTAGCACCGGATTACGATTTATTAGAACATTAAAAAAGAGAAAAACAGCGAATGTTTATTCCAATAATAATTTTCACACCATATCCAAAATCAATTTAACATTTTGTTCTTAATCAAAACTGAAATTCAATTTAAATTCTTATTATACAAAAGGCTTTACAAAAGAATCCACTTTGTTCAATGGACACTATACTTCCATATGCATCAAGATGGGGGAATTGAAATTGACATTTTTATCTTCTTCAAAGATCATCGAAAACTTAATTATGCGCAAAAATGCATAATAAACAACGATTTATTGGATTGTGATAAAGAAAAGACATCACCGATTCTTATGATATTTCAATAACAAATAATATTCATCCTATAGTGGTGGCAGTGGCGTAGATATAGGACATACCTAATTAGGTTCAATGTGAAAGAAATTATTTTATTCAAATCTGATATATTTGTCCTATTTTGAAAGTGGTGCCTCCAGTGTAACCTGTTTAAATGTTCTGATTCCCACTTATTTGTTGGGTCTTTTTATAGAAATTGAACTTAATGTGGGTCGCCTATCGGCCGAAATTTGACCTTTAATCATTTTTACCGTTGACAGTTACATATGCACATAATTTTTGATTTGTGCACATCTGTCGGACAAAAAACTTTCCACGGTACATAATTCATGTAATTCCGTTGAGTATTTATGGAAAAAAAACGCTGGACAAAGTTTAGCCACCCTGTATTAATATATACCTACATAGGTAGATATTCTCATGTAATCATTTTCTATATCCTAAAATAATGATACTTAGTTACTATTCATAGTCGCAGATAGACCCAGGTTTAAGAAAAGTTTGTCTCAATGAATACAGACCGATTTTAATTACAAATTGTTGGTTTTATATTTTTATAAGATAATTAACTTGGTATACTGCACAAATTTCTTCAAATATTTTGAAATGATAAACTTAAAAAATTGAACCAACCAACGTCCGAAAATTCAACTAAACTTATGTTTAACTTAGACACAGCTCTAAAATGACTATGAATACGCCCCTATGTTTTTAGAAACTAAATAATAAAATTCAAACTTGTGTAAACTTGTTGCTCAACAATTTAGACTCTGAATCAGTGTTTCTTTAATTATCTTTTCTTTTTAGTTTATCAAAATACATAAGGCCCCTCGCTATGACTTTGACACCGGCCGCCACTGCTGACTGCATTTAAATCATAATTCGAATCCGATGAAATTGAATAAAAGAATAAGCAAAAAGAAGTGCGCCAAAGGAAACCATATTGAGGGAGAGTTTGTTGTCAACGAAATTGTTGTCTTTGACGACACGATGACATTTTTGTTTGCCTCTCGTTCCAAGTTCATTTCATAAGAATTTGAATCGAAATAAATAATAAACCTACTAATGTGTCGCATAGTGTTGCCTTTAATAATAAGTAGTATAAGATTTCGGATGAGAATATTTAAAAATACATCTAAATTAGCAAATACGAGGTTAAAGGTATATGTATATTTTAATCAATAGATAAATGAAGCTTAAGAAACCTTGAATACTAAATTAATGAAAGAAAAGTTAAATTTCAAACAAAAATTCCAAAAAATACTTTGTCTAGGGCTTGAGTGATTTTAGGGGGAGGTGAAATGTTTAGTTAATCAGAACTATGAACATTTCTCGAAAATAATTAGTTTAAAAAAAAGTTAGTCGAGAATTGTTACGTGTTTAATTTTACATAGCTGTGCTGTGCCCCTGCTTTTCTTTAAAAGCGAATAATGGAGTATTTTTACAAATTTTCGTTTAGGACCAGGAACCGATTTTCCGATTTTAGCTTATTATCATAGCAGCGTTACCCAGTCAGTGAGTCAGGTATAAGCGTACATATATTTTTATTTTGTAGAAATTTTTTTTTTTTAAGTTATTTTTATTGCAAAAAAGTTATTTTTATTTTAAAAAAGTTAATTTTTATTTGTAAAAAAGTTAATTTTTATTTGTAAAAAAGTAAGATATCTTTTTTTGTAAAAATGTATTTTTTTTTTTGTAGAAGTTATTTTTTTTGCAAAAATGTTAATTTGTTTTTGTAAATAAGTTAATTTTTTTGTAAAAAGTTAATTTTTTTTTTTTATTTTTTTTTTTGTAAGAAACTTAATTTTACTGTTGGAACACAAGAGATCTGGTTCACTTAAGAAATCAATTTAATTTCCATTTTTGACTTACAACATTTAAAAATTCACTTTTAATTTCGCATAAATCGATTTTTGCCCTTAACTTTGGCGCGCGTGGCCTTGTATCCGACACCATTGTGTTCAAGCACCCACATAGGAGTATGTGTCAGTGTCCTAAAATTGTAACGTCAAATTAAAACGGTGTGAATGTGAACACTTTTCAAGTTTTCATGAACTTATTGCCGAAAACCCTGTTTTGGGTTTGGTGTGAAAACTGAATAGGCTACATTATTACCTAAGTAAGAGAAAAGGTGCATTCGACATTTTCCGGATAACCATCGTGCTAGAATGTATTCTATCAAAAAATTAATACAATTTTTTAATTTTTTATTATATTATGATTTATTTTTATAGCTCAAGATTTCTTTAATTCGATTAAACGATCAGTAAGATTGGTAAGATAAAGCAATTGACTAAAGGATTTTATCGCGAATTCCTAACTTTCCCTTAAATTACCTGCAATATTACACACATATGGCAAAATATAAAAAATGTTATTGCTTGCAAATCTTATAAATTCAATATGAGTTTTGTGTTTGGACTTTGCATATATTCAGGAATTCTATATATGTACGTTCAAATGACTTGCTGTCCTGTTCTTGGCTCTCGTGTCTTTTGTCTTGATATCTTGCGACCGTCTGACTGTTTACTTTCGCATGACTTTATTAGTTTTTCAACCATCTGTGTTATGAATAACAAATTTTTAAATCAAACAGAGTTTTTTGTTGTTGATTTTGTTGACTGGACTGTCTGCCTGTCAGTTTATTAGTATTTTTTTTTTTTAATATTTGATTTGATTTGCCTTAAGGCAATGACAAGGACATCCTAATAATCAATAAAATGATTTGCAGAAAAGATAATTGCAATGATATGTAATGTGAAGTTATATATACATAGGTTTATAATTATTTAATTTAAATTTTCGCAAGATATATTTGTTCAATAGAGAAAAGAATTTATTTTAATTCATCAAGATGAAAAAATGTTTTAGAAGAGTAGGAAAAGTAAAAAAAAAACACAAATAAACACAATTTAAAATTAAAATACCTATTTCTAAAGCTTTTTGTTAAGATGAATGAATTTTATGAAGGTATATATAAATTTAGTGGCACACAGAGAAAACACCACGTAAAATCAAAGGAGAATACTTAGATTCTAATATTTTTCGGAACAATTTGGCGCCAACGCCGAAAATTCTTAAATCAAAGTGGAGCACTTTATTTCAAAGTGAATCCATACTTAAAAACGAACTAGATTTTACTACACCCAAAGAAAAACCTGGGTAAAATAAACCTAAATCGTGGTACAAATTAAGTTAGTCCTAGTGCCGGTTTGAACCTGGTAAGTTCTTATGTAACTTTCCTTAGATTCCTTATGTATTAATAAAATTTGCCTTATTTTTTGGTAAACATAAACGAGTTTGCCTGTGGCATTTTATCCTTAATCTTGGTGGAATTTAGCCTAAAGTTTTAATGTCTAAGGCAATTTTTTATACATACTTATGCACACCAACCTAGTGCTTGGTAGAGTTTACCTAGTATTTTACCTATGGGACGTGTTGGCTTGCGCAGAGCCGCTGTGTTATAATTCTGATATGTATACAATTAAATTTTATTTGAAAAAAAGCTTCGGTTACCAGCACAGTTCGCTTCAACTAGGCCAACTCCCAATAGGAAATTTGGATGTTGAAAACTAACTTTATACACTTATTTAACATTTTAAATAAGATATACTAGATTAAATTATGAAATAGGGAGGATATCATATTATCATTATCTTTAATCAGAAAAATAACTATAGAAAATTCTTAAAACTTCAATTAGTTTTTGTTTGTGTCTTTACCTCGAACTAAGGTGAATCCTCATAAGACCTTAGTTAATTATAAGGAATAGGTAAATATGCCTTGGTTAAAGTTTCAATTATAGTCATTTAATGCGTCAGCATTTCCCTATTACATTGTTGAATGACCTTATGTAAACCTTAAGCAATTCAGTTTTTTAAAAGTATTTATGCCATTTTGCGTTACCTAGGATGCACTTAAATTGCCTTAGTGCTGGGGAGAGTTATGCTTGTCTAATAACTTCCATACAAAAAATGTTACCTTAGTTTTTTAAGTCAAATTAGGCTATTTAACGTTAAAAATGATGTACATATATTGCTTTAGTTCTGGGCAGATTTATGCTCGGCAAATAACTTCCATACAAAATATTTTCCTAAGGCGTTTAAGGCAATTTACCACATATTTTTTCTCTGAGTGTACGTTTATTATGTTGATTTTATGTGGAATCATAAGTAAATTAAAATCATCCATTTTTTAAAACAACATTTATATACTTCGAATCAAGTGAACTTCGCTTGGTTAGGTATTGATTCAAAATGACTACCCACGCCACGTTTCATTGTTTAAATTTATGTAAGACAAACCAAATGTACATTCAATGCTCGATGCATTTCATTTTGTTGGTGAATTTGTGATGGACTTATGGTGGATTTAAATGTATCTTCGTCTGCATAATGCAGAAAAGTAGAGCAGGACAGATGTACACAAAAAATCGCAGCAAGTGAAAGAAAACCATCAAGAAGATGAACATGTTCGTCTTTATTTCTGCATCATGGCACTTTCCTATAATGCAGAAACTAAGTTCTTCTGCATTTTGTTCTTTTATCTCTATCTAACAAATATACATTTTGTGTTTGGCATCCCTTTTTTTTGCAGATACCAATGCAGATACATGTAAATCCACCATTAAGTGATTCGTTTAATGCTATGACCTATAAGTAATGCTAATGCATAGTTTATAGGAAAAGTAATTAAATATTGTTTTCCTATTATATGAAATTGAATTTTGAGTGCGCGTTTAATTTCATCACAAATGTTAAGTGCCATTCATATGAGCTGCGAACTGCGTCTGCGAATAGTTCTTTTAAAGCTATTTCTGAAGCAAATATCAACTTATTCTTATTTTAGTAAGTTGTTTTACAAATAGAAAAAATGCGTTAAATTAAATCATTGTGGATCTAAGGGGCCAGTTATAGCTATCATTGAAAACCATCATTGAAAATATTAATTGTCAATTTTGATAGATTTTGAAGAAAAAATGAATGATTATTTTGATGCCAAAGTAAAGCTTATTGACTTAATAATTGTTTCTAGGTTAAACAAAATTCAATTTTGCACAACTTTTCTCATAAAATTATTTTTAATTTTTCAATGATGAACTACCTTACCAATGATCATTGAACAAATTAAAAGTTACGTTATGGGGAAGATATGGGTCAAATGATTTTTTTTGGAAGAGAAATAATTTTAAAGTCGTAAGCTTTATTTCTGCATTAAAATATTCAATGATTAAACTTCCGAAAGGTCTCAAAATCAACAGTTAACTTTTTCAATTATGGTATTCAATGATAGCTATAACTGGGCCCTAAGCCAAGTTTTTACTTTGCGTAAAGTGCTGAACGATCGCCCAGCGGTGCAAGTATTTGCTGGAATTGAGAGCTCTATACAACGAGCTGAAAAAATCGATGGATAAAACTCCTCTACACTGCTCAATAAATCAGAAATGTTTAAACAATCATTTCCATTAGCCTACATTTTGTTAAAACTGTACACATCTTGGACTTCGCCAGGAAATTGTCCAGAAATCAGCCATATTTCTCCATTATTTTCTGTATAATTATATCGAATTCTAGAGAATCCATAATTTGCATATTTTTTGGTGATAGCTGAAATAGTGAAAATGCAGCTTCATTTTCTTCTGAAAAGCGTTCTGTAAGTGACATTATCAGAGAATCAATGTACGGAATATGAATAGCTTTTCTAGAATCAATTTGGAGGGAAGTAGCTGGAACATTTGATCGATGGATTTGTTTTTGAATTATTCTCAGACAGCTTAAAACTATGCCTGATTCACTCAAGCATATTTCCATTACCTGCCATAGAGATTTTAAGCAATTCGCTGGCTCAATACTTTAATGTTCTTAGGTTAGGTTTTCATTATTCAGAGATAATCGCTTGTAAAGTTTTACGTAGCTGATTTTGTGTCAAAATATCATGATTTATTAAAAAATAAAAACGACTAAGTTACTTCATTAAATTAAGGACCAACTTTCTTTTTTCTGTATTCAATATCGATTTAATTAACACTTTTCAATTTTAACATAGAACATTTTTCTAACTTTTTTGAGTTTTTTGTTAGTTTTTTGTTCTATGTTAGACATAGAACATTATAGCACTGAGGAAGATTTATGGAATGCAATGGATAATTGGAAAAAAATGGAATAAAATATGCAGTAAAGGTACAAAAACTGGTTACTGAGACTGTTAGACCGTAACAAACTATTATTTATGCTCAAAAAATACATATAAACTACAAAATTCTAGATTAAAGTAGCTCAACACAGATTTTCCCATTTACCAATACTGTATGATAATTTACTTATTGATTTAATTTATTTTACGGTGTAAATGAACGTTTAAGAACTGAGCAAAACTAAGAATCTTTGGAAAGTTTATGTTTGTTAGGGCTATAAAACGGTCATTTGTTGAAGAAAAAAAATTAAAGATATTTTTTTTTAAAATCGACAAAAAGACGAACATTTCGATATAAAAAAACCTATTTTTGAATTTTATATGACATAGAACATTAAAGTATTGAGCCAGCAAATTGTCAGTATCCTCTCCATTTTGTTGAAACAATTTATTCAAAACATTGACCTGATCTTTTACTGTTGACAGATTTTGGTCAACGTCCTATTTTTAAATTCTATTTCGTTTTTACAATGTTACTTTTTAACTTTAGTTTTTAACTGACTAGCACATTTCTTGCATAGTGTTTACTTTGCAAAATTGAGCGATCAAGTTGGAGCTTTAACTTAAAGCTCCATCTTGATATGGGTTACAAGTTTACAAGATTTCGGCTCGTTTGCACTCAGCCAGTGTGATCGAGTTCAGCTTAGCCAATGTCAACTCAAAGCAGGTACAAATGTGTGTAAGATTAGTTTAAATTCACTGCAACACCAGACATAAACAAAGTCTTTCTATCAGTAATGTGAAAATGTGAAATAAAATCCACAGATACTTGAACAACAATAAAAAACAGAAAAAAGTTGATATATTATGTCAAAAAGTGTTACAAAAATTAAAAAAATGGAAAAAAAAGTATTCATGCAACGAGATAATTTTGCGATTTGCAGAAAATTGTAACTTTCCGCAAGATGTTTACATGGACACCCCATTAAAAATACCTGCGTAAACGTGGTAAGCCACCAAATTAAACGTCACATTTGACTTATAGCAGTGTATCAGGTTAATTAGGCCTATACTGCCAGATCTGTTATTCTGCTATGAATTTTCTGTTATGAACCATAAAAGCTGTTCACCATAAAAGGTCTCCCTGTATAAGCATTTATTGACGGAATAAAAGATAAATACCAATTTTTAGTCCATTAATTGAAATCTTTTATGATAAAAGCCACAAAAATGTGTCTTTTATTCTTTTATGATTCATAAAAGATTCCATAACAGATTGTGGCATGCTGAATCTGAATACCAAAAATGTGGTTCGTAAAATATTTGTTGAGAGTTTCTAACTTTTGACAGCACTCATAGCAGATTTCTTAACAGATTTCATAACAGTTTGGCATGCCGAATACCAAAATTATATTTCATAAAAGATTTTTTGACAGCTCAAACTTCTGTATAGAAATTCATAACAGAATAGCAGATTAACAGAATAAAAGATTTCGCTGAATAGTCCTAAATGTCTAGTCTACGCTCTCGCTTCAAATTTGTGAGATAAAATTCTATGTTTTGCAGATTATTTTTCCCATACAAATTTTGACAGTTCATTTCAACCGTCATAAAAGTCTATGGTTTATAAGCTTTCTATGGGTTTTCCGCGTTTTGCGTGAATACCCCTACTGTACCAACGAAATAAAATTTAAAAATAGTGTAATACTTATTGTGGTAACGCTGTTTGTTACCCTTGATTTAGAGCTTTTTTGTCTGTTGTTTTTCTTTTTTGTAGCCACTGACGTTTGTGGAATAAGCCGAACTGTCGTTTTGATGATTGCTCTCTCTATCTTTGCCTATAGATGTGATAAAGACAGCTATCTTCAAATCGACAATCAACACAATTGATGATTTTATTGATGATAATGATAAAATCCCAAGGCAAATCATCGACCTGGAAACAAAGCTTCCAAGAAAATAATCACATTTCCGAACAAAACAAAGAGTAAAATGAAAGCGGCTATACACGGCTTGGCTCAAAGTCAGGGGGTGCCCTATGACCTATGAACTCTGACAAAAAAGTACACAGTCGTTTTTGTGAAAATTTCGGTCAGAGCCAGGAGGGGCAAGTGCCCTCCCTTGCCCCCCCCCCTTCGGGCGCCTTCGATGTGTAGTTATTTTTATTTTATTTATTTTATACTTGGAAACTGGGTTGAATCTCTTATAATTATGTCGCATATTCAAACTAACATTGTTTAAACGTAAAAATAAAAATGGTCCACTTAATTTAAAATACTTTAAATCAAATATGATCGTATTTAATTTTAGATCGACTTTTTTACCTCAGTGTAGGGCTGGCCACGAGACGAGAAAATTCTCGGTCTCAGTCTCGGTTTCGCATGTCGAAACCGAGAAAAGCCCTTAAAGCATCCGAAACGAGACCGATTCAAAACTGTATATTTAGACGAAAATTTATCGAGATTCTCGTCGGTTTCGGTTGTCTCGGCAGACAAAAAAAGGTATTTTCAAAATGCTAATAAATTGAAAAATCAAATTTTATTAAAATATTTATTTTCTTCTGCACAGTCAGCTGGTTGCCGTGAAATTGAATTTGAAAGTTGTTACTGGCTTCAAATAGATGGGAGACAAACTACATTTTGACGTATCGAGAATATTTCGTTCCATTAGTGAAGAAGTTGCCCTGAAATCGTATTTTTTTTTTGAGACGAGACCGCGGGACCAGACTGAGACGAGACTGAAACTGAGACGAGACGAGACTGAGACGAAACTGAGATGAAACTGAGATAAGACAGAGACGAGTCGGGGACTAGACTGAAATTTTAAATTTTCTCGCGAAAAAGGCGAGTCTGAGACCGATACGAGACTTAATTATACAAGACCAACACGAAACCGAGACGAGACTGAAAATTTTCGATTTTAACGAGACAGGACCCTTCAAAAGTCTCGTCTCGTGGCCAGCCCTAGCAGTGCATTAACGCCAACGGAACTATCCCCTGCGGGTGTTAGTTCTAAAAAAACAAAAGGAATTTACCACCATGGGTCCCACTCAAATGGGACATAAGTCGCTAAAATAAAAATTGGTTGTTATGTCCCTGCCCCCATCATGATTGGTGTGTTCTATGTGGTGCAGACTATACTGTAACCTTACAGTATACCGAATTCAGGTGCTAAATGATGTCGGTTTATATGTAAGTAGGAATGTACTTTCGCAAACAGATTACTTTCTTCTTCGTCATTATATTGTACTCTACCTTCTTTAACTTTTCTTTTCCAATATTCTGTGAACCTAGTCATATAAGTCTTATTTTCTTCACTAAAATAGAAGATACTTCGTGCTTACCATAGAGACAAGTCGCTAAGAAGATGGTTGGTAGAATAGCGGAAATATTGAAGTGAACATGAAGACTCCCATCAACGTAGGTATAGCAACTACGACTTCTGAGGACTTGTTACTAGTGTTTCTAGAAATTCATCTGAAACTTTATCGGTCTATGTACATATTTATAAATATCGCAATACTGCAATAGATATTTCTAGGAACTGAAAGAAAACAACTTTCAAAGGAATTAGTCCTGCAGCTCTGCATGCTTGGTTCAAAGAAAGAAAGGATATAAGGACACCGTCACCGTTCGTCGTCGTCGCAAAGAAGGAAGCGCACCATTACTTTTCAGAAAACATTGGCAGCCCTCACATTGTAGGTACACATAAATAAAATAATAATTCCCTGCGTTCTTATGTACCTTACCTCGTTCTTTATATGTAGAATGGAAAGGGCAAACTTATACAAATATATATGTATGTGTTTGTGTTATTTGTGGAGCATTACTGTGTTGACTGTGCTTTTTCTGCATTTTACACTGTAAGAAGGTATCTACCTACTTGGAAGGGTATCGAACCCGTTAGCCATTACGGGGTATACGAATGATGATGGAATGCGGGTGGTATGGTAAAGTACACTTCGTGCAATTGTACAAACTATTTAAAATAAATAGGTAGTGTATCTACAATTTAATGTAAATCAACAGAAAGCAAAAACATTGCTCTATAAAATAGAAAAAAAGACGATATAAAGGACGAGTGGACTTGAACAAAAAATGAAACGGAAATGAAATATTAAAGAGCATAGAGCAGAGTCGGTATAGTGAGATCGGAGCTCGACAAAAAGGCACATCTAGCTAAAAATGAGAAACCATCATTTAATATTTTAAAGCTTTTATATGTGTGTATCAGAAGAAACCCATCTAAACCTAACTTATATAGGTAGTAAAGGAGAAAATATTTATATCAGAAATAATCCACGTACCAGGATAACAGATTCTAGTAGGTACTATTATTCTATAGGAAAGGACATTTTTATGAGCAGAGAAATCAATAAAACTATATTGGCACGTTTTGCAACTTGTACGTTGTACTTGAATATCAATTTCAGATTCAAATAAAATGATATAGAAGATAGGTACCCAGGTATACCTACATCATGAACGTTTTCTCTATTAAGATATGGTATCATCATCATAGTAATATCATATATTCTATGAAGGTATTTTTAACTGAATTAACCAATATGTCTTGATTTTATTGATAATTATGATAAAAAAAAGGATTCTGGAGGTACCTCAAGGTAGACCAATATTTATTCTTTACTTGGAATATACAGGGTGATTCAACTAAGTTGTTATAAAATTCTAGTGTACACATAATGTATATAGGTTGGACTGGGACAATACATGGGATGGGGACGGAATTTCTGGACAGAAAACCGGGTCATAAATGCGAATCATGTATCGGTTCTTACAGAAGGTTCCAAGACGAACGATGGGGTAGGGTCAGGCATGTTTTCAGAAAACCCACCCTATCTTTTTAAATAATAGGTTATTTTGACACTGACAGGTGTTTCCCGCTCGAAATCTTTACAGAAAGTCAGTATTGTACCTCCGCGGAACGAAATGAGCCGCCTTAAGCTGGAACAACGTTGACAAATATTGAAAACTTATTTCCAAAGGGAGTGCTGTGTAGCCCAAACAGTGCGTTTTTTGAAAAGAAGTTTTGATCGAAATGAAGCACTCACCACGCCTGCAGCAAGTTTCTCCAAAAATCGTGCGACTAGTACAATAGTGGAGAACATTCATGGTCGTACGGTGCACACAGACGAGAATGTGGCTGCAGTAGCTGAGAGTGTGGCTCAATTCACGAACATCAACTCGGCATCGATCTCAGCAGGTCAACATTTCATGCACAAAGATCTCGGGTTCTTCGCTTGCAAGGTCCAATTAACTCAGAAGTAGTCGTATCCATTTCGAATACCTCCATTTTGTTGCGTTTTGATAATTAGAACAATCTGGCATCAAGCATTTTTTTTGATAACGTCTTTACCTTAGCTCAAAATTTCGACTTTGTGGAAAAAAAATTTTCAATAGATTTAGATTTGTTTACAAGTTTGAAATAATTTTAAAATGATTTATTAATGAAACAATTACATAAAACAATAATTATGATCATACTAGCTTTATTTAGACACAAAACTAAAAAAAATCTACTAAAAACTTAAAAATTCATGATATGGTGCAGGGAAATAATTCCACAGGAATCTGCTCCAGATTTCAAAGTGGAATTAATTCCCACCCAGAGTGAGAATATATTTCACCTTAAAGTTTGTGGAATTGTTTCTCACTTAAAACCGCGCGAATTTATAATATTTTTTGAATAATACAACGTTGCTCCACTTATAGGGTATGGTCAGTTGCCAGGCAGGCACCTATGTTGTCAGTTGGTGTGCTTTCGGTTTATTTGTATTAAACAGTACCTTGGGTGGCCCGCTTCGCGGGTTCAAGGATTTTAACTCCCTTTTCAGGTCCTCTGTCCCGCTCACGCGACTCCGTCGCTCCACTTAGGGTATGCTCAGTCGCCAGGCAGGCGCCTATGTTGTCAGTTGGTGTGCTTCAGTTGAAAGTTGAAAGCAAACCAACTGACATCATAGGCGCCTGCCTGGCGACTGAGCAATGAGCATACCCTAAGTAGAGCGACGGAGTCGCGTGAGCGGGACAGAGGACCCGAAAAGCGAGTTAAAATCCTTGAACCCGCGAAGCTGTCCACCCAAAGGTCTATATATTTAAAGAACAAGATTTTGAATCACGCGTTTTTAAAAATATTTTTTGCGTTATGCTCCAATTTTCAAAATCTCAAACATTATAAATGATTTTAAAATATTTAATACTAGGTGTGCAGTTCTTAGTTTTTGAGAAATTCAAAATTCAAAATTCATAGGAAAAGAAGTGTAATTATTTCTCACACTAAGTGGGCAGAAACTCCACCTTCCAAAGTGAAATTCATTCTCAGTAAAGTGTAATAAATTCTTTCTCTCAGTAGGAATCAATTCCACTTTGAAAACTGGAGCAGATTCCCACTAAGGGGCCAGTTATAGCTATAATTGAAAACCATCATTGAAAAAGTTAGCTGTTGATTTTGAGACCCTTCGAAAGTTTAATCATTGAATATTTTAATGCAGGAATATAGCTTACGACTTCAGAATTATTTCTCCTCCAAAAAAAATTCATTTTGACTCATATCTTCCCCATAACGTAACTTTTAATTTTTTCAATGATCATTGGTAAGGTAGTTCATCATTGAAAAATTAAAAGTCATTTTATGAGAAAAGTTGTGAAAAACTGAATTTTTTTTTAACTAAAAATAAATATTTAGTCAACTACCTTTAGTTTGGCATCAAAATAATCATATATTTTTTCTTCAAAAATCTCTCAAAATTGAGAATTAATATTTTCAATGATGGTTTCCAATGATAGCTATAACTGGCCCCTAAGAGTGAAATAAATGCTCATGTGGAGCAGATTCACGTGGAATTTTTTCTCTCCACCAACCAAAATGCCTATGTAGGTGCACCTTTATTTTTACTTTTTAACGTTATATTTTTTGTTTGTGTTGAAAAACGACAAAACTCTTCGCCAACTTCTGAACTTGAAGCTTCAGTCACCATCTTCACGCAGCGGTGAAGAGCTTGACTGTGACAAGGTTAGTTTGGAAATGATATGTCAATGTCAATTGGATATTTATTTTGTGGAATGTGTTCCAAATCTATATCACTTAATTTCTCCTTATGGGGTGATGTTACTTGTGATTTGGTCAATATAATTAAGTCAAGATAATCTTTGGCATCGGAATTTAATTTCGGTAGTTTAAAGACTCCAACTGGAAGGCCCAGGCTTTTGATTATTTTCTAATTGAGATGATTCTTCTTAAGCCCAGTTCTCTGATATGATGTAGTCTTTCATCATTAAGCATTACCATCGAAATATTTTCTTGGTGTTTAAAATAAGAAAACGATGTTCAAAAGGGTAGTTATGTGCATTCAAGAGGACACAAGCGTCCACAAGTTTTTCTCAAAACCCACCTCTGTCTACCAACTCCTACTCTCACCTCCTAGTGGTGAACATCGGGTGTCTAGTACCTCAGCTGGAGACGGGGTTTAAATCCCTGTGGAAAGCTGTTGGGGACAGCCAACGAGAGAGGAGGGGAGGAGTGTTCCCACTAAGGCACTTCTCCTTTCATCGAGGCGGCAGCGGACGAATTCTCTAGATGGAATCAACGGTGGCGTCTACAGTGCCAGTAAGGTTGAACTATTAGTGAACACCTTATACGGGGTACTACAACATATTTGTAGCTCAGGCCTATAAGGAGCGGTTTATCCGGCTCCCTACACTTGGAGTTATACGAAGGGTCTGGTCCTCCGGGTCGGGGGTTGTGCGTCGGGGTAACTTCCCTACCACGTAAAAAAATGTTGTTCCGAAACAACAACAAGCCACGGATATGGATGATTTTAAAGTTGACGACCCCAGCAAACGAAACAAGGACAATGAACTTCGGATCTGCACGTGGAACGTCCTGTCCTTATACAGAACACGTGCAGCCGAATAATAAGTGGAGAACCTGGACAGGCTAAAGGCTGACGTAACAGCCATCCAGGAAGTGCGATGGGATGGAGAGGTCATACAGAGACTGAAAACGTGTGACATCTACTACGGCGGGTGCATGAAGGAACAGGGTCAGCGGCTCTTTGGTTGTGGTTTTGTGATAAGGGGAAGACTTAGGCAAGAAGCCTTGGGCTTCCGAAGTGTAAGCGAGCGCCTGGTCACAATCCACATCAAAGGCAAATTTAAGAACATTTCGCTGATCTGTGTTCACGCCCCCCATGAAACGAGAGAGGACTCAACGAAAGAAGCATTCTACGATCTCCTGTGGAGACAACGTATGATATGTGCCTGAAGTACGACGTGAAGATCATTCTTGGTGACTTTAACGCAAGATTCGGAAAGGAGGGAGGACACAGCCTATACGACGAAACTTCCGGCAACGGACACAGGCTGGCAGACTTTGCCGCGGGGCGAAATGTCATCATCTCAAGCACCTACTTCCCACACCTCAATATACACAAGGGGACTTGGCGGTCGCGTGATCAACTAACCGTCAACCAAACCGACCACGTTGCGATAGACGCGAGACATGCTTCCAGTATCTTGGACGTCCGAACGTTCCGAGGTGCCAACATTGACTCGGATCACTACCTAGACTACGTATGCGGATATCCATGGCGCGACAACGCAGAGCAGATGCTGTGAAAAGATTCGATGTCGAGAAGCTTAAATCGCAAGAGACCGCCAGAACTTTTGCAGACCACGTAACTCTTAATCTCTCAGGAGGTCCGCCACCAGCATCAAGTGCAGAGGACCAGTGGGAACACTGTCAAAAAGCCATCAGAAGTGCCGCCTCTGATGTGCTGGGTTTCACTAGGCGAATACAACGAAACCCCTGGTTCGATGAAGAGTGCCGGCTAGCGCATGCAGCTAAGGACGAGGCCTACCAGGCAATGCTGCAGACTCGAACAAAAGCTGCTGAGAGAGTGGCCCGGGAGCTCTGCGGGCTGAAACGAAAAGAGGAACGCCAACTTCTCGGGAAGAAAAAGAGAGAGCACGAGAAGCGAGCGGTAGAGTCTATTGAGGGTTGTAGCGGTAGGGGAGATGTTCAAAAATTTTATCAGAGGGTGAAGCGATCCACCCAAGGATTCAAGTTTAGAACGGAAGCCTGCCGAGATGAGAGTGGGAATATGGTAGTTGACACACAGTCAGTGCTGAGGATCTGGAAAGAACACTTCTCTAGACTGCTTAATGGCGAAGACAGCCAAGATGCCGCTAATAGGCAGAACGCTCCATTCAACTTGGACGATGATGGCCAAGAGTTCCGTCCACCCGACCTAACCGAAGTGCGGCTGGCGATATCCAAACTTAAGGCGTACAAGGCTGCTGGTGCGGATGGCTTACAAGCCGAACTATTTAAATCAGCGGGAGATGAATTGGCTAGGAGCATACACCAGCTCATCTGCAAAATTTGGTCGGAGGAAAGTATGCCCGAAAGTGTGCCCCATCCATAAAAAGGGAGATGTTCTGAAATGTACCAACTACAGAGGAATTAGTCTCCTAAACGTTATCTTGTCGGCCATCCTGTGTGACCGCTTAAGACCTTTTGTCAACGATCTGATCGGCCCCTATCAGTGCGGTTTTAGGCCAGGCAAGTCAACCGTCGATCAAATGTTCACACTCCGACAGATTTTAGAAAAATCCCGGGAATTCCGGGTCGATACACAACACCTTTTTATCGATTTTAAAGTCGCGTATGAAAGCGTGAAAAGGGACGAATTATACAGAGCCATGTTGAGTCTTGGCATCCCTGCCAAACTCGTCCGCCTGTGCAGGATGACAATGGAGAAATCTCGCTGCTCCGTCAAAATTGGTAAGAACACCACCGATTCCTTTGATGTTGAGAAAGGATTGAGGCAAGGCGACGCGTTATCATGCAACCTATTCAACATCGTTCTTGAAGCCATTGTACGCAACGCACATGTCAACACCAGCGGTACAATCTATCAAAAGTCCGTTCAATTGCTTGCATATGCGGATGACATAGACATTGTCAGCAGAACGAAGCGAGCTGTGGCAGGGGCATTTGCGAGCATTGAATCGGAGGCGGCTAGAATGGGATTGGCGGTTAATGAGGACAAGACGAAGTATATGCTGTCATCGAGAGAGGAATCTCAACATCGTCGACTCGGGCAAAATATCACGATGGACAGATATAACTTCGAAGTTGTCAAGGACTTTGTCTACCTGGGCTCCACTATTACATCTTCGGTCTAAGAAGGCATTTAAGCAGTAAGGCCCTCTCTCAGAGAACCAAGGAGACTTTATACAAGACCCTTATCATCCCGGTCCGGCTTTATGGGTCAGAAGCATGGACACTGAAAGATTCGGATAAAAATCTGCTAGGGTGCTTTGAGAGGAAGATTCTTCGTGTGATTTTCGGTCCGGTGTGTATCGAAGGAGTATGGAGGAGAAGATTCAACGACGATCTATACGGGCTATACAGCGACGTTGACCTGATCAAAAAGCTGAAAATACAGCGGCTGAGATGGCTGGGGCACGTGGAGCGTATGGACAGCAACGCACCTGCCCGACGAGTCGGCGAATCCAACCCCGATGGGGTACGCAGCAGAGGAAGAACCCGTAACAGGTGGCGCAATCAAGTGAATGACGACATCAAAGCACTCGGTGTGCGCAACTGGAAGCGGCTAGCTAGGGACAGAGCTGGCTAGAGGAGCCTGTTAGTTGAGGCCGAAGCCCATCCTGGGCTGGGAGCGCCATCAAAAGTAAAGTAAGTTAAAATAAGAATTGCGTTGGATAACAGGGCCTATTATTTCTCTTACATTTTAACAATATTAATACAAATTTACTAACTCGAACTATGATTTTTAACACTAAACTAAACTGGACCACACACTTTTAAAATGTATTCAGCAAGTATTTTCAAGTAATTAGTTGGATTTGATGTAACTACATAAAACGTCAAAATTCTATTGGCAGCTGTGATCTATCTAGTGTGTCAACTTTACTGGGTTTCTGTTGCACAGATCTTTAGAACAGGATCCTTTAAATATGGATTCACCCATTTGAAACAAATATTTTTGATCCGTGCTAATAGTATCCTGGATTTGTTTTATTAAAGTAGGCAGTTTCCCTGGGATTGGTTAGAACTAACCAAGAGGAAGGTCAGCACATTTTTCAACGAACCATAATTGTAGCGGCCTCACCAACTTCAACATCACAAGCCGGATAACTAGGGTGTCCATCTGGGTACTTTACAAAAAGAGGACATTTTGCTCTAAAAGCTATAAAAGGGAGAACATTTCGAGCAAAATAGAGAACAAAAAAATTGAACAAAAATGAGAACACAACAAAATAAAAAAAATAAAAATTAAAGAATCAAGCGTCCTTATTTTCAAGAATCATACACACGTTGGTAGATGCATGAATTGCTGAACAAAATACAACTAATTGGTAAGAAATGTGGTCTGCTCGTTTTGATAAGGGGCTAGAGTTGCCTTAATCATCAATAATATCCTCTTATTATTTTTCTCTTGTACTTTTTCTTATATAACTCTATCATTTAAAAATTGTATAGAAATTTTGAAAATACATTCCTACTTTATTATAAAATTTACCTAACAACGAAATTTTACAGCCTTATTCTGGCAACCTCACTGATGCCTCACAAGTCACAATAACCTTATAACTCGTGGTGAACTCGCCTTATAAAAAACGTAAAAATTTTGATCTGCTCCTTGGCAGATCACAACTCACGTTGTTCTTGTGAAGTTTCTTATGAAGCCGCGTAAAGTTAGCATGACAACTTTCGAAAAAGTAAAATCTGAGTATGCCATTAATTGTCGAGTAATTACCGTAAATATGCCGTGGAATCAAAAAAATTGCCGCGCTACGGGTTTGCCCACAAAGGGCAATCCTGCTAACTTTATATAAAATTAGCATGACACTTCTTTGTTTTTGGGCAAAAAATAACTTTTGAGTATGCAAGAAGTTGCCAAATAATTGCCGTAAATATACCTCGCCCTTCGTTTGCCCAAAAAGGGCATGACCCTTTTTTATTAGTAGGCCAAACAAAAATTTAAGCATGCCATTAATTGCCGAATAATTGCCGTAAATAAGCCGTGAAGAGAAACAAATTGCCGTGTCCATGGTTTGCCCAAAAAGGGCAATCCTGCTAACTTTACGCGTAAAGTTAGCATGACACTTTTTTATTCTTAGTCCAAAATAAAATTTAATGATGCCAGTAATTGCCGAATAATTGCCGAAAATAAGCCGTGAAGAGAAAAAATTGCCGCGCCCTTAGTTTGCCCAAAAAGGGCAATCCAGCTTACTTACGCGTAAAGTTAGCATGACACTTTTTTATTCTTAGTCCAAAAAAAAGTTTAAGGACGCCAGTAATTGCCGAATAATTGCCGTAAATAAGCCGTGAAAAGAAAAAAATTGCCACGCCCTTCGTTTGCCCAAAAAGAACAAAAAACGTTTTTCGGGCTATTTTTGGTGCAAAATAACTTTTGAGTATACCAGTAGTTGCCAAATAATCTCCGTAAATTCACTGTAAAAGAAAAAAATATCCGGCGCCCATGGTTTGCCCATAAAGGGCAAAAAAACATTTTCAGGCTAATTTGGGTGTAAGGTTAGCATGAAACTTTTCTATTTTTAGTCAAAAAAAAACTTCTGAGTATGCCAAGAAATGCCGAATAATTGCCTACCTGTACACAAAAATAAAATGTTTGGTTTATAACCCATATTTTCCTTCCACCTCATAAAACAACCTTGGGAACAATATATTTGTATTGATGCTTTTGAGTCTTTTCTTTTCAGTCATCAGTTTATAGAAATAACATTACTTTGTTCAGGGTGGTTGTATTACACTTATTTTGGATTCATCAGATTGCGAAATAAAAACCACCCTTAATTCATGTATGAAAATGGTTTTTTGCCCTTTATGGGCAAACCATGGGCGCGGTAATTTTCTTTTCACGGCTTATTTACGGCAATTATTCGGCAATTCTTGGCATACTCAGAAGTTTTTTTTGGATAAAAATAAAAAAGTGTCATGCAAACTTTACTGTGGACTGTATTGAATGAAATTCAATAAAAAGTATTTAAGCGACCTTTAGTCAAATGCGTTTCGGCCCCTGATAACAATTACAGTGGACCTCATCAGTTAGAGCTGTAATTGTTACCTTTCTAAGACGTAACATTTTAGTCGATGGCTACCGACGTTTATAATTTACAGCATAAACACACTGCAAACTATAGATATAGATATAGATATTATGCCCGTAGACAGTTAAAGCTGTAATTGTTACCTTTCTAAGACGCAACATTTTAGTCAATGGCAAAACAAAAACAATATAACTTCTATTGTTTAGGTTTTTTCTTTTTTTATTACCTTCGCCAGACCACGGGCATAATATCTATATCTATATCTAGGTGTCTGAATGTAACCATGTTCCCCTAGAAAAATATAATTTGCAATGTGTTTATGCTGTACATTTTATAAACGTCGGTAGCCATCGACTAAAATGTTGCGTCTTAGAAAGGTAACAATTACAGCTCTAACTGATGAGGTCCACTGTAATTTTTATCAGGACCGAATCGCATTGGACTAAAGGTCGCTTAAATACTTTTTATTGAATTTCATTCAATGCAGTTCATTAAAATAAAAACAAAAACAATATAACTTCTATTGTTTAGGTTTTTTCTTTCATTTTTAGCTATTGTCGGTAACACTCTTTTGTTTATAAAGCACGTTGCTCCAAAGATAACACACCGTCCAAATTGTTCACTCGTTTCAACATTTGTTTGGTATTTAATAGAGAAATAAAAACGTGTTGCTTCTTGCCAGCTAAATGAACGACTGAGCTTTACTGCACTTCGATCGGCACACAAAAAAAAACCAGCTGTCTGCTAGACCAAAAAAAAAAAAAATGCAACAACAAAAACAAGAGCAACTCTTTTTTATCATCTAATATAAAAGAAAAAAAAAAGTATTTTCGAAATGCAGACAAATTTGTATTCTATGAATAAGTATTAGAAAAAAGTGATACTAAGTAGTACTCTTAAGATCCTTTTTAACAAATATCTCGAGAACTACTCATCGCACTTTAAAGTTAAAA
Source organism: Melangyna quadrimaculata (assembly GCA_949320155.1). Taxonomy (NCBI): domain Eukaryota; kingdom Metazoa; phylum Arthropoda; class Insecta; order Diptera; family Syrphidae; genus Melangyna; species Melangyna quadrimaculata. The sequence continues at coordinate 149,237,937 of OX439483.1, read as the reverse complement.
AAATATTTTTTATAAGAAATTGAATAATCTATCTTTTTTGTTTATAATGTTTTTTCGTAGCGGGCTAATAAAATTGAAATTTGTTTTTTTTTTTTTCTCAATTTGTACGTATAGCTAACCTAATTATGCAACTTTTTAAAACTATTCGAAATCGGAAATCGCAAAAAAATTTTGTCGCTCAACGTACAACGATTTTGGTCGAAAAATTATGTTTTCTGACGAGGCGTATTTCCATCTTGGTGGCTACATTAACAAACAAAATTTCCGAATCTGGGGCTCGAAAAACCGACACGTTACTGTCGATAAACCAATGCATCCACAGAGAATGACAGTTTAGTGCGGATTATGGAGTGAAGACATCATTGGAACATTTTTCTTTGAAAATGAGGCTGGGAACAACGTTTCAGAGCCATGTTAACCGACTTCTTTTTTTATTAAAATTGCAGACATGGATGTAGACAACCTCTGGCTCATGCAGAAAGGCGCACCATGCCACACAGCCAATCCCACAATCGATCTTTTGCGTACTAAATTCCCAAATCGTGTTATCAGTTGGCCACCTCGGAGCTGCGATTTGACCCATTTGGACTTTTTTTTTTGGGTTATGGTAATAAATTTGGAAACGATTCGAGCACTTAAGGCTAATATAATATCATCCAAGCAATCCGTGTGAGGTACAGCCTGAAACTATCAACAACGTCTTGCAAAATTGGAGTGACAAAATGCGCTACTGCGAAGCCAGCCGAGGCAGCCACTGGAACGAAGCAGTTGTGGTCCATAATTAATGGGAATGCTCTTACTAATAAGGGCAGAATACATGGAGAAAATTTAATTTTGTTCATTTTATTGCTATTTAAAAAAGGAACTTTTTTTTAAATATCTTAGAAGTACCGAAATGCAGAATTTGTCAAAATCCATGAATTCATTGACAAGATATTTTAGAAATATGCACCACCCGCTTCCCCGACAAAATATTTGCCTTGCTGCGACCATGCGCACAAATCTGTACTTTTTTGTTCTTTATTTTGCAGATGCAGATTCATTAAAACAAACAAAGTACTTATTATTCGCTCTTCATTTTTCTGTTAATAGTTAAAACTTAAACAATTAATACTTTATTTGGTTTTCGCAATAAATTAACCAAAAACACAAAAGAAAAATTCTTTAAGAATATTTATGTTTTTTTTTTTATTATCTTCGGTTAAAAATTTAACAAGTTACATTATTTACTTCGATTCCAACGGCCGGCACCTGCTGAGAAGCTTGTGTGAAATTAAGAAATACCAGTGCGTAAATTTCGCACATTCAATAATGCTTTAAATTTTAAAATAGAATGTTTGAACAAAATAAATAAATTCTTATTATAATTGATATGAACATATTAGTTTTACAAAATCTCTTTGCAAACAATATTTGATGTAAGAATGAAATCTTTTTGAATTTTTTGTTTATCATTTTCTTTAATAGATATGTACATATATTTTGTTTTCCCTTTTCTATTAAGTTTAATAAGCTTTTTTACCATTAAATTTAAATCTCAAAAAACATCTCTCAAAAAAACAGCAAAAAATTCTTTTGGGGGCCCAAGAATTTAGCTATCTCATTGCATTACGACCCTGTGTGCATGCTATTGTGTTTGTGTAACTCACACTATTTTGAAAAAAGCCTCACTTTTTCCTCGATATGCCCGTTCCTCTATTTCTTCTTCTAATATTTTAAATTAGAGAAATACAAAATATGTTTCTTTCATTAATGCAATCTAGTGATACCTAATAAATGCGTTCGGCTTTTTATAATGAGAAAAAAGATTACAAACAACAGAAGTAGGTAACAAATGTATTTCTCCACCACTCACTTAATGAGCAAGCGAAAAAAGAGGATTATAGATTATACATTACAAAAGTAATAAATATGTTTCTTTCATTCATGCATGGTGTAACTAAAGAATGTTTCTCCCCCACTCACTCAAGGTGCAGCGAAAAAAAGAGAATTTTAAATTACAGAAGTAATACATATTTTTTTCTCTTTCACTCATTCAATGGGTAAAAGTGAGGTATTCTTTATGTCAAATTTTTCATTTATTGAATTATTTGAAATTTCCGAAATTTATAGAAAATAGTGTGGTATAACATAAACTTTTTGTGCAATGTCATTAGTATGTGTAAATTTCTATTCAGTGATACCTATTTTAGTGGATTTGGCTACTTTATAAATGAGTAAAAAGGAATTTGACAACAGAAATAATATATATGGTCAGGGCCAAGGATACCAATAGCCGCATTCGTACACAAATTTTCTCATAACTTGAACAACTTCCAACCAAAGCATAACATTTTTTCTGTGTATATGATAGTGCTGCGTTAGGCCTTTCAAAGGTCTTATAACGTTACAAAATTTGGAAGTAAATGTGGCGTAATAAGACGCCTTTGGAAGGTCGTAGTTCGAAGACTGTAGCAGATATAAACAAAATTGTTTAAAAAAAAGATGGACCTGACCTAGCCTTATGCACAGACAAAAGTTTTGGCTAGTAGTTTTTTTCAAGTTATGACCAAAATTTGTGTACGAATGCGGCTAATGGTTTCCTTGGCCCTGCCCATATGATGATTACCATATGAGTCATTCCATAAATGGAAACGTCTAATCGAAAAGCCATCGGATTCCAAAAGGAAATCCAGCTGGCTTTAATTTTCGCATTCACCGTTCCCCCTCTACCTCCCTTGAAAAATTTAAAAATCATTATTTTAATGTTTTTTTATTTTATTTTTAGAAATGATATTTTTAAAGTCGTCAATACGTTTCATTTTAAAGATAAAAACGGTATTTTTTGAAAAAAATATTTTAATTTACAAAATCATAGCCAAACCAGTATCAACCACGGTGGTGAAAAAACGTGTTTTTACTGGTTTTTTCTTGATTTTTAACTGCCTCCCGTTTGCCGACTGTTAAATTTAACGCGCTAATATTTCTCAAATACTAAAAACACATATTTTCAAAGAAACAAAACCAAAAGTTGACTCATTTTTCCCACCCTTTGTATAAAATATCACTGCTTTAAAAATCCATATTTTGAAAAATTGCATTTTTATGGCCATAATATCAGTGTGTGTGACAAAAAATATCGAGATGAAATTATTAGCGTTACTTAGCTTGTAGTTTTATCCTTAATTTCTGAAAGTTTTGTTTTGTTATTTTCATTTTTTTAAAATAATAACAAAAGAGATATTAGAATCTGAGAACCGTTATGAGCAATACTCTGAATTTATTTTTTTTTTTGAGATTCAATTTTAATTCTCTTTTTATCGAATCGAATGAGCTATCATTTATTAAAATCGGTTGGAAATTGTAGAAGCTATGATTATTTTTACTCGGAAAAAAATTATTCTTAAATGGGACAAATGGTGAAATAAAAAAACTGTTATCATTTGCGATGGATTTTTTCTTTTTATTTTCATGTTCATTTATCTTATGTTCTATTTTATAAAAAAAACTATAGATTTTCCAAATTTTTGACCGATTTTGTTAAGCGATAGCTCATTTGATTCAACATAAAAAGGGCATCAACATTGAATCTAAAAAAAAAAAAAAATAAATTCAGAATTTTGCTTATGACAGTTCTTAAATTCTAGTATCACTTTTATTATTATTTGAAAAATAGTGCTTTCTTTAAACCAGTGCACTCACACTATGGATGAATATAACAAAACTTTCAAAAATTAAAGCTGAAACTACAAGCTTAGTAATGCTAAAAATTTCATCTCGATTTTTTTGTCAAAACATACTGATATTATGGCCTTAAAAATGCAATTTTTCAAAATATGGATTTTTAAAGCAGTGATATTTTATATAAAGGGTGAGAAAAATGAGTCAATCTTTGAAAATATGTGTTCTTAGTATTTGAGAAATATTAGCGCGTTAAATTTAACAGTCGGCAAACGCGAGGCAGTTAAAAATCAAGAAAAATCAGTAAACAACACGTTTTTTCACCACCGTGGTTGATACTGTTTGGCTATGATTTTGTCAATTAAAATATTTTTTTCAAAAACAACCGTTTTTTATCTTTAAAATGACACTTCAAACGTATTGATGACTTTAGAAATATCATTTCTAAAAATAAAATAAAAAAACATTAAAATGATGATTTTTAAATTTTTCACGGGAGGTAGAGGGGGAACGGTGAATGCGAAAATTAAAGCCAGCTGGATTTTCATCTTTTGGAACCTAGAGATGATTCCCACAAAGTTTGAACAAAATCAAAAATGCGATGGCTTTTAGATTAGACGTTTTCATATGGAATGACTCCTATGCCTTTATTTAGGGCCGTGTTATGACTCGCGAGTCGAACGTTCGACTCAAGTCGAACGTTTTTAAAATCACTTATGTCGTGGTTTTAAAAAAATCAAATAGCGGCGTTCACATAGACTAACATCTCAATTCAACACATTTTTGACATTTTAGCTGAATATAGGCTATGTAAGCCATAAACGGTTAAGCCAAAAGTCAGATTCGCCAAAAATTTCTTGCGACTCGCAATTCATAATAAATAAAAATAAATAAATCGGGTGGCACAACGGCTCATGAAGAACCAGGGCCTAGTGACTAACAACTCGCAACCATTCCTGTGTGCGCCTTTCGACATGAATGGAAGGGACCTACAATTTTATGCCGAATCCGAACGACTAGACGAGAAGCACTTATTCGTGACAAGTGATACTCTTGGAGGATTTGTCAATTCCTCGCAAGAGGCAGTAGCCCTGAAAAAAAACTTTTTTAGTTTTTAGGTGGACGAGGCTGGGAAGCGATCCCAGACCTCCAGCGTGACAGTCGAACGCACTAACCATTACGCTACGGGCTACTACCGCAATTCATAATAGGTGCCTTAAAAAAGAATTAATTTAGTGGTAAATATTGAAAGGTTGCCATACAGGCGCGAGCGTAGGGGGAGTTTGGGGGGTTCAACCCCCCCCCCCCTTCCCGAAATGTATGAATTTAACTTCCTCGCCATACAATTTCACTCTTTCACTCTTAATTTTTGAGTTTTAAGTTTAAACCCCCCCCCCCCGGAATTTTTTCTTGCGTTCGCGCCTGGTGCCATATCACTTGACCACACCCTCTTATATATTAATATTGATTCTTTACTTGAAAATAAATCGGACAGTTTAAGTTGGCGTTCTGGTTCAGTTGATACACACACACTTATCTGCAACAAAGCTTTAAAGACAACAAAATTAGAACAAAATGAATTGAATGTACTTAAAACTTAAACGTGCACACATACCAAAAAAGGCTGTGAGTAAAATGGTGGCTTTTACAAAAATCTTCATTTTAAGGTGATATTGTTATTATTGATTTAATATTTCTCAAGGCAAACTGTGCTGACTCTATAAACCGCTGCTTATATACCAAAAAAAAAAGTATTAGCTCAATTAAAATGTTTGCTTACCTATAGAAATACGGAATGTCGTGATTTACGAACTTAATTTTGCAACAAAAAATAAGTCATTAAGTTTTGTATGGCCTTTTTTTAATTTTTTTGTTTTGCAACTCAATTATAGGTAATAAGTTGCAATTTTAAGAAAACCTAGTGACATAGCTTCAGGCTTATCTTTAGTTTAAATTACCTATCAACGATCAAACTTGCTGTTGAAAAATTGAATTACATTGTTGAAAAATTTAATTACATAAATCCATTACTTTGTCCCTAAAAATTAATAAAAATCTGATTTTATAGGAAAATCGAAAAAATAAAGCAAAATTGTCTGCTATGTTAATAGCCAACCGTCGCACAGTGGTGCTGAGGAGGAAAAAAAATACCAAAAATGAAATTTGTAATAAGAAGTTTTTTCATTTATTTTTGTATAGATACACTAGCGGAGCTGTCAAACGTTGTCCTGCATTATATTTCAAGCGATTATTACATTAAACAAAGTATGAAATGAAAGACAAATATGTAATATAATAATTTCATTATTCTTTATTTTGAAATAACATCAATTTTTCTACAAACAATTCGTTATATTCAATAATGTTTGTTTAATTTTTATTGTTCTTAATGCGAGTTGATGAAAAATATTTTTATTCAATTCCTCAGGAGTATAAATGAATAAACTTGATGGTTTTCCAACGCGAGAACACGCCGCATATAATTGGCCATGTGAAAAGACCGGGTTTTCTAAATCCCACCCACAAATCGACATTGTTTGACCTTGTGACTTATTAGAAGTCATGGCAAATGCCATTGGAAATTGCAGACGTCTGAATTTAATGGGTGAGTCCGAAGGGATCATATTGGGATTCGTAACAGGAGAACAAATTCACCTTCAAATTTGCCGTTCAAAATTGTAGCTTCAAGAACATTGCCCATAATTGTTTTTATGACTAGTATTGTACCGTTGCATAGCTTAGGTGCCAGGGGCGTAGCTACCACGGTATCAGCCATATCAATTAGAACTGAGATAAGTTTGTAAGAAACTGAACTGAAGAAACTGAAATACTAAAAATTAATAAATAAAAGAATCTCTTTTCTTGGCACGTACTTTTTGCTTCACTCTATACAAAACAATTGTTTTCTTTCTTTTTTTCATATACCTACCTACCTACTTAGGCCAACGCAAGTGAAAATTTTTTGCATGAAATTCCCATAGGTACACCGATGCACTGCTTCAGTCGTTGATGCAAGACACGTCCTAGAAGTGACAAATTTGTTTGACAATTTGGAAAAAATATATACTTTTTTTTGGCAATAGCATAAAACGGTGCTCAATGTCGAATAACGAGTCATATGAGGAATATAAAATAACACTTAGAGCCTTATTCTAGCAACCTCACTGATGCCTCACAAGTCACAATCACCTCATAACTTGTGAGGAACTCACCTCATAAAAACTTAAAAATTATGATCTACTCCTTGGCAGATCACAACTCACGTTGTTTTTGTGAGGTTTCTTATGAGGGCTTCTACAGAATACGAAATTGTGACCGCCTTATAGAAAAACAAACTCAAACAAAATTGTGACCTGTGAGCATCACAATGGCAGAATAGGGCTATTAAAAGGGTTTGCCTTACTAGATGGTCATCAAGAAATGACGCTTTATTCGCTGCATGGAAAAATTATTCATTAATAATGAAAGCATTGTACCAACTTAATTTAGTTTCGAAAAAAAAGATGAACGTGATGAAAGTAAAAATATAATTAATATTTAAGAGAGCTACGAATTCATTTATTAGTCTGGTTTTTTTTCTTATTTATTCGAAATTATTAACCCTGTGTCCAAAGCCTTACAGCCAAAAGACAATGATTTACGAAAAGCAAGTATTTTACTAAGTATTCTTTTAAATAGACTAAAGAATTAAGAGATCAAAAATCATTCTTAAGTTTGCTAACCTATCGAGTCCAGAGATTCAGGAAAACGCTTTTATGACGAAATATCAGAAGATGAAAGAATATCAGATCTGGAACCTTACTTCAAAGTCAATGTTTACGATTGCTGCCTAGATATGTACATAATATTGATTTTTCAAACTGAACAAAGATTTTTCTATGATCCAGGTAATTTATTTGAAGTTCTACAACCAGAAAAACGTTTATCCTTTTCAAATGAAAAAATTGAAAAGGAAGCAGGAAAACTGGTTGCTAAATACAATGAGGACCTGTCAGTTGATCTTTTTGAACAACTAATTGCTTTAAAATCCTGTTTGAAATCAGATATTCAGAAAATTCAGTCAACTAAGGAACTCACAGAGTTATTGATAATTAAATACAATAGCCTTGCATCCAGTTTTCCGGAAGTAATAATGACATGCCTTTTATTTTTGACGCTTCCGGTAACGACAGCAACAGCTGAGGGAACATTCTCTAATGGGGTTTTCCATTGGTACAAAATTTCAATACTTTTTTGAAACATATCTGTCAAAACACCGATTCTGACAAATAACACCTTCTATTGGTCAAAAAATACTGATATTTTTTTGATTCTGAATCAATTTTGCAGACCCGTATTTTTCGGTGGATCTGCCCCACATTTTACTAACACCAGTACAATTGCCAGCTGTTAATTTGACAAGTGCATGTTTTCATTAATTCATTTAAGTAGTGAAAATATAAGTACTAAAAAGTAATAATTGAATTAGAATGGAAGCAGTTTGAAATGAGTCGATTGAATAGAACTTATCCCTATCATTAATTACACCACCAAGGCTGATGGCTCTATTTTTAACGCCTTCATATTTACTTATTTCTTATAATTTTATATTGCAATAAATATTATTAAATAAATTAATTACAGCCTTATAATCGTCTATTTATAATTTAAAAATTGAAATACCGTCAAATGAAAAAACAAACTTGAATGTATAAAAACTGTTGACTGAATTTTTTCTATTCGTCAGCCGATACCATTTACACACAACTTCCATTCGTCAGGAAAATAAATCAAATTCCGCATCAAATTCTTAATTTACCAATGGAAAACCCCATAAGCTAAAAACGATCAAAAATTATTTAAGAACTTCTATGTGACAGAACGGTTGTCGGACTTAGCGATCATGTCCATAGATGTTGAAAAACTTGAAAAATTAAAATCATCGTGAGAAATGAATTTAATTAATAAATTTGCGGAAACGAAGGCAAGAAAAGTTTTTATTTGAGTTTTTTTAAGTATTTTTTATGTATGTACCAATAAATATACTGGATTTGTTATTGTGAGTGTTTTTGTTTGTTTTGTAAAAATTGTTTTTTGTTTAATTTGTAATTTTGTAGGGGGCCCCCAAATAATTTTTCATACGGGGCCCCTTGAAGGCTAGCTACGCCACTGTTAAGTGCACTTAAATTCCGAAGCAAAATGATAGGTGAGCCAATTTTTAATCGCAAGTTATGTGGTGCCATTCCTGATAAATGCAGCGAATTCAAAAATTCAACAGGTTAGTTGACTTCTTCGTCAGAATCGGTAACAGAGTGTCGATCGATTTGAACAATAACTGATGTCGGGTAATGATTGTTGTATTTTGAAGTAAATAGCGTCAACATCGATATTTTTTGCAGCTAAAATAGCTCGTTCATGAAGCCACGCAATTTATTTGTTTTCGTGAACCGAAAGGTTTTTTAAAAAAATTAAACAAAAATCCAATTTTATAAGCGTTAACTTTTTATTGTCAACATGAACAAGGGCGCAACTATTTTCAAAATCCCCACACAGAGAAGGAAAAATGTTCAGGAGATTTGTTCACCAAAATTCATTAACAACGCTCAAGGCCAATTCCTTGTGGATGACGACAAAATTCTTCACAGATGGCAAGAGTACTGTGATGGACTTTTAACAGTTTCCGAGGATATAACTCCCAATAGCTGCACCTAACAATAAAGAAGTCGGCGATATCACAGTCGAAGAAGTTAACGATGCGGTGAAAAACTCCAAAAAGGGAAAAGCGTTTGGCCAGACGAGATATCCTCTGAGTTCTGAAAAAAGATGGGAGACATCGGTTCTAGATGGCTCATGATTCTCATCTGCAAACTTATCTGCGGCGACCGAATTCCTAATCAGTGGATGGAAAGTTACATTCTTCCAATCTACAAGGGGAAGGGTGATACACGAAATTGCGACAGTTACCGTTCGATCAAGCTGATGTCACACAATGAAGATCGTTGAGCAGATATTGGATGGCCGCCTACAAAAAATAAAACGGCTATCTGACGACCAGTGCGAGATTGTTTCGGGTAAATCAACCACAGATGCTATTCAGAGTATAAGAATCAAAATGGAAAAATATCAGGATTCCTCGAGATATTTGCATATTGTATTGGTTGATTTTGAAAAAGCATTCGACAGACAACCAATAGATCTGATATGGGTTGCACTTAGGCAACGAGGACTTCCGGAAGTCTTCGTGCGATGGTCAATGGTCATGGACATGGACGAGAAAGTTAAAACAAATGTAAGATGCCACGCAGGAATCACCGAAGAGTTCCCAAATAGAGTAGGTGTGCACCAGGGAAGTGTCTTGAGTCCTTTGCTCTTTATAAGGATAAGGTGACGGACCTCAAAGTGAATCAGATATTCTTTGCTGACGATGCGCTGGAGCCATCATAAGTGAAGATCCTGTGTCCTTGCAACGAGCACTTGATGTATGGGTGGATGAGTGGAGCCATCATAAGTGAAGATCCTGTGTCCTTGCAACGTGCACTTGATGTATGGGTGGATGTTCTGGAGGGAAAATAGCACGAAAAAGTCTGAGCTGCCTATTTTCTGATCCACACAAGCCTATTCCGGACATCTATATGAATGGAACAGTGCTTCGCAAGTTCGAAAAGTTTAAATATCTTGGATCTGTGATCAATAGCGGATGATCTTGTGAAGACGACATCAAACATTGCGTAAGCGAAGGGTGGATGAAGTGGTGGGAAAACTCTGACATCTTCTGCGAACAAAAATGCTCCCTAAGCTCAAAGGAAAGCTCTACACGGCAGTTGTTCGTCCAGCGCTTACACACGGTTCACAGTGTTGGACAATGTACAAGAAGTATGAGAGTAAATTAACGGCTGACGGCAGCTGAATTGAAGATGCTTCGCATGACAGCAGAAGTGACAAAGCGTGATCGACTTAGAAGCAAGAGAATCCGAGGAAGCCTACACGTTAAAAATACCATCTTGGACAAAATACAGCATGACCAACTTAGCTGGTACTGTCATATACAAAGAAAATGCCATGAGAACCCAGTTCAAAAGGTAATAGCACAAGACGTTCCAAAAGTTTCGCGGAAGAAAGGCAGGCCCAAGAACTCCTGGATGAAACAAATGCAATGACACCTGCATTTAGTTGGCCTCAGACATGGAACAATCCAAAACCGGGAGGCCTGTCGACGTTTTCTGAGGTCAACCCCGTGGACCCCACAAGTGGAACCTTAGGTGAAGCAGTTGAGTGGGAGAGTTGTGGTCTTCCTCGAGATCATGACACTCGCCGCGCCGGTAAAATGAATAAGAAGATTGCTGACCAATTTCTGAACCTAGTTGACCTTTTTTGACCATTTATTGTCCTTTCAGATGGCATATATTTTTCCGAATATCCCATATATGAGGTGCTAAAGGTTCAGAGCCTTATGCTTCTTACAGACACTGTTCCAAGACGGACGATGGGGTAAGGTCAAGCATATTTTCATAAAACCTACCCTTAGAAAACTAAAAAGTTTTTTTTCAGGGCTACTGCCTCTTGCGAGGAATTGACAAATCCTCCAAGAGTATCACTTGTCACGAATTAGTGCTTCTCGTCTAGCCGTTCGGATTCGGCATAAAATTGTAGGTCCCTTCCATTCCTGTCGACATGCGCACACAGGAATGGTTACGAGTTGTTAGTCACTAGGCCCTGGTTCTTCACGAGCCGTTGTGCCACCCAATTTATTTTAATTTTTTTAACCCTTAGAATGAAATCAATAAATCTTACGAACTTTGGCAGTCTCTTTTAAGCGGATCCTTTATGCAGTAAGGCCATCTAGGGATTTCTTTTCAAATTCTGCCACTGACAGCTGTTTCCCGCTCAAAATCTAGACAGAAAGTCAGTATCATACCCCCGCGGAAAAAAATGAGTCGCTTTACGCTTGAACAACTTTAGGAAATATTCTGAACTTGTTTCCAAAGTGAGTGTAGCTCAAACAGTGCGTTTTTTGAAAAGAAGTTATGGTCAACATGAAGCACTCACCACGCCTGATGCAAGTTGGTGCAAAAAGTTCATGAGACTGGTATAATAGTGGACAACACTCATGTTCCCCATCGTCGTACGGTGCACATAGACGAGAATGTGGCTGCTCTAGCCGAGAGTGTGAGACTCAATTCCCCACGATCAGTTCGACATCAGTCTCAACAGCTCATTATTTCATGAACAAAAATCTCGGGTTATTCGCTTACAAGGTTCAATTAACTCAGCAATTGAAGGGACACGAGACACGACCATCCACTTTGTTATCGGTTCGCAGTTTGGGCCTTAAGGTTCTCCCAAACCAACGCGAAACATTCGCTCTGCAGAGCGAATCATTCACAATGACAACAAAAATGACAAAAAAAACAATGCTAAACAACAATAAAAACTGCTGTCGGCTAAATGTTTCGCGTTGGTTTGGGAGATACTTTATAGAGCAGCCTGAATTGAAAATTATCTTTTCTGACGAGGCGTATTTTCATCTCGGAGGCTACGTTATCAAAAAAATTTGCCGAATCTGGGGCTCGGAAAACCCGCATGTTACTGTCGTCAAACCAATGCATCCGTAGAGAGTGACAGTTTGGTGCGGATTGTGGAGTGTTGGCGCAATTATGGACCACTTTTCTTCGAAAATGAGGCTGGGAACAACGTTTCAGAGCCATGTTAACCGACTTTTTTTTTTACTAAAATTGAAGACATGGATTTGGACTCTGTTTCATGCAGTAGGGCGCCCCATGCCACACAGGCCTTACCACAATTGATATTATGTGTACTAAATTCCCAAATCGGGTTATCAGCCGTCTTAGCGATGTCAATTGGCCGCCTGCGATTTGACCCCTTTCCTCTTGACCCTTTTCTTTTGTGGGGAACCGTGAAGGACCGATATTATGCTAAAAATCCGGAAACGATTCGAGAACTTAAGGCCAATATACCATCCCAGCAACCCGTGTGAGGTACAGCCTGAAACTATCAACAAATCTTGGAATATTGGAGTGACAGAATGCGCTTCTGCGAAGCCAGGCGAGACAGCAACTTGAACGAGGTTGTGTTTCATATGTTTGCTCTTACTAATAAATCCATATAATACATGGAGAAAATTTAATTTTGTTCATTTTTAAAAAAGAAACTTGTAATTTTTTTTTTTAATATTTTAGAAGTACCGGAATGCAAAATTATGTCAAATTCCATGAATTCATTGACGAGATATTTTAGAAATATGCACCACCAAAATATTTGGCTGGCTATGGCCATGCTTTTTTGTGCAGATTATTCGCTCTTCATTTTTCTGCTAATAGTTAAAACTTAAACAATTAATATCTAATTTCGTTTCCGCAATAAATTAACCAAAAACACAAACGAAAAATTCTTTAAGAATATTCAAATTTTTTTTATTTTCGGTTAAAAATTTAACAAGCTACATACATTATTTACTTCGATTCCAACGGCACCTGCTGAGAAGCTTGTGTGAAATTTAAAAATATTACGATATATCTTTATTCAAAAAAGTATTAATTTAGTGGTAAATATTGAAAGGGTGCCATATCTCCTGTCATGCCATATCACTTGACTTATCCTTTTTATACTGGAACAACGGGTTCTGGTTCAGCTGATACACTACTTATCTGCAACAAAGCTTTAAAGAGAAAAAAATCAGAACTAATTGAATTCAACGTTCTTAAAACTAAAATGAGCACACTTACCAAAAAAGGCTGCGAGTAAAATGGAGGCTTTAACAAAGATCTTCATTTTAAGGTGATGTTGTTTTTATTGATTTAATGTTTCTCAAAAGCAAACTGTGTTGACTCCATAAAGTTGTTAAGAAAACCACTGCTTATATACCAACAAAAAGTATGAACTCAATTAAAATGTTTGCTTACCTATAGAAATACGGAATGTCGTGATTTACGAACTTAATTTTGCAACAAAAAATAAGTCATTAAGTTTTGTATGGCCTTTTTTTAATTTTTTTGTTTTGCAACTCAATTATAGGTAATAAGTTGCAATTTTAAGAAAACCTAGTGACATAGCTTCAGGCTTATCTTTAGTTTAAATTACCTATCAACGATCAAACTTGCTGTTGAAAAATTGAATTACATTGTTGAAAAATTTAATTACATAAATCCATTACTTTGTCCCTAAAAATTAATAAAAATCTGATTTTATAGGAAAATCGAAAAAATAAAGCAAAATTGTCTGCTATGTTAATAGCCAACCGTCGCACAGTGGTGCTGAGGAGGAAAAAAAATACCAAAAATGAAATTTGTAATAAGAAGTTTTTTCATTTATTTTTGTATAGATACACTAGCGGAGCTGTCAAACGTTGTCCTGCATTATATTTCAAGCGATTATTACATTAAACAAAGTATGAAATGAAAGACAAATATGTAATATAATAATTTCATTATTCTTTATTTTGAAATAACATCAATTTTTCTACAAACAATTCGTTATATTCAATAATGTTTGTTTAATTTTTATTGTTCTTAATGCGAGTTGATGAAAAATATTTTTATTCAATTCCTCAGGAGTATAAATGAATAAACTTGATGGTTTTCCAACGCGAGAACACGCCGCATATAATTGGCCATGTGAAAAGACCGGGTTTTCTAAATCCCACCCACAAATCGACATTGTTTGACCTTGTGACTTATTAGAAGTCATGGCAAATGCCATTGGAAATTGCAGACGTCTGAATTTAATGGGTGAGTCCGAAGGGATCATATTGGGATTCGTAACAGGAGAACAAATTCACCTTCAAATTTGCCGTTCAAAATTGTAGCTTCAAGAACATTGCCCATAATTGTTTTTATGACTAGTATTGTACCGTTGCATAGCTTAGGTGCCAGGGGCGTAGCTACCACGGTATCAGCCATATCAATTAGAACTGAGATAAGTTTGTAAGAAACTGAACTGAAGAAACTGAAATACTAAAAATTAATAAATAAAAGAATCTCTTTTCTTGGCACGTACTTTTTGCTTCACTCTATACAAAACAATTGTTTTCTTTCTTTTTTTCATATACCTACCTACCTACTTAGGCCAACGCAAGTGAAAATTTTTTGCATGAAATTCCCATAGGTACACCGATGCACTGCTTCAGTCGTTGATGCAAGACACGTCCTAGAAGTGACAAATTTGTTTGACAATTTGGAAAAAATATATACTTTTTTTTGGCAATAGCATAAAACGGTGCTCAATGTCGAATAACGAGTCATATGAGGAATATAAAATAACACTTAGAGCCTTATTCTAGCAACCTCACTGATGCCTCACAAGTCACAATCACCTCATAACTTGTGAGGAACTCACCTCATAAAAACTTAAAAATTATGATCTACTCCTTGGCAGATCACAACTCACGTTGTTTTTGTGAGGTTTCTTATGAGGGCTTCTACAGAATACGAAATTGTGACCGCCTTATAGAAAAACAAACTCAAACAAAATTGTGACCTGTGAGCATCACAATGGCAGAATAGGGCTATTAAAAGGGTTTGCCTTACTAGATGGTCATCAAGAAATGACGCTTTATTCGCTGCATGGAAAAATTATTCATTAATAATGAAAGCATTGTACCAACTTAATTTAGTTTCGAAAAAAAAGATGAACGTGATGAAAGTAAAAATATAATTAATATTTAAGAGAGCTACGAATTCATTTATTAGTCTGGTTTTTTTTCTTATTTATTCGAAATTATTAACCCTGTGTCCAAAGCCTTACAGCCAAAAGACAATGATTTACGAAAAGCAAGTATTTTACTAAGTATTCTTTTAAATAGACTAAAGAATTAAGAGATCAAAAATCATTCTTAAGTTTGCTAACCTATCGAGTCCAGAGATTCAGGAAAACGCTTTTATGACGAAATATCAGAAGATGAAAGAATATCAGATCTGGAACCTTACTTCAAAGTCAATGTTTACGATTGCTGCCTAGATATGTACATAATATTGATTTTTCAAACTGAACAAAGATTTTTCTATGATCCAGGTAATTTATTTGAAGTTCTACAACCAGAAAAACGTTTATCCTTTTCAAATGAAAAAATTGAAAAGGAAGCAGGAAAACTGGTTGCTAAATACAATGAGGACCTGTCAGTTGATCTTTTTGAACAACTAATTGCTTTAAAATCCTGTTTGAAATCAGATATTCAGAAAATTCAGTCAACTAAGGAACTCACAGAGTTATTGATAATTAAATACAATAGCCTTGCATCCAGTTTTCCGGAAGTAATAATGACATGCCTTTTATTTTTGACGCTTCCGGTAACGACAGCAACAGCTGAGGGAACATTCTCTAATGGGGTTTTCCATTGGTACAAAATTTCAATACTTTTTTGAAACATATCTGTCAAAACACCGATTCTGACAAATAACACCTTCTATTGGTCAAAAAATACTGATATTTTTTTGATTCTGAATCAATTTTGCAGACCCGTATTTTTCGGTGGATCTGCCCCACATTTTACTAACACCAGTACAATTGCCAGCTGTTAATTTGACAAGTGCATGTTTTCATTAATTCATTTAAGTAGTGAAAATATAAGTACTAAAAAGTAATAATTGAATTAGAATGGAAGCAGTTTGAAATGAGTCGATTGAATAGAACTTATCCCTATCATTAATTACACCACCAAGGCTGATGGCTCTATTTTTAACGCCTTCATATTTACTTATTTCTTATAATTTTATATTGCAATAAATATTATTAAATAAATTAATTACAGCCTTATAATCGTCTATTTATAATTTAAAAATTGAAATACCGTCAAATGAAAAAACAAACTTGAATGTATAAAAACTGTTGACTGAATTTTTTCTATTCGTCAGCCGATACCATTTACACACAACTTCCATTCGTCAGGAAAATAAATCAAATTCCGCATCAAATTCTTAATTTACCAATGGAAAACCCCATAAGCTAAAAACGATCAAAAATTATTTAAGAACTTCTATGTGACAGAACGGTTGTCGGACTTAGCGATCATGTCCATAGATGTTGAAAAACTTGAAAAATTAAAATCATCGTGAGAAATGAATTTAATTAATAAATTTGCGGAAACGAAGGCAAGAAAAGTTTTTATTTGAGTTTTTTTAAGTATTTTTTATGTATGTACCAATAAATATACTGGATTTGTTATTGTGAGTGTTTTTGTTTGTTTTGTAAAAATTGTTTTTTGTTTAATTTGTAATTTTGTAGGGGGCCCCCAAATAATTTTTCATACGGGGCCCCTTGAAGGCTAGCTACGCCACTGTTAAGTGCACTTAAATTCCGAAGCAAAATGATAGGTGAGCCAATTTTTAATCGCAAGTTATGTGGTGCCATTCCTGATAAATGCAGCGAATTCAAAAATTCAACAGGTTAGTTGACTTCTTCGTCAGAATCGGTAACAGAGTGTCGATCGATTTGAACAATAACTCATGTCGGGTAATGATTGTTGTATTTTGAAGTAAATAGCGTCAACATCGATATTTTTTGCAGCTAAAATAGCTCGTTCATGAAGCCACGCAATTTATTTGTTTTCGTGAACCGAAAGGTTTTTTAAAAAAATTAAACAAAAATACAATTTTTTAAGCGTTAACTTTTTATTGTCAACATGAACAAGGGCGCAACTATTTTCAAAATCCCCACACAGAGAAGGAAAAATGTTCAGGAGATTTGTTCACCAAAATTCATTAACAACGCTCAAGGCCAATTCCTTGTGGATGACGACAAAATTCTTCACAGATGGCAAGAGTACTGTGATGGACTTTTAACAGTTTCCGAGGATATAACTCCCAATAGCTGCACCTAACAATAAAGAAGTCGGCGATATCACAGTCGAAGAAGTTAACGATGCGGTGAAAAACTCCAAAAAGGGAAAAGCGTTTGGCCAGACGAGATATCCTCTGAGTTCTGAAAAAAGATGGGAGACATCGGTTCTAGATGGCTCATGATTCTCATCTGCAAACTTATCTGCGGCGACCGAATTCCTAATCAGTGGAGGTAAAGTTACATTCTTCCAATCTACAAGGGGGAGGGTGATACACGAAATTGCGACAGATACCGTTCGATCAAGCTGATGTCACACAATGAAGATCGTTGAGCAGATATTGGATGGCCGCCTACAAAAAATAAAACGGCTATCTGACGACCAGTGCGAGATTGTTTCGGGTAAATCAACCACAGATGCTATTCAGAGTATAAGAATCAAAATGGAAAAATATCAGGATTCCTCGAGATATTTGCATATTGTATTGGTTGATTTTGAAAAAGCATTCGACAGACAACCAACAGATCTGATATGGGTTGCACTTAGGCAACGAGGAGTTCCGGAAGTCTTCGTGCGATGGTCAATGGTCATGGACATGGACGAGAAAGTTAAAACAAATGTAAGATGCCACGCAGGAATCACCGAAGAGTTCCCAAATAGAGTAGGTGTGCACCAGGGAAGTGTCTTGAGTCCTTTGCTCTTTATAAGGATAAGGTGACGGACCTCAAAGTGAATCAGATATTCTTTGCTGACGATGCGCTGGAGCCATCATAAGTGAAGATCCTGTGTCCTTGCAACGAGCAATTGATGTATGGGTGGATGAGTGGAGCCATCATAAGTGAAGATCTTGTGTCCTGGCAACGTGCACTTGATGTATGGGTGGATGTTCTGGAGGGAAAATAGCACGAAAAAGTCTGAGCTGCCTATTTTCTGATCCACACAAGCCTATTCCGGACATCTATATGAATGGAACAGTGCTTCGCAAGTTCGAAAAGTTTAAATATCTTGGATCTGTGATCAATAGCGGATGATCTTGTGAAGACGACATCAAACATTGCGTAAGCGAAGGGTGGATGAAGTGGTGGGAAAACTCTGACATCTTCTGCGAACAAAAATGCCCCCTAAGCTCAAAGGAAAGCTCTACACGGCAGTTGTTCGTCCAGCGCTTACACACGGTTCACAGTGTTGGACAATGTACAAGAAGTATGAGAGTAAATTAACGGCTGACGGCAGCTGAATTGAAGATGCTTCGCATGACAGCAGAAGTGACAAAGCGTGATCGACTTAGAAGCAAGAGAATCCGAGGAAGCCTACACGTTAAAAATACCATCTTGGACAAAATACAGCATGACCAACTTAGCTGGTACTGTCATATACAAAGAAAATGCCATGAGAACCCAGTTCAAAAGGTAATAGCACAAGACGTTCCAAAAGTTTCGCGGAAGAAAGGCAGGCCCAAGAACTCCTGGATGAAACAAATGCAATGACACCTGCATTTAGTTGGCCTCAGACATGGAACAATCCAAAACCGGGAGGCCTGTCGACGTTTTCTGAGGTCAACCCCGTGGACCCCACAAGTGGAACCTTAGGTGAAGCAGTTGAGTGGGAGAGTTGTGGTCTTCCTCGAGATCATGACACTCGCCGCGCCGGTAAAATGAATAAGAAGATTGCTGACCAATTTCTGAACCTAGTTGACCTTTTTTGACCATTTATTGTCCTTTCAGATGGCATATATTTTTCCGAATATCCCATATATGAGGTGCTAAAGGTTCAGAGCCTTATGCTTCTTACAGACACTGTTCCAAGACGGACGATGGGGTAAGGTCAAGCATATTTTCATAAAACCTACCCTTAGAAAACTAAAAAGTTTTTTTTCAGGGCTACTGCCTCTTGCGAGGAATTGACAAATCCTCCAAGAGTATCACTTGTCACGAATTAGTGCTTCTCGTCTAGCCGTTCGGATTCGGCATAAAATTGTAGGTCCCTTCCATTCCTGTCGACATGCGCACACAGGAATGGTTACGAGTTGTTAGTCACTAGGCCCTGGTTCTTCACGAGCCGTTGTGCCACCCAATTTATTTTAATTTTTTTAACCCTTAGAATGAAATCAATAAATCTTACGAACTTTGGCAGTCTCTTTTAAGCGGATCCTTTATGCAGTAAGGCCATCTAGGGATTTCTTTTCAAATTCTGCCACTGACAGCTGTTTCCCGCTCAAAATCTAGACAGAAAGTCAGTATCATACCCCCGCGGAAAAAAATGAGTCGCTTTACGCTTGAACAACTTTAGGAAATATTCTGAACTTGTTTCCAAAGTGAGTGTAGCTCAAACAGTGCGTTTTTTGAAAAGAAGTTATGGTCAACATGAAGCACTCACCACGCCTGATGCAAGTTGGTGCAAAAAGTTCATGAGACTGGTATAATAGTGGACAACACTCATGTTCCCCATCGTCGTACGGTGCACATAGACGAGAATGTGGCTGCTCTAGCCGAGAGTGTGAGACTCAATTCCCCACGATCAGTTCGACATCAGTCTCAACAGCTCATTATTTCATGAACAAAAATCTCGGGTTATTCGCTTACAAGGTTCAATTAACTCAGCAATTGAAGGGACACGAGACACGACCATCCACTTTGTTATCGCTTCGCAGTTTGGGCCTTAAGGTTCTCCCAAACCAACGCGAAACATTCGCTCTGCAGAGCGAATCATTCACAATGACAACAAAAATGACAAAAAAAACAATGCAAAACAACAATAAAAACTGCTGTCGGCTAAATGTTTCGCGTTGGTTTGGGAGATACTTTATAGAGCAGCCTGAATTGAAAATTATCTTTTCTGACGAGGCGTATTTTCATCTCGGAGGCTACGTTATCAAAAAAATTTGCCGAATCTGGGGCTCGGAAAACCCGCATGTTACTGTCGTCAAACCAATGCATCCGTAGAGAGTGACAGTTTGGTGCGGATTGTGGAGTGTTGGCGCAATTATGGACCACTTTTCTTCGAAAATTAGGCTGGGAACAACGTTTCAGAGCCATGTTAACCGACTTTTTTTTTACTAAAATTGAAGACATGGAGTTGGACTCTGTTTCATGCAGTAGGGCGCCCCATGCCACACAGGCCTTGCCACAATTGATATTTTGTGTACTAAATTCCCAAATCGGGTTATCAGCCGTCTTAGCGATGTCAATTGGCCGCCTGCGATTTGACCCCTTTCCTCTTGACCCTTTTCTTTTGTGGGGAACCGTGAAGGACCGATATTATGCTAAAAATCCGGAAACGATTCGAGAACTTAAGGCCAATATACCATCCCAGCAACCCGTGTGAGGTACAGCCTGAAACTATCAACAAATCTTGGAATATTGGAGTGACAGAATGCGCTTCTGCGAAGCCAGGCGAGACAGCAACTTGAACGAGGTTGTGTTTCATATGTTTGCTCTTACTAATAAATCCATATAATACATGGAGAAAATTTAATTTTGTTCATTTTTAAAAAAGAAACTTGTAATTTTTTTTTTAATATTTTAGAAGTACCGGAATGCAAAATTATGTCAAATTCCATGAATTCATTGACGAGATATTTTAGAAATATGCACCACCAAAATATTTGGCTGGCTATGGCCATGCTTTTTTGTGCAGATTATTCGCTCTTCATTTTTCTGTTAATAGTTAAAACTTAAACAATTAATATCTAATTTCGTTTCCGCAATAAATTAACCAAAAACACAAACGAAAAATTCTTTAAGAATATTCAAATTTTTTTTATTTTCGGTTAAAAATTTAACAAGCTACATACATTATTTACTTCGATTCCAACGGCACCTGCTGAGAAGCTTGTGTGAAATTTAAAAATATTACGATATATCTTTATTCAAAAAAGTATTAATTTAGTGGTAAATATTGAAAGGGTGCCATATCTCCTGTCATGCCATATCACTTGACTTATCCTTTTTATACTGGAACAACGGGTTCTGGTTCAGCTGATACACTACTTATCTGCAACAAAGCTTTAAAGAGAAAAAAATCAGAACTAATTGAATTCAACGTTCTTAAAACTAAAATGAGCACACTTACCAAAAAAGGCTGCGAGTAAAATGGAGGCTTTAACAAAGATCTTCATTTTAAGGTGATGTTGTTTTTATTGATTTAATGTTTCTCAAAAGCAAACTGTGTTGACTCCATAAAGTTGTTAAGAAAACCACTGCTTATATACCAACAAAAAGTATGAACTCAATTAAAATGTTTGCTTACCTATAGAAATACGGAATGTCGTGATTTACGAACTTAACTTTGCAACAAAAAATAAGTCATTAA
This sequence comes from Melangyna quadrimaculata, assembly GCA_949320155.1. Lineage (NCBI taxonomy): Eukaryota > Metazoa > Arthropoda > Insecta > Diptera > Syrphidae > Melangyna > Melangyna quadrimaculata. The sequence goes on along the minus strand of OX439483.1, from coordinate 149,216,198 downwards.
GTTTTGTATGGCCTTTTTTAATTTTTTTGTTTTGCAACTCAATTATAGGTAATAAGTTGCAATTTTAAGAAAACCTAGTGACATAGCTTCAGGCTTATCTTTAGTTTAAATTACCTATCAACGATCAAACTTGCTGTTGAAAAATTGAATTACATTGTTGAAAAATTTAATTACATAAATCCATTACTTTGTCCCTAAAAATTAATAAAAATCTGATGTTATAGGAAAATCGAAAAAATAAAGCAAAATTGTCTGCTATGTTAATAGCCAACCGTCGCACAGTGGTGCTGAGGAGGAAAAAAAATACCAAAAATGAAATTTGTAATAAGAAGTTTTTTCATTTATTTTTGTATAGATACACTAGCGGAGCTGTCAAACGTTGTCCTGCATTATATTTCAAGCGATTATTACATTAAACAAAGTATGAAATGAAAGACAAATATGTAATATAATAATTTCATTATTCTTTATTTTGAAATAACATCAATTTTTCTACAAACAATTCGTTATATTATTATATTTGTTTAATTTTTATTGTTCTTAATGCGAGTTGATGAAAAATATTTTTATTCAATTCCTCAGGAGTATAAATGAATAAACTTGATGGTTTTCCAACGCGAGAACACGCCGCATATAATTGGCCATGTGAAAAGACCGGGTTTTCTAAATCCCACCCACAAATCGACATTGTTTGACCTTGTGACTTATTAGAAGTCATGGCAAATGCCATTGGAAATTGCAGACGTCTGAATTTAATGGGTGAGTCCGAAGGGATCATATTGGGATTCGTAACAGGAGAACAAATTCACCTTCAAATTTGCCGTTCAAAATTGTAGCTTCAAGAACATTGCCCATAATTGTTTTTATGACTAGTATTGTACCGTTGCATAGCTTAGGTGCCAGGGGCGTAGCTACCACGGTATCAGCCATATCAATTAGAACTGAGATAAGTTTGTAAGAAACTGAACTGAAGAAACTGAAATACTAAAAATTAATAAATAAAAGAATCTCTTTTCTTGGCACGTACTTTTTGCTTCACTCTATACAAAACAATTGTTTTCTTTCTTTTTTTCATATACCTACCTACCTACTTAGGCCAACGCAAGTGAAAATTTTTTGCATGAAATTCCCATAGGTACACCGATGCACTGCTTCAGTCGTTGATGCAAGACACGTCCTAGAAGTGCCAAATTTGTTTGACAATTTGGAAAAAATATATACTTTTTTTTGGCAATAGCATAAAACGGTGCTCAATGTCGAATAACGAGTCATATGAGGAATATAAAATAACACTTAGAGCCTTATTCTAGCAACCTCACTGATGCCTCACAAGTCACAATCACCTCATAACTTGTGAGGAACTCACCTCATAAAAACTTAAAAATTATGATCTACTCCTTGGCAGATCACAACTCACGTTGTTTTTGTGAGGTTTCTTATGAGGGCTTCTACAGAATACGAAATTGTGACCGCCTTATAGAAAAACAAACTCAAACAAAATTGTGACCTGTGAGCATCACAATGGCAGAATAGGGCTATTAAAAGGGTTTGCCTTACTACATGGTCATCAAGAAATGACGCTTTATTCGCTGTATGGAAAAATTATTCATTAATAATGAAAGCATTGTACCAACTTAATTTAGTTTCGAAAAAAAAGATGAACGTGATGAAAGTAAAAATATAATTAATATTTAAGAGAGCTACGAATTCATTTATTAGTCTGGTTTTTTTTCTTATTTATTCGAAATTATTAACCCTGTGTCCAAAGCCTTACAGCCAAAAGACAATGATTTACGAAAAGCAAGTATTTTACTAAGTATTCTTTTAAATAGACTAAAGAATTAAGAGATCAAAAATCATTCTTAAGTTTGCTAACCTATCGAGTCCAGAGATTCAGGAAAACGCTTTTATGACGAAATATCAGAAGATGAAAGAATATCAGATCTGGAACCTTACTTCAAAGTCAATGTTTACGATTGCTGCCTAGATATGTACATAATATTGATTTTTCAAACTGAACAAAGATTTTTCTATGATCCAGGTAATTTATTTGAAGTTCTACAACCAGAAAAACGTTTATCCTTTTCAAATGAAAAAATTGAAAAGGAAGCAGGAAAACTGGTTGCTAAATACAATGAGGACCTGTCAGTTGATCTTTTTGAACAACTAATTGCTTTAAAATCCTGTTTGAAATCAGATATTCAGAAAATTCAGTCAACTAAGGAACTCACAGAGTTATTGATAATTAAATACAATAGCCTTGCATCCAGTTTTCCGGAAGTAATAATGACATGCCTTTTATTTTTGACGCTTCCGGTAACGACAGCAACAGCTGAGGGAACATTCTCTAATGGGGTTTTCCATTGGTACAAAATTTCAATACTTTTTTGAAACATATCTGTCAAAACACCGATTCTGACAAATAACACCTTCTATTGGTCAAAAAATACTGATATTTTTTTGATTCTGAATCAATTTTGCAGACCCGTATTTTTCGGTGGATCTGCCCCACATTTTACTAACACCAGTACAATTGCCAGCTGTTAATTTGACAAGTGCATGTTTTCATTAATTCATTTAAGTAGTGAAAATATAAGTACTAAAAAGTAATAATTGAATTAGAATGGAAGCAGTTTGAAATGAGTCGATTGAATAGAACTTATCCCTATCATTAATTACACCACCAAGGCTGATGGCTCTATTTTTAACGCCTTCATATTTACTTATTTCTTATAATTTTATATTGCAATAAATATTATTAAATAAATTAATTACAGCCTTATAATCGTCTATTTATAATTTAAAAATTGAAATACCGTCAAATGAAAAAACAAACTTGAATGTATAAAAACTGTTGACTGAATTTTTTCTATTCGTCAGCCGATACCATTTACACACAACTTCCATTCGTCAGGAAAATAAATCAAATTCCGCATCAAATTCTTAATTTACCAATGGAAAACCCCATAAGCTAAAAACGATCAAAAATTATTTAAGAACTTCTATGTGACAGAACGGTTGTCGGACTTAGCGATCATGTCCATAGATGTTGAAAAACTTGAAAAATTAAAATCATCGTGAGAAATGAATTTAATTAATAAATTTGCGGAAACGAAGGCAAGAAAAGTTTTTATTTGAGTTTTTTTAAGTATTTTTTATGTATGTACCAATAAATATACTGGATTTGTTATTGTGAGTGTTTTTGTTTGTTTTGTAAAAATTGTTTTTTGTTTAATTTGTAATTTTGTAGGGGGCCCCCAAATAATTTTTCATACGGGGCCCCTTGAAGGCTAGCTACGCCACTGTTAAGTGCACAGGTGAGCCAATTTTTAATCGCAAGTTATGTGGTGCCATTCCTGATAAATGCATGCGAATTCAAAAATTCAACAGGTTAGTTGACTTCTTCGTCAGAATCGGTAACAGAGTGTCGATCGATTTGAACAATAACTCATGTCGGGTAATGATTGTTGTATTTTGAAGTAAATAGCGTCAACATCGATATTTTTTGCAGCTAAAATAGCTCGTTCATGAAGCCACGCAATTTATTTGTTTTCGTGAACCGAAAGGTTTTTTAAAAAAATTAAACAAAAATACAATTTTTTAAGCGTTAACTTTTTATTGTCAACATGAACAAGGGCGCAACTATTTTCAAAATCCCCACACAGAGAAGGAAAAATGTTCAGGAGATTTGTTCACCAAAATTCATTAACAACGCTCAAGGCCAATTCCTTGTGGATGACGACAAAATTCTTCACAGATGGCAAGAGTACTGTGATGGACTTTTAACAGTTTCCGAGGATATAACTCCCAATAGCTGCACCTAACAATAAAGAAGTCGGCGATATCACAGTCGAAGAAGTTAACGATGCGGTGAAAAACTCCAAAAAGGGAAAAGCGTTTGGCCAGACGAGATATCCTCTGAGTTCTGAAAAAAGATGGGAGACATCGGTTCTAGATGGCTCATGATTCTCATCTGCAAACTTATCTGCGGCGACCGAATTCCTAATCAGTGGAGGGAAAGTTACATTCTTCCAATCTACAAGGGGAAGGGTGATACACGAAATTGCGACAGTTACCGTTCGATCAAGCTGATGTCACACAATGAAGATCGTTGAGCAGATATTGGATGGCCGCCTACAAAAAATAAAACGGCTATCTGACGACCAGTGCGAGATTGTTTCGGGTAAATCAACCACAGATGCTATTCAGAGTATAAGAATCAAAATGGAAAAATATCAGGATTCCTCGAGATATTTGCATATTGTATTGGTTGATTTTGAAAAAGCATTCGACAGACAACCAATAGATCTGATATGGGTTGCACTTAGGCAACGAGGAGTTCCGGAAGTCTTCGTGCGATGGTCAATGGTCATGGACATGGACGAGAAAGTTAAAACAAATGTAAGATGCCACGCAGGAATCACCGAAGAGTTCCCAAATAGAGTAGGTGTGCACCAGGGAAGTGTCTTGAGTCCTTTGCTCTTTATAAGGATAAGGTGACGGACCTCAAAGTGAATCAGATATTCTTTGCTGACGATGCGCTGGAGCCATCATAAGTGAAGATCCTGTGTCCTTGCAACGAGCACTTGATGTATGGGTGGATGAGTGGAGCCATCATAAGTGAAGATCCTGTGTCCTTGCAACGTGCACTTGATGTATGGGTGGATGTTCTGGAGGGAAAATAGCACGAAAAAGTCTGAGCTGCCTATTTTCTGATCCACACAAGCCTATTCCGGACATCTATATGAATGGAACAGTGCTTCGCAAGTTCGAAAAGTTTAAATATCTTGGATCTGTGATCAATAGCGGATGATCTTGTGAAGACGACATCAAACATTGCGTAAGCGAAGGGTGGATGAAGTGGTGGGAAAACTCTGACATCTTCTGCGAACAAAAATGCCCCCTAAGCTCAAAGGAAAGCTCTACACGGCAGTTGTTCGTCCAGCGCTTACACACGGTTCACAGTGTTGGACAATGTACAAGAAGTATGAGAGTAAATTAACGGCTGACGGCAGCTGAATTGAAGATGCTTCGCATGACAGCAGAAGTGACAAAGCGTGATCGACTTAGAAGCAAGAGAATCCGAGGAAGCCTACACGTTAAAAATACCATCTTGGACAAAATACAGCATGACCAACTTAGCTGGTACTGTCATATACAAAGAAAATGCCATGAGAACCCAGTTCAAAAGGTAATAGCACAAGACGTTCCAAAAGTTTCGCGGAAGAAAGGCAGGCCCAAGAACTCCTGGATGAAACAAATGCAATGACACCTGCATTTAGTTGGCCTCAGACATGGAACAATCCAAAACCGGGAGGCCTGTCGACGTTTTCTGAGGTCAACCCCGTGGACCCCACAAGTGGAACCTTAGGTGAAGCAGTTGAGTGGGAGAGTTGTGGTCTTCCTCGAGATCATGACACTCGCCGCGCCGGTAAAATGAATAAGAAGATTGCTGACCAATTTCTGAACCTAGTTGACCTTTTTTGACCATTTATTGTCCTTTCAGATGGCATATATTTTTCCGAATATCCCATATATGAGGTGCTAAAGGTTCAGAGCCTTATGCTTCTTACAGACACTGTTCCAAGACGGACGATGGGGTAAGGTCAAGCATATTTTCATAAAACCTACCCTTAGAAAACTAAAAAGTTTTTTTTCAGGGCTACTGCCTCTTGCGAGGAATTGACAAATCCTCCAAGAGTATCACTTGTCACGAATTAGTGCTTCTCGTCTAGCCGTTCGGATTCGGCATAAAATTGTAGGTCCCTTCCATTCCTGTCGACATGCGCACACAGGAATGGTTACGAGTTGTTAGTCACTAGGCCCTGGTTCTTCACGAGCCGTTGTGCCACCCAATTTATTTTAATTTTTTTAACCCTTAGAATGAAATCAATAAATCTTACGAACTTTGGCAGTCTCTTTTAAGCGGATCCTTTATGCAGTAAGGCCATCTAGGGATTTCTTTTCAAATTCTGCCACTGACAGCTGTTTCCCGCTCAAAATCTAGACAGAAAGTCAGTATCATACCCCCGCGGAAAAAAATGAGTCGCTTTACGCTTGAACAACTTTAGGAAATATTCTGAACTTGTTTCCAAAGTGAGTGTAGCTCAAACAGTGCGTTTTTTGAAAAGAAGTTATGGTCAACATGAAGCACTCACCACGCCTGATGCAAGTTGGTGCAAAAAGTTCATGAGACTGGTATAATAGTGGACAACACTCATGTTCCCCATCGTCGTACGGTGCACATAGACGAGAATGTGGCTGCTCTAGCCGAGAGTGTGAGACTCAATTCCCCACGATCAGTTCGACATCAGTCTCAACAGCTCATTATTTCATGAACAAAAATCTCGGGTTATTCGCTTACAAGGTTCAATTAACTCAGCAATTGAAGGGACACGAGACACGACCATCCACTTTGTTATCGCTTCGCAGTTTGGGCCTTAAGGTTCTCCCAAACCAACGCGAAACATTCGCTCTGCAGAGCGAATCATTCACAATGACAACAAAAATGACAAAAAAAACAATGCAAAACAACAATAAAAACTGCTGTCGGCTAAATGTTTCGCGTTGGTTTGGGAGATACTTTATAGAGCAGCCTGAATTGAAAATTATCTTTTCTGACGAGGCGTATTTTCATCTCGGAGGCTACGTTATCAAAAAAATTTGCCGAATCTGGGGCTCGGAAAACCCGCATGTTACTGTCGTCAAACCAATGCATCCGTAGAGAGTGACAGTTTGGTGCGGATTGTGGAGTGTTGGCGCAATTATGGACCACTTTTCTTCGAAAATTAGGCTGGGAACAACGTTTCAGAGCCATGTTAACCGACTTTTTTTTTACTAAAATTGAAGACATGGAGTTGGACTCTGTTTCATGCAGTAGGGCGCCCCATGCCACACAGGCCTTGCCACAATTGATATTTTGTGTACTAAATTCCCAAATCGGGTTATCAGCCGTCTTAGCGATGTCAATTGGCCGCCTGCGATTTGACCCCTTTCCTCTTGACCCTTTTCTTTTGTGGGGAACCGTGAAGGACCGATATTATGCTAAAAATCCGGAAACGATTCGAGAACTTAAGGCCAATATACCATCCCAGCAACCCGTGTGAGGTACAGCCTGAAACTATCAACAAATCTTGGAATATTGGAGTGACAGAATGCGCTTCTGCGAAGCCAGGCGAGACAGCAACTTGAACGAGGTTGTGTTTCATATGTTTGCTCTTACTAATAAATCCATATAATACATGGAGAAAATTTAATTTTGTTCATTTTTAAAAAAGAAACTTGTAATTTTTTTTTTTAATATTTTAGAAGTACCGGAATGCAAAATTATGTCAAATTCCATGAATTCATTGACGAGATATTTTAGAAATATGCACCACCAAAATATTTGGCTGGCTATGGCCATGCTTTTTTGTGCAGATTATTCGCTCTTCATTTTTCTGTTAATAGTTAAAACTTAAACAATTAATATCTAATTTCGTTTCCGCAATAAATTAACCAAAAACACAAACGAAAAATTCTTTAAGAATATTCAAATTTTTTTTATTTTCGGTTAAAAATTTAACAAGCTACATACATTATTTACTTCGATTCCAACGGCACCTGCTGAGAAGCTTGTGTGAAATTTAAAAATATTACGATATATCTTTATTCAAAAAAGTATTAATTTAGTGGTAAATATTGAAAGGGTGCCATATCTCCTGTCATGCCATATCACTTGACTTATCCTTTTTATACTGGAACAACGGGTTCTGGTTCAGCTGATACACTACTTATCTGCAACAAAGCTTTAAAGAGAAAAAAATCAGAACTAATTGAATTCAACGTTCTTAAAACTAAAATGAGCACACTTACCAAAAAAGGCTGCGAGTAAAATGGAGGCTTTAACAAAGATCTTCATTTTAAGGTGATGTTGTTTTTATTGATTTAATGTTTCTCAAAAGCAAACTGTGTTGACTCCATAAAGTTGTTAAGAAAACCACTGCTTATATACCAACAAAAAGTATGAACTCAATTAAAATGTTTGCTTACCTATAGAAATACGGAATGTCGTGATTTACGAACTTAACTTTGCAACAAAAAATAAGTCATTAAGTTTTGTATGGCCTTTTTTAATTTTTTTGTTTTGCAACTCAATTATAGGTAATAAGTTGCAATTTTAAGAAAACCTAGTGACATAGCTTCAGGCTTATCTTTAGTTTAAATTACCTATCAACGATCAAACTTGCTGTTGAAAAATTGAATTACATTGTTGAAAAATTTAATTACATAAATCCATTACTTTGTCCCTAAAAATTAATAAAAATCTGATGTTATAGGAAAATCGAAAAAATAAAGCAAAATTGTCTGCTATGTTAATAGCCAACCGTCGCACAGTGGTGCTGAGGAGGAAAAAAAATACCAAAAATGAAATTTGTAATAAGAAGTTTTTTCATTTATTTTTGTATAGATACACTAGCGGAGCTGTCAAACGTTGTCCTGCATTATATTTCAAGCGATTATTACATTAAACAAAGTATGAAATGAAAGACAAATATGTAATATAATAATTTCATTATTCTTTATTTTGAAATAACATCAATTTTTCTACAAACAATTCGTTATATTCAATAATGTTTGTTTAATTTTTATTGTTCTTAATGCGAGTTGATGAAAAATATTTTTATTCAATTCCTCAGGAGTATAAATGAATAAACTTGATGGTTTTCCAACGCGAGAACACGCCGCATATAATTGGCCATGTGAAAAGACCGGGTTTTCTAAATCCCACCCACAAATCGACATTGTTTGACCTTGTGACTTATTAGAAGTCATGGCAAATGCCATTGGAAATTGCAGACGTCTGAATTTAATGGGTGAGTCCGAAGGGATCATATTGGGATTCGTAACAGGAGAACAAATTCACCTTCAAATTTGCCGTTCAAAATTGTAGCTTCAAGAACATTGCCCATAATTGTTTTTATGACTAGTATTGTACCGTTGCATAGCTTAGGTGCCAGGGGCGTAGCTACCACGGTATCAGCCATATCAATTAGAACTGAGATAAGTTTGTAAGAAACTGAACTGAAGAAACTGAAATACTAAAAATTAATAAATAAAAGAATCTCTTTTCTTGGCACGTACTTTTTGCTTCACTCTATACAAAACAATTGTTTTCTTTCTTTTTTTCATATACCTACCTACCTACTTAGGCCAACGCAAGTGAAAATTTTTTGCATGAAATTCCCATAGGTACACCGATGCACTGCTTCAGTCGTTGATGCAAGACACGTCCTAGAAGTGCCAAATTTGTTTGACAATTTGGAAAAAATATATACTTTTTTTTGGCAATAGCATAAAACGGTGCTCAATGTCGAATAACGAGTCATATGAGGAATATAAAATAACACTTAGAGCCTTATTCTAGCAACCTCACTGATGCCTCACAAGTCACAATCACCTCATAACTTGTGAGGAACTCACCTCATAAAAACTTAAAAATTATGATCTACTCCTTGGCAGATCACAACTCACGTTGTTTTTGTGAGGTTTCTTATGAGGGCTTCTACAGAATACGAAATTGTGACCGCCTTATAGAAAAACAAACTCAAACAAAATTGTGACCTGTGAGCATCACAATGGCAGAATAGGGCTATTAAAAGGGTTTGCCTTACTAGATGGTCATCAAGAAATGACGCTTTATTCGCTGCATGGAAAAATTATTCATTAATAATGAAAGCATTGTACCAACTTAATTTAGTTTCGAAAAAAAAGATGAACGTGATGAAAGTAAAAATATAATTAATATTTAAGAGAGCTACGAATTCATTTATTAGTCTGGTTTTTTTTCTTATTTATTCGAAATTATTAACCCTGTGTCCAAAGCCTTACAGCCAAAAGACAATGATTTACGAAAAGCAAGTATTTTACTAAGTATTCTTTTAAATAGACTAAAGAATTAAGAGATCAAAAATCATTCTTAAGTTTGCTAACCTATCGAGTCCAGAGATTCAGGAAAACGCTTTTATGACGAAATATCAGAAGATGAAAGAATATCAGATCTGGAACCTTACTTCAAAGTCAATGTTTACGATTGCTGCCTAGATATGTACATAATATTGATTTTTCAAACTGAACAAAGATTTTTCTATGATCCAGGTAATTTATTTGAAGTTCTACAACCAGAAAAACGTTTATCCTTTTCAAATGAAAAAATTGAAAAGGAAGCAGGAAAACTGGTTGCTAAATACAATGAGGACCTGTCAGTTGATCTTTTTGAACAACTAATTGCTTTAAAATCCTGTTTGAAATCAGATATTCAGAAAATTCAGTCAACTAAGGAACTCACAGAGTTATTGATAATTAAATACAATAGCCTTGCATCCAGTTTTCCGGAAGTAATAATGACATGCCTTTTATTTTTGACGCTTCCGGTAACGACAGCAACAGCTGAGGGAACATTCTCTAATGGGGTTTTCCATTGGTACAAAATTTCAATACTTTTTTGAAACATATCTGTCAAAACACCGATTCTGACAAATAACACCTTCTATTGGTCAAAAAATACTGATATTTTTTTGATTCTGAATCAATTTTGCAGACCCGTATTTTTCGGTGGATCTGCCCCACATTTTACTAACACCAGTACAATTGCCAGCTGTTAATTTGACAAGTGCATGTTTTCATTAATTCATTTAAGTAGTGAAAATATAAGTACTAAAAAGTAATAATTGAATTAGAATGGAAGCAGTTTGAAATGAGTCGATTGAATAGAACTTATCCCTATCATTAATTACACCACCAAGGCTGATGGCTCTATTTTTAACGCCTTCATATTTACTTATTTCTTATAATTTTATATTGCAATAAATATTATTAAATAAATTAATTACAGCCTTATAATCGTCTATTTATAATTTAAAAATTGAAATACCGTCAAATGAAAAAACAAACTTGAATGTATAAAAACTGTTGACTGAATTTTTTCTATTCGTCAGCCGATACCATTTACACACAACTTCCATTCGTCAGGAAAATAAATCAAATTCCGCATCAAATTCTTAATTTACCAATGGAAAACCCCATAAGCTAAAAACGATCAAAAATTATTTAAGAACTTCTATGTGACAGAACGGTTGTCGGACTTAGCGATCATGTCCATAGATGTTGAAAAACTTGAAAAATTAAAATCATCGTGAGAAATGAATTTAATTAATAAATTTGCGGAAACGAAGGCAAGAAAAGTTTTTATTTGAGTTTTTTTAAGTATTTTTTATGTATGTACCAATAAATATACTGGATTTGTTATTGTGAGTGTTTTTGTTTGTTTTGTAAAAATTGTTTTTTGTTTAATTTGTAATTTTGTAGGGGGCCCCCAAATAATTTTTCATACGGGGCCCCTTGAAGGCTAGCTACGCCACTGTTAAGTGCACTTAAATTCCGAAGCAAAATGATAGGTGAGCCAATTTTTAATCGCAAGTTATGTGGTGCCATTCCTGATAAATGCAGCGAATTCAAAAATTCAACAGGTTAGTTGACTTCTTCGTCAGAATCGGTAACAGAGTGTCGATCGATTTGAACAATAACTCATGTCGGGTAATGATTGTTGTATTTTGAAGTAAATAGCGTCAACATCGATATTTTTTGCAGCTAAAATAGCTCGTTCATGAAGCCACGCAATTTATTTGTTTTCGTGAACCGAAAGGTTTTTTAAAAAAATTAAACAAAAATACAATTTTTTAAGCGTTAACTTTTTATTGTCAACATGAACAAGGGCGCAACTATTTTCAAAATCCCCACACAGAGAAGGAAAAATGTTCAGGAGATTTGTTCACCAAAATTCATTAACAACGCTCAAGGCCAATTCCTTGTGGATGACGACAAAATTCTTCACAGATGGCAAGAGTACTGTGATGGACTTTTAACAGTTTCCGAGGATATAACTCCCAATAGCTGCACCTAACAATAAAGAAGTCGGCGATATCACAGTCGAAGAAGTTAACGATGCGGTGAAAAACTCCAAAAAGGGAAAAGCGTTTGGCCAGACGAGATATCCTCTGAGTTCTGAAAAAAGATGGGAGACATCGGTTCTAGATGGCTCATGATTCTCATCTGCAAACTTATCTGCGGCGACCGAATTCCTAATCAGTGGAGGGAAAGTTACATTCTTCCAATCTACAAGGGGAAGGGTGATACACGAAATTGCGACAGTTACCGTTCGATCAAGCTGATGTCAGACAATGAAGATCGTTGAGCAGATATTGGATGGCCGCCTACAAAAAATAAAACGGCTATCTGACGACCAGTGCGAGATTGTTTCGGGTAAATCAACCACAGATGCTATTCAGAGTATAAGAATCAAAATGGAAAAATATCAGGATTCCTCGAGATATTTGCATATTGTATTGGTTGATTTTGAAAAAGCATTCGACAGACAACCAATAGATCTGATATGGGTTGCACTTAGGCAACGAGGAGTTCCGGAAGTCTTCGTGCGATGGTCAATGGTCATGGACATGGACGAGAAAGTTAAAACAAATGTAAGATGCCACGCAGGAATCACCGAAGAGTTCCCAAATAGAGTAGGTGTGCACCAGGGAAGTGTCTTGAGTCCTTTGCTCTTTATAAGGATAAGGTGACGGACCTCAAAGTGAATCAGATATTCTTTGCTGACGATGCGCTGGAGCCATCATAAGTGAAGATCCTGTGTCCTTGCAACGAGCACTTGATGTATGGGTGGATGAGTGGAGCCATCATAAGTGAAGATCCTGTGTCCTTGCAACGTGCACTTGATGTATGGGTGGATGTTCTGGAGGGAAAATAGCACGAAAAAGTCTGAGCTGCCTATTTTCTGATCCACACAAGCCTATTCCGGACATCTATATGAATGGAACAGTGCTTCGCAAGTTCGAAAAGTTTAAATATCTTGGATCTGTGATCAATAGCGGATGATCTTGTGAAGACGACATCAAACATTGCGTAAGCGAAGGGTGGATGAAGTGGTGGGAAAACTCTGACATCTTCTGCGAACAAAAATGCCCCCTAAGCTCAAAGGAAAGCTCTACACGGCAGTTGTTCGTCCAGCGCTTACACACGGTTCACAGTGTTGGACAATGTACAAGAAGTATGAGAGTAAATTAACGGCTGACGGCAGCTGAATTGAAGATGCTTCGCATGACAGCAGAAGTGACAAAGCGTGATCGACTTAGAAGCAAGAGAATCCGAGGAAGCCTACACGTTAAAAATACCATCTTGGACAAAATACAGCATGACCAACTTAGCTGGTACTGTCATATACAAAGAAAATGCCATGAGAACCCAGTTCAAAAGGTAATAGCACAAGACGTTCCAAAAGTTTCGCGGAAGAAAGGCAGGCCCAAGAACTCCTGGATGAAACAAATGCAATGACACCTGCATTTAGTTGGCCTCAGACATGGAACAATCCAAAACCGGGAGGCCTGTCGACGTTTTCTGAGGTCAACCCCGTGGACCCCACAAGTGGAACCTTAGGTGAAGCAGTTGAGTGGGAGAGTTGTGGTCTTCCTCGAGATCATGACACTCGCCGCGCCGGTAAAATGAATAAGAAGATTGCTGACCAATTTCTGAACCTAGTTGACCTTTTTTGACCATTTATTGTCCTTTCAGATGGCATATATTTTTCCGAATATCCCATATATGAGGTGCTAAAGGTTCAGAGCCTTATGCTTCTTACAGACACTGTTCCAAGACGGACGATGGGGTAAGGTCAAGCATATTTTCATAAAACCTACCCTTAGAAAACTAAAAAGTTTTTTTTCAGGGCTACTGCCTCTTGCGAGGAATTGACAAATCCTCCAAGAGTATCACTTGTCACGAATTAGTGCTTCTCGTCTAGCCGTTCGGATTCGGCATAAAATTGTAGGTCCCTTCCATTCCTGTCGACATGCGCACACAGGAATGGTTACGAGTTGTTAGTCACTAGGCCCTGGTTCTTCACGAGCCGTTGTGCCACCCAATTTATTTTAATTTTTTTAACCCTTAGAATGAAATCAATAAATCTTACGAACTTTGGCAGTCTCTTTTAAGCGGATCCTTTATGCAGTAAGGCCATCTAGGGATTTCTTTTCAAATTCTGCCACTGACAGCTGTTTCCCGCTCAAAATCTAGACAGAAAGTCAGTATCATACCCCCGCGGAAAAAAATGAGTCGCTTTACGCTTGAACAACTTTAGGAAATATTCTGAACTTGTTTCCAAAGTGAGTGTAGCTCAAACAGTGCGTTTTTTGAAAAGAAGTTATGGTCAACATGAAGCACTCACCACGCCTGATGCAAGTTGGTGCAAAAAGTTCATGAGACTGGTATAATAGTGGACAACACTCATGTTCCCCATCGTCGTACGGTGCACATAGACGAGAATGTGGCTGCTCTAGCCGAGAGTGTGAGACTCAATTCCCCACGATCAGTTCGACATCAGTCTCAACAGCTCATTATTTCATGAACAAAAATCTCGGGTTATTCGCTTACAAGGTTCAATTAACTCAGCAATTGAAGGGACACGAGACACGACCATCCACTTTGTTATCGCTTCGCAGTTTGGGCCTTAAGGTTCTCCCAAACCAACGCGAAACATTCGCTCTGCAGAGCGAATCATTCACAATGACAACAAAAATGACAAAAAAAACAATGCAAAACAACAATAAAAACTGCTGTCGGCTAAATGTTTCGCGTTGGTTTGGGAGATACTTTATAGAGCAGCCTGAATTGAAAATTATCTTTTCTGACGAGGCGTATTTTCATCTCGGAGGCTACGTTATCAAAAAAATTTGCCGAATCTGGGGCTCGGAAAACCCGCATGTTACTGTCGTCAAACCAATGCATCCGTAGAGAGTGACAGTTTGGTGCGGATTGTGGAGTGTTGGCGCAATTATGGACCACTTTTCTTCGAAAATGAGGCTGGGAACAACGTTTCAGAGCCATGTTAACCGACTTTTTTTTTACTAAAATTGAAGACATGGATTTGGACTCTGTTTCATGCAGTAGGGCGCCCCATGCCACACAGGCCTTGCCACAATTGATATTTTGTGTACTAAATTCTCAAATCGGGTTATCAGACGTCTTAGCGATGTCAATTGGCCGCCTGCGATTTGACCCCTTTCCTCTTGACCCTTTTCTTTTGTGGGGAACCGTGAAGGACCGATATTATGCTAAAAATCCGGAAACGATTCGAGAACTTAAGGCCAATATACCATCCCAGCAATCCGTGTGAGGTACAGCCTGAAACTATCAACAAATCTTGGAATATTGGAGTGACAGAATGCGCTTCTGCGAAGCCAGGCGAGACAGCAACTTGAACGAGGTTGTGTTTCATATGTTTGCTCTTACTAATAACTCCATATAATACATGGAGAAAATTTAATTTTGTTCATTTTTAAAAAAGAAACTTGTAATTTTTTTTTTTTAATATTTTAGAAGTACCGGAATGCAAAATTATGTCAAATTCCATGAATTCATTGACGAGATATTTTAGAAATATGCACCACTAAAATATTTGGCTGGCTATGGCCATGCTTTTTTGTGCAGATTATTCGCTCTTCATTTTTCTGTTAATAGTTAAAACTTAAACAATTTATATCTAATTTCGTTTCCGCAATAAATTAACCAAAAACACAAACGAAAAATTCTTTAAGAATATTCAAATTTTTTTTATTTTCGGTTAAAAATTTAACAAGCTACATACATTATTTACTTCGATTCCAACGGCACCTGCTGAGAAGCTTGTGTGAAATTTAAAAATATTACGATATATCTTTATTCAAAAAAGTATTAATTTAGTGGTAAATATTGAAAGGGTGCCATATCTCCTGTCATGCCATATCACTTGACTTATCCTTTTAATACTGGAACAACGGGTTCTGGTTCAGCTGATACACTACTTATTTGCAACAAAGCTTTAAAGAGAAAAAAATCAGAACTAATTGAATTCAACGTTCTTAAAACTAAAATGAGCACACTTACCAAAAAAGGCTGCGAGTAAAATGGAGGCTTTAACAAAGATCTTCATTTTAAGGTGATGTTGTTTTTATTGATTTAATGTTTCTCAAAAGCAAACTGTGTTGACTCCATAAAGTTGTTAAGAAAACCACTGCTTATATACCAACAAAAAGTATGAACTCAATTAAAATGTTTGCTTACCTATAGAAATACGGAATGTCGTGATTTACGAACTTAACTTTGCAACAAAAAATAAGTCATTAAGTTTTGTATGGCCTTTTTTAATTTTTTTGTTTTGCAACTCAATTATAGGTAATAAGTTGCAATTTTAAGAAAACCTAGGGACATAGCTTCAGGCTTATCTTTAGTTTAAATTACCTATCAACGATCAAACTTGCTGTTGAAAAATTTAATTACATTGTAGAAAAATTTAATGACATAAATCCATTACATTGTCCCTACAAATTAATAAAAATCTGATTATAGGAAAATCGGAAAAATAAAGCAAAATTGTCTGTGGCCCTACTATGAAACTCGATTCTACTATCGATTCTATTCGAAAGTTATTTGCGATTCTACTTTCAAATGGTACTCTCTATAAAAGTAGAATCGAACGACGGTAATGCCAATCTATTTGCCAAGAAATTTTCGATTTTCGAACGACATAACCCAACAAGAAACATGACAAATCACATAAACAAAAAAAAAACTTTGGAAACCGAATTAAACGTGAAACAATAAAATAATAACAAATAAACAGTGTCGCAATTTGGTTGGAGTTGAACAAAAATCCAGAACAATTTCAACAAATTGAACGAAGGCGGACTAACATAACGGAGCTCAGCGAGAAAAGGTTTACCTATTGGGTATTTACTTAAAGGCATTTTTAATCCAATAAAATAACTTTATTTCTGTTTTGGTAAAAACTTATGGTACATATGGTGCATTTATTTGTTTAAATGTTTGGATTTTTGTCGCTTCGAGTGTTTTTAAATACTTCTTCGACAAATTTAGTAGCCCGTAGCGTAATGGTTAGTGAGGTCCCTTCCATTCCTGTCGACAGGCGCACACAGGAATGGTTGCAAGTTGTTAGTCACTAGGCCCTGGTTCTATAAGAGCCGTTGTGCCACCCTATTTATTTATTTATATTTATTCGACAAATCTGGATGCTTGGTCATTTATTGCACCATAATCTGAAACTGCGAGATTTTTTGTTTGCACTTTTAGATGATGCCCTGGTACAAAAAACATAAAAATTATCCATATTTATACTATGTTTATGAAATATTTTTGAATTATTTAGTTTATAACTTTTTTTTATTTACATTCTAAAAAAAAAACTTCTTCAATCGACCTTCTCGCAAACAAACACATTTGATGTAGAATGATTACTTGCGAATGCGCACGTATTAGATATTAACTTTAGCAAACCGTAGTACCAATTTGGTCTAAGAAAACAAAAAGAAAGGTTGGCAGTACTAGAACTATTTGATTTTCGTTTTTAGAACTTACGTATAGAATAACAGAGTTCCGATTTTGCGAATTCGAATAGTTTTATTTTCGAAACGAGTTTCATATTAAGGCCCCTGCTATGTTCATAGCCAACCGTCGCGTCGTACAGTGGTGCTGATAGGAGGAAAAAAAATAACAAAAATGAAATTTGTAATATGAAGTTTTTTCATTTATTTTTGTATAGATCACTAGCGGACCCGACGGACGTTGTCCTGCATGATATTTCAAGCGATTAGCGATTAGATCACTAAACAAAGTATGAAATTCCTTATTTTGAAATAACATCAATTTTTGTACAAACAATTCGTTATATTCAATAATGTTTGTTTAATTTTATCTTAATGCGAGTTTTCCAACGCGAGAACACGCCACATATAATTAGCCATGTTTTCTAGATCCAAACCCACAAATCGACATTGTTTGACCTTGTGACTTATTAATAGTTATGGCAAATGCCAAGCGAATTGGAAATTGCAGACGTCTGAATGGAATGGGTGCGTGTCTGAAGGGATTCGTGGCAAGAGAACAACTTCACCTTCAAAATTGCGGTTCAAAATTGTAGCTGTAAGAACATTGCCCATAATTTTTTGTATGACTAATCTTGTACCGTTGCATAGCTTAGGTGCATTTAAATTCCGAAGAAAAATGATAAGTGAGCATGAAAATAATCGAAAGTTGTGTGGTGGCATTCCTGGTAAATCCAGCGAATTCAAAAATTCAACAGGAAAGTTGACTGCTTCGTCAAGATCAGTAACAGTGTCGATCGATTTGAACAATATCTCATTGCCGGACAATGACTATTGTATTTTGAAGTTAGTAGCGTCTACATCGATATTTTTTGTAGCTAAAATAGCTCGTTCACAAAGCCACGCATGATTAATATAATTAGCTTGTAAATTTGAAAATGTGGTTTGAATCAAAGCATCTTTCGTATTTACCATGTTGCAGAAATTGTCTGGCAATTTGATGCATTGTGTCTTGTGTGTCTCCATGCAATGGTATTGTTCCATTTCCAATGATTCGTATTTCTCGACGTTCAATATTCGTGCAATATGGTGCACTGTGCTAAGATTTCATATATCATCGAAGAAAGTTTTTTTTATTATTTTAGTTCAAATTTTATTGATGTTAATTTTGAACTTTAGCAGTATTTTCAATTTTAATTTAAAAAAAAAAAATCTATAGACACGGATGTCGTATTGAAATCATTAGTTCATACCACACTTGATATTGAAACCCAAACAAAATTCCCTTGCAATCAGTCAAATTTCGCAAAATGATTTCACACATTTAATTTTTTTCCTTCTTTTCCAATTAGAAAAAATCCGGAATGAAATAACGAATGCAGTGCACTAATTAACATAATATATTCCCTTGATATCTTCTCTTTTTTATTGCTTTTTAGTGGTCAAATGATTTAGTTATACTTTAACCAGTTTCTTCGCGCTCAGTGAATGTATTAAATATTCAAAAAATATTTTTAAATATTTGTAAACTGTTTACTTTTTTTGCCGAATGTTATTTCTAATTCTACGACATAAGGCATTATAAGAAAGCTGTATTCAATTGATGCCATTTCGAAAAACTGCCTTTAACTTGTATCAGAGGTAGACAATCTTCTCAAACTCTTTTTTTTTTAAAGTTAACGGATCGTATTCATTGTCGTTTAAAACTATTATGATTAGTTAAAACTTAAAAGATAACCTAAACATTTATTTTAGTTTTTGTAAATGCACTATTTTTGGCGTTAAATAATTTAATAAACTTCTATCGAATTAGAATACATTTTTATAATTGGTCTTATTTAAACTGAAATTAAGTAAAACATGAGTTTAGCAAAACCACTACGAAAACGCCCAAATAATAATTTGTATAATGAGAATTCCCTTGAAAAATGTTACCATTTTTTTCATTGTACATATTTGTATAGCTACTGCTTCTGCTACTTTTAACTATAATAATGTCTGTTCCTTTACTCTAAATTTCTGTGATTTTCTGCGCATTTTGTTCCCAAGTTCTGTCAATTTAATTTCTATTATATGAACTTGACAGAACTTTAGACTTAAAATCACAGAAACTCAAAGGAAAGGAACAGACTTAATAAATGCATTAAAAAATATATAGGACTTGTAAAAGTTACGTTATACGCGGGTTTTTGGATTGTATGTTGTCAGTTGGTGTACTTTCAGTTTATGTGCAATAAACAGTACCTTGGCTATGAGCTTATTCAAAGAAAAAACGGACATTTTATTTATTAAAATGTGAATACACTTTTCACCTATACCCCTATTACCGTTGACGTTGTTTAAATCGAGTCCATAAAGTGGATTTTTGTCGAAGTGGATTTTTACAATAAATATTTGTTTACAAAGAAAGAAAGGTAAAATTCATTTCGTAACTATAGGGAGTATTTTGCGTGTTTTTCCTTTTGTTTTTCTTTTTTTTTTCTTTTGAGATTTAACTTCTGGTGGTAGATAATACGAAAGGCTTTAATTTTGTGTGCTATTTTATGATACCTTAAAAGAATTTCACCAAAATTGAGATTGAGCCCCCCCCCAAACAAAATTCTGCGTACGCTACTGGTCGGTGTATTATATCGCGTGCTGCCCAGATGGTACTTTGTCTGCTTTGATGACGATCGTATAGTTGTCGTTTTGCAGTTTGTTCGAAACGGTATTGAACAACTGGACAAACTGGTTGTGATTCTATAAAAACGCTTCTAAAATACCCACAATTTATCGCTCCTCCATCTGCTTGATATGGTTGTACTGGCAGCGTGCGTTTATCCTCATCACAGAAGAAATAGATTTGCAGAAATTGTGAATCGGTTTCAGGCATCGGCATTAAAGAACCAGTTTGATGATACACTTGGCCCTGAATCTTAAACGTTGATTGAAAATTGCGACCATGAACGATTTTTGTTGCTCCAAATGATGTCATTTAAAAGCGCGAATTGAATTTGCGAATTTTACACCAAAAAGAATAATTTAGACTGAGATGTAGGTCCAGCCAAAAGTGATTTCAATGCTTCTGGTGGTGAATTCAATGGTGGCAATACAACTTTTTAGGGCTGGCCACGAGACGAGAAAAGTCTCGGTTTCGATCTCGGTCGGGCATGATGAGACCGAGACGAGATGAGATGAAACGAGACGAGATGAAACGCGACGAGACGAGACGAGACGAGACGAGACGAGACGAGACGAGACGAGACGAGACGAGACGAGACGAGACGAGACGAGACGAGACGAGACGAGACGAGACGAGACGAGACAAGACAAGACGAGACGAGACGAGACGAGACGAGACGAGACGAGACGAGACGAGACGAGACGAGACGAGACGAGACGAGACGAGACGAGACGAGACGAGACGAGACGAGACGAGACGAGACGAGACGAGACGAGACGAGACGAGACGAGACGAGACGAGACGAGACGAGACGAGACGAGACGAGACGAGACGAGACGAGACGAGACGAGACGAGACGAGACGAGACGAGACGAGACGAGACGAGACGAGACGAGACGAGACGAGACGAGACGAGACGAGACGAGACGAGACGAGACGAGACGAGACGAGACGAGACGAGACGAGACGAGACGAGACGAGACGAGACGAGACGAGACGAGACTCGTATTTTTCGGAGACGAGACCGAGACGAGACTTAATTATACGAGACCAAAACGAGACTGAGACGAGACTGAAAATTTTCAATTTTAACGAGATCGAGACGAGACTTACAAAAGTCATGCAGAGTCTCGTCTCGTGGCCAGCCCTACAACTTTTCCAGACGCGCAGCAGAAACCGGCCGATTCAATTTCTGCCGGGCTGATTTGTGAATCTAAACCATCCAGGGCGCCACCCAAACGCATACAAAAAAATTCATTCAAATCGGTCGGGCCGTTTAGGAGGAGTTCAGTGACATACACACGCACTGTGGAATTATATACACTCCGATCCACTTGAATAGAAACAAACTTTTTGTTAACTGTCTGGGCGTGTAGCGCTTTGGTAAATTTATAAATTCACCTTTTGGTTTTAGTTCCTATAAGAGGAATCTATTGCGAATAAAACTGCAGATACAGAATAATTCAGGAAAATACCATTAGGTTATTTTTTACCACTTTTCTAATTACTTCATTTAAAACACTGTTTTTTTTTTGCGCCACTTGAATAGAAACATTCTCTTAAATAAGGAAACAAATTGAAAAAGTGCAGTTAAATTGGGTAGTTTTCTATACGTAATCATATTTTAATATGTTTGCTACCATCTTTATTTAAAATAACTTGAAAAAACCCATTTGGAGACTGAATCATGCAGTTATTTTATATAATTTAAAGAAATTGCACTTCATGCTTCTTTGATTGTAGCAATAAGTGATTCTTTGTCCTCATATTGTCGGTAAGAATCGTAAACTTTATGAACCATCCATCCTCATACGTTTTCAATAATATTTATTCATTCCAAATGTTGGATCTTTTTGCCTCCTCTTCTAATTTGCTCTTGTTTTTGATCACATTTTTACCTAATCCGCAATTGGGCTCAGGCCCTGCTAGGGGTGTTGTTGCTCCTATTTTGGCTAGGGAGTCTGCCTCTTCTTTACCATCGATACCCGCGTGACCCGGTACCCAGTAGAGTTAGACATTGTTATTTTTGCCCAGTTAATTTAACCTCCGCTAGCATTCCCATACCAGTCCTCCGCTAGCATTCCCATACCAGTTAATGGCACAGGAGCTTAACGCTTTAAGCACGGCTTGGCTATCTGACATGATGTCAATGTTAAGATTTCGGCAGTTTCTTTCAAGGTTACGTTCTGCACATTTACCTATGGCTTCCGCCTGGAAAATGCTTGTGGACTGTCCCATCGGTACAGATAGTTTGGTTCTTTTACCAAATATACCCGCCCCAGTCAGACGTTCTCGATCCATCAGTATACCATTTGACTATAAAAGTTGTCTGCTGGGGTGTTCTTCACGGAATTTCGGTCTGCGTTTTTGAACTAAAGCCTCTGAGAGTGTCCTGAAGCAAATAGCATTGGAGCAAATTCTTCTGTCATTTTTGTCACACCTATAAGGTCAATTTAACACCCATTCGTCAAGGCTATCGGCTATGTTTTACCATAGGTTACAACATTACGCAAATACTTGACTTTTAATGTCGTTGGCTCTTAGACTAATAGATGTGTGTGAAAAATAACGCTTTCAAATTGTGCGTAAGACTATACAAAATTTAGCCATCATGTTAAGGCACCTGCGTCGGAATATTCAAAGTTGAAGTAGTGTGTTTTGTTTGGTGCCTCTTGCCTGTACATGCACTGATTTTTGTGGTGTTCACCTATAATGTCTTATCTTAAAGGGCCCACTTAACACCTTTATGCACGAAATGAAAAGTTCAGATAAAATTATTTTTGTATAAAGGACTTAATATAAAGGACTTAAGCGCATTTAACACATTCATCCACAAAGTTTATTATTAAAGTGATTGCATATAACACCTTCATCTTTGGCTAAATATAAATCGAGAGGTGATAGAAGAGTACAGACGAGTCAGAAATTTAAGTTTTCATATAACACTTTCATCTGTAGTTAAAAAGCCAAATTTCAAAAAATGTCACTTAACACCTTCATCTTCTAAGCGCTCCAATTATCACACTTCTACTTATTTTTTGGCAACTGTGCGTAGGTAAAGCTTGTTTTCCGCGTGTACTTCTATTTTGGCTTTTTCTGCCGGGTTTAATGGTTTTCCGCGGCCCATATTTTCTTTGGTCAATCAATTATTATTTTTAATCTACACTACTATTATTATAACAATAGTTTTTCTTCTTATCGTAATCTATAGAGAAAAAACGCACACTGTTCCTATTCAAGTGGCGCAAAAAAAAAAACCGTGTATTTTATGAATTAATTAGAAAAGGGGTAAACAAAATAACCTTATGGTATTTTCCTCAATTAGTCTGTCCCTGCAGTTTTATTCGCAATAGATTTCTATTTTAGGAACTGAAACCAAAAGGTGAATGTATGAATTTACCAAAGCGCCACACGCTCTTATAGTAAAAAAAAAAGTTTGTTTATATTCAAGTGGAGCGGAGTGTATATAAAGAAGATAAGGCTTTTAAATAATAATAACAAAAAAGCACACATATACAAAAATAAGAATTATTTTGTTTATACTATATATTCCTGTTTTGTTTTCAGTTGTAAGTATTGTCAGGGTGCAAACACATCCAAAACGTTACAACAATTAAAATAAAATAAAATAAAATAAAATAAAATAAAATAAAATAAAATAAAATAAAATAAAATAAAATATGTTCAAAAACTGATCTAAAGCCCACATTAGGATTTTACATATTTTCATTTATTGAAGAAAGGTCACGAAAAATGGAAATATTTATTAATTCTTTATCTACATAAACAAGATTTAATATTCGATTAATTTGAACTAAATCATAACTCATAAATGAATCAATCACTTCGGTCCCATAATTATTTCTGACATTAAAAGGTGCCTATAATACGAGATACCCTGTGTGTTCTGGAAAAGATGGGAGACATCGGGGCTAGAATGCCTAATCAGTTGAGGGAAAGTTACCTTCATCCAATCTACAAGGGAAAGGGTAGTATACGAAATTGCAACAGCTACCGTTCGATCAAGCTGATGTCACACACCATGAAGATCGTTGAGCGGCCGCCTACGAAAAATAATACGGCTATCTGACGACCAGTGCGAGTTTTTTTCGGGTAAATCAACCACAAATGCTATTCAGAGTATAAGAATCAGAATGGAAAAATATCGGGATTCCTCGAGAGATTTGCATATTGTATGTAGGTATGTAGATCTGATATGGGTTGCACTTAGGCAACGAGGAGTTCCGGAAGTCTACGTGCGATTGTCAATGGTCATGGACATGTACGAGCAAGTTAAAACAAAGGTAAGATGCCCCGCAGGAATCACCGAAGAGTTCCAAATTAGAGTAGGTGTGCACCAGGGAAGCATCTTGAGTCCTTTGCTCCTTATAACTGTCCTTGAATTTCTGCTTGAGGATAAGGTGACGGACTCCAAAGTGAATCAGTTATTCTTTGCTGACGATGGAGCCATCATAAGTGAAGATCCTGTGTCCTTGCAAGGAGCAGTTGATGTATGGGTGGTTGTTCTGGAGGGAGATGTATACTGCATTAGCACGAAAAAGTACGAATATCTATGCTGTCCATTTTCTGATCCACACAAGCCTATTCCGGTCATCTATTTGAATGGAACAGTGCTTCGCAAGTTCGAAAAGTTAAAATATCTTGGATCTGTGATCAATAGCGAAGGATCTTGTGAAACATATCGCATAAGCGTAGGGTGGATGAAGTGGCGGGAAAACTTTGCCATCTTCTGTGATAGAAAAATGCCCCCTAAGCTGAAAGGAAACCTATACACGGCAGCGCTTACATACGGTTCACAGTGTTGATGGACAATGTACAAGTATGAGAGTAAATTGATGGCAGCTGAAATGAAGATGCTACGCATGACATGGACATCAGGAGTAACAAAGCGTGGTCGAATAAAAAGCAAGAGAATTTGAGGAAGCCAACACGTCAAAAATACCATCTTGGACAAAATACAGCATGACCAACTTAGCTGGTACTGTCATGAACAAAGAAGATGCCATGAGAACCCAGTTCAAAAGGCAATAGCACAAGACGTTCCAACACAATCGCGGAAGAAAGGCAGGCGCAAAAACTCCTGGATGAAACAAATGCAACGACACCTGCATTTATTTTACATCAGACATGGAACAATCCAAAACCGGGAGGCCTGTCGACGTTTTCTTTGGTCAACCCCGTGGACCCCACAAGTGGAACCTTAGGTGAAGCAGTTGAGTGGGAGAGTTGTGGTCTTCCTCGAGATCATGACACTCGCCGCGCCGGTAAAATGAATAAGAAGATTGCTGACCAATTTCTGAACCTAGTTGACCTTTTTTGACCATTTATTGTCCTTTCAGATGGCATATATTTTTGCGAATATCCCATATATGAGGTGCTAAAGGTTCAGAGCCTTATGCTTCTTACAGACACTGTTCCAAGACGGACGATGGGGTAAGGTCAAGCATATTTTCATAAAACCTACCCTTAGAAAACTAAAAAGTTTTTTTTCAGGGCTACTGCCTCTTGCGAGGAATTGACAAATCCTCCAAGAGTATCACTTGTCACGAATTAGTGCTTCTCGTCTAGCCGTTCGGATTCGGCATAAAATTGTAGGTCCCTTCCATTCCTGTCGACATGCGCACACAGGAATGGTAACGAGTTGTTAGTCACTAGGCCCTGGTTCTTCACGAGCCGTTGTGCCACCCAATTTATTTTAATTTTTTTAACCCTTAGAATGAAATCAATAAATCTTACGAACTTTGGCAGTCTCTTTTAAGCGGATCCTTTATGCAGTAAGGCCATCTAGGGATTTCTTTTTAAATTCTGCCACTGACAGCTGTTTCCCGCTCAAAATCTAGACAGAAAGTCAGTATCATACCCCCGCGGAAAAAAATGAGTCGCTTTACGCTTGAACAACTTTAGGAAATATTCTGAACTTGTTTCCAAAGTGAGTGCAGCCCAAACAGTGCGTTTTTTGAAAAGGAGTTATGGTCAACATGAAGCACTCACCACGTTGGTGCAAGAAGTTCATGAGACTGGTATAATAGTGGACAACACTCATGTTCCCCATCGTCGTACGGTGCACATAGACGAGAATGTGGCTGCTCTAGCCGAGAGTGTGAGACTCAATTCCCCACGATCAGTTCGACATCAGTCTCAACAGCTCATTATTTCATGAACAAAAATCTCGGGTTATTCGCTTACAAGGTTCAATTAACTCAGCAATTGAAGGGACACGAGACACGACCATCCACTTTGTTATCGCTTCGCAGTTTGGGCCTTAAGGTTCTCCCAAACCAACGCGAAACATTCGCTCTGCAGAGCGAATCATTCACAATGACAACAAAAATGACAAAAAAAACAATGCTAAACAACAATAAAAACTGCTGTCGGCTAAATGTTTCGCGTTGGTTTGGGAGATACTTTATAGAGCAGCCTGAATTGAAAATTATCTTTTCTGACGAGGCGTATTTTCATCTCGGAGGCTACGTTATCAAAAAAATTTGCCGAATCTGGGGCTCGGAAAACCCGCATGTTACTGTCGTCAAACCAATGCATCCGTAGAGAGTGACAGTTTGGTGCGGATTGTGGAGTGTTGGCGCAATTATGGACCACTTTTCTTCGAAAATGAGGCTGCTTTTTTTTTACTAAAATTGAAGACATGGAGTTGGACTCTGTTTCATGCAGTAGGGCGCCCCATGCCACACAGGCCTTGCCACAATTGATATTTTGTGTACTAAATTCCCAAATCGGGTTATCAGCCGTCTTAGCGATGTCAATTGGCCGCCTGCGATTTGACCCTTTTCCTCTTGACCCTTTTCTTTTGTGGGGAACTGTTAAGGACCGATTTTATGCTAAAAATCCGGAAACGATTCGAGAACTTAAGGCCAATATACCATCCCAGCAATCCGTGTGAGGTACAGCCTGAAACTATCAACAAATCTTGGAATATTGGAGTGACAGAATGCGCTTCTGCGAAGCCAGGTGAGACAGCAACTTGAACGAGGTTGTGTTTCATATGTTTGCTCTTACTAATAAATCCATATAATACATGTTCATTTTTAAAAAAGAAACTTGTAAATTTTTTTTTTTTAATATTTTAGAAGTACCAGAATGCAAAATTATGTCAAATTCCATGAATTCATTGACGAGATATTTTAGAAATATGCACCACCAAAATATTTGGCTGGCTATGGCCATGCTTTTTTGTGCAGATTATTCGCTCTTCATTTTTCTGTTAATAGTTAAAACTTAAACAATTAATATCTAATTTCGTTTCCGCAATAAATTAACCAAAAACACAAACGAAAAATTCTTTAAGAATATTCAAATTTTTTTTATTTTCGGTTAAAAATTTAACAAGCTACATACATTATTTACTTCGATTCCAACGGCACCTGCTGAGAAGCTTGTGTGAAATTTAAAAATATTACGATATATCTTTATTCAAAAAAGTATTAATTTAGTGGTAAATATTGAAAGGGTGCCATATCTCCTGTCATGCCATATCACTTGACTTATCCTTTTTATACTGGAACAACGGGTTCTGGTTCAGCTGATACACTACTTATCTGCAACAAAGCTTTAAAGAGAAAAAAATCAGAATTAATTGAATTCAACGTTCTTAAAACTAAAATGAGCACACTTACCAAAATAGGCTGCGAGTAAAATGGTTGCTTTTACAAAAATCTTCATTTTAAGGTGATATTGTTATTATTGATTTAATATTTCTCAAGGCAAACTGTGCTGACTCTATAAACCGCTGCTTATATACCAAAAAAAAAGTATTAGCTCAATTGAAATGTTTGCTTACCTATAGAAATACGGAATGTCGTGATTTACGAACTTAATTTTGCAACAAAAAATAAGTCATTAAGTTTTGTATGGCCTATTTTTAATTTTTTTGTTTTGCAACTCAATTATAGGTAATAAGTTGCAATTTTAAGAAAACCTAGTGACATAGCTTCAGGCTTATCTTTAGTTAAAATTACCTATTAACGATCAAACTTGCTGTTGAAAAATTTAATTACATTGTAGAAAAATTTAATGACATAAATCCATTACTTTGTCCCTTCAAATTAATAAAAATCTGATTATAGGAAAATCGGAAAAATAAAGCAAAATTGTCTGAGGCCCTACTATGAAACTCGATTCTACTATCGATTCTATTCGAAAGTTATTTGCGATTCTACTTTCAAATGGTACTCTCTATAAAAGTAGAATCGAACGACGGTAATGCCAATCTATTTGCCAAGAAATTTTCGATTTTCGAACGACATAACCCAACAAGAAACATGACAAATCACATAAACAAAAAAAAAAACTTTGGAAACCGAATTAAACGTGAAACAATAAAATAATAACAAATAAACAGTGTCGCAATTTGGTTGGAGTTGAACAAAAATCCAGAACAATTTCAACAAATTGAACGAAGGCGGACTAACATAACGGAGCTCAGCGAGAAAAGGTTTACCTATTGGGTATTTACTTAAAGGCATTTTTAATCCAATAAAATAACTTTATTTCTGTTTTGGTAAAAACTTATGGTACATATGGTGCATTTATTTGTTTAAATGTTTGGATTTTTGTCGCTTCGAGTGTTTTTAAATACTTCTTCGACAAATTTAGTAGCCCGTAGCGTAATGGTTAGTGAGGTCCCTTCCATTCCTGTCGACAGGCGCACACAGGAATGGTTGCAAGTTGTTAGTCACTAGGCCCTGGTTCTATAAGAGCCGTTGTGCCACCCTATTTATTTATTTATATTTATTCGACAAATCTGGATGCTTGGTCATTTATTGCACCATAATCTGAAACTGCGAGATTTTTTGTTTGCACTTTTAGATGATGCCCTGGTACAAAAAACATAAAAATTATCCATATTTATACTATGTTTATGAAATATTTTTGAATTATTTAGTTTATAACTTTTTTTTATTTACATTCTAAAAAAAAAACTTCTTCAATCGACCTTCTCGCAAACAAACACATTTGATGTAGAATGATTACTTGCGAATGCGCACGTATTAGATATTAACTTTAGCAAACCGTAGTACCAATTTGGTCTAAGAAAACAAAAAGAAAGGTTGGCAGTACTAGAACTATTTGATTTTCGTTTTTAGAACTTACGTATAGAATAACAGAGTTCCGATTTTGCGAATTCGAATAGTTTTATTTTCGAAACGAGTTTCATAGTAAGGCCCCTGCTATGTTCATAGCCAACCGTCGCGTCGTACAGTGGTGCTGATAGGAGGAAAAAAAATAACAAAAATGAAATTTGTAATATGAAGTTTTTTCATTTATTTTTGTATAGATCACTAGCGGACCCGACGGACGTTGTCCTGCATGATATTTCAAGCGATTAGCGATTAGCGATTAGATCACTAAACAAAGTATGAAATTCCTTATTTTGAAATAACATCAATTTTTGTACAAACAATTCGTTATATTCAATAATGTTTGTTTAATTTTATCTTAATGCGAGTTGATGAACAATATTTTTAGTCAATTCCTGAGGAGCATAAATGAATAAACTTGGCGGTTTTCCAACGCGAGAACACGCCACATATAATTAGCCATGTTTTCTAGATCCAAACCCACAAATCGACATTGTTTGACCTTGTGACTTATTAATAGTTATGGCAAATGCCAAGCGAATTGGAAATTGCAGACGTCTGAATGGAATGGGTGCGTGTCTGAAGGGATTCGTGGCAAGAGAACAACTTCACCTTCAAAATTGCGGTTCAAAATTGTAGCTGTAAGAACATTGCCCATAATTTTTTGTATGACTAATCTTGTACCGTTGCATAGCTTAGGTGCATTTAAATTCCGAAGAAAAATGATAAGTGAGCATGAAAATAATCGAAAGTTGTGTGGTGGCATTCCTGGTAAATCCAGCGAATTCAAAAATTCAACAGGAAAGTTGACTGCTTCGTCAAGATCAGTAACAGTGTCGATCGATTTGAACAATATCTCATTGCCGGACAATGACTATTGTATTTTGAAGTTAGTAGCGTCTACATCGATATTTTTTGTAGCTAAAATAGGTCGTTCACAAAGCCACGCATGATTAATATAATTAGCTTGTAAATTTGAAAATATGGTTTGAATCAAAGCATCTTTCGTATTTACCATGTTGCAGAAATTGTCTGGCAATTTGATGCATTGTGTCTTGTCTGTCTCCATGCAATGGTATTGTTCCATTTCCAATGATTCGTATTTCTCGACGTTCAATATTCGTGCAATATGGTGCACTGTGCTAAGATTTCATATATCATCGAAGAAAGTTTTTTTTATTATTTTAGTTCAAATTTTATTGATGTTAATTTTGAACTTTAGCAGTATTTTCAATTTTAATTTAAAAAAAAAAATCTATAGACACGGATGTCGTATTGAAATCATTAGTTCATACCACACTTGATATTGAAACCCAAACAAAATTCCCTTGCAATCAGTCAAATTTCGCAAAATGATTTCACACATTTAATTTTTTTCCTTCTTTTCCAATTAGAAAAAATCCGGAATGAAATAACGAATGCAGTGCACTAATTAACATAATATATTCCCTTGATATCTTCTCTTTTTTATTGCTTTTTAGTGGTCAAATGATTTAGTTATACTTTAACCAGTTTCTTCGCGCTCAGTGAATGTATTAAATATTCAAAAAATATTTTTAAATATCTGTAAACTGTTTACTTTTTTTGCCGAATGTTATTTCTAATTCTACGACATAAGGCATTATAAGAAAGCTGTATTCAATTGATGCCATTTCGAAAAACTGCCTTTAACTTGTATCAGAGGTAGACAATCTTCTCAAACTCTTTTTTTTTTTAAAGTTAACGGATCGTATTCATTGTCGTTTAAAACTATTATGATTAGTTAAAACTTAAAAGATAACCTAAACATTTATTTTAGTTTTTGTAAATGCACTATTTTTGGCGTTAAATAATTTAATAAACTTCTATCGAATTAGAATACATTTTTATAATTGATCTTATTTAAACTGAAATTAAGTAAAACATGAGTTTAGCGAAACCACTACGAAAACGCCCAAATAATAATTTGTATAATGAGAATTCCCTTGAAAAATGTTACCATTTTTTTCATTGTACATATTTGTATAGCTACTGCTTCTGCTACTTTTAACTATAATAATGTCTGTTCCTTTACTCTAAATTTCTGTGATTTTCTGCGCATTTTGTTCCCAAGTTCTGTCAATTTAATTTCTATTATATGAACTTGACAGAACTTAAGACTTAAAATCACAGAAACTCAAAGGAAAGATACAGACTTAATAAATGCATTAAAAAATATATAGGACTTGTAAAAGTTACGTTATACGCGGGTTTTTGGATTGTATGTTGTCAGTTGGTGTACTTTCAGTTTATGTGCAATAACAGTACCTTGGCTATGAGCTTATTCAAAGAAAAAACGGACATTTTATTTATTAAAATGTGAATACACTTTTCACCTATACCCCTATTACCGTTGACGTTGTTTAAATCGAGTCCATAAAGTGGATTTTTGTCGAAGTGGATTTTTACAATAAATATTTGTTTACAAAGAAAGAAAGGTAAAATTAATTTCATAACTATAGGGAGTATTTTGCGTGTTTTCCCTTTTGTTTTTCTTTTTTTTTTCTTTTGAGATTTAACTTCTGGTGGTAGATAATACGAAAGGCTTTAATTTTGTGTGCTATTTTATGATACCTTAAAAGAATTTCCCCCCCCCCCAAACAAAATTCTGCGTACGCTACTGGTCGGTGTATTATATCGCGTGCTGCCCAGATGGTACTTTGTCTGCTTTGATGACGATCGTATAGTTGTCGTTTTGCAGTTTGTTCGAAACGGTATTGAACAACTGGACAAACTGGTTGTGATTCTATAAAAACGCTTCTAAAATACCCACAATTTATCGCTCCTCCATCTGCTTGATATGGTTGTACTGGCAGCGTGCGTTTATCCTCATCACAGAAGAAATAGATTTGCAGAAATTGTGAATCGGTTTCAGGCATCGGCATTAAAGAACCAGTTTGATGATACACTTGGCCCTGAATCTTAAACGTTGATTGAAAATTGCGACCATGAACGATTTTTGTTGCTCCAAATGATGTCATTTAAAAGCGCGAATTGAATTTGCGAATTTTACACCAAAAAGAATAATTTAGACTGAGATGTAGCTCCAGCCAAAAGTGATTTCAATGGTTCTGGCGGTGAATTCAATGGTGGCAATACAACTTTTTAGGGCTGGCCACGAGACGAGAAAAGTCTCGATCTCGATCTCGGTCGGGCATGATGAGACCGAGACGAGATGAGATGAAACGAGACGAGATGAAACGTGACGAGACGAGACGAGACGAGACGAGACGAGACGAGACGAGACGAGACGAGACGAGACGAGACGAGACGAGACGAGACGAGACGAGACGAGACGAGACGAGACGAGACGAAACGAGACAAGACAAGACAAGACGAGACGAGACGAGACGAGACGAGACGAGACGAGACGAGACGAGACGAGACGAGACGAGACGAGACGAGACGAGACGAGACGAGACGAGACGAGACGAGACGAGACGAGACGAGACGAGACGAGACGAGACGAGACGAGACGAGACGAGACGAGACGAGACGAGACGAGACGAGACGAGACGAGACGAGACGAGACGAGACGAGACGAGACGAGACGAGACGAGACGAGACTCGTATTTTTCGGAGACGAGACCGAGACGAGACTTAATTATACGAGACCAAAACGAGACTGAGACGAGACTGAAAATTTTCAATTTTAACGAGATCGAGACGAGACTTACAAAAGTCATGCAGAGTCTCGTCTCGTGGCCAGCCCTACAACTTTTCCAGACGCGCAGCAGAAACCGGCCGATTCAATTTCTGCCGGGCTGATTTGTGAATCTAAACCATCCAGGGCGCCACCCAAACGCATACAAAAAAATTCATTCAAATCGGTCGGGCCGTTTAGGAGGAGTTCAATGACATACACACGCACTGTGGAATTATATACACTCCGATCCACTTGAATAGAAACAAACTTTTTGTTAACTGTCTGAGCGTGTGCTACACACCTTTTGGTTTTAGTTCCTATAAGAGGAATCTATTGCGAATTTTTTACCACTTTTCTAATTACTTCATTTAAAACACTGTTTTTTTTGCGCCACTTGAATAGAAACATTCTCTTAAATAAGGAAAAAAATTGAAAAAGTGCAGTTAAATTGGGTAGTTTTCTATACGTAATCATATTTGAATATGTTTGCTACCATCTTTATTTGAAATAACTTGAAAACCCCATTTGGAGACTGAATCATGCAGTTATTTTATATAATTTAAAGAAATTGCACTTCATGCTTCTTTGATTGTAGCAATAAGTGATTCTTTGTCCTCATATTGTCGGTAAGAATCGTAAACTTTACGAAATTTAGGTCCGGAGAATACGGTGGCCATTGAAGTAAGGTAACATTTTTTTCGGATATCCAACTGTTAGTGATCTTTTCGTTGAGGATTGGCACGTTTTCTTGTTGAAATGCCCATGGTATTGGTCCGCGCCATTACACTGCCTTCACGGCTGTGGTGGCGCTCCAGAAACCTGGGTTCCTCCATTATAACATTAAAAGAGTAATTATATCCGTCCGGGCCATCAAAATTGATTTTTTTTCGTCAGAAAATACCACTTTTGTCCACTCTTCCTTCCACGTCATATTCTTCCTACAAAAATCTATTATATTCTGTCTTCGTATTGGATTTAATGGTGGTTGTGACCCACGAATAACACACCTAATAGGGTAAGATACTGGCTGTTATACCACTCTTAGCCTTGATTTTAGCAATAGAGGCGCTTGCACTTGAATCCAGTCTAATTATCTTTCTTCGGTCTGCTTCTGTTGTGGCTCTTGATTGCCTACCTTACATATTACTCCATAGTTTTCCATAGTTCTATGGTTCAACCAAACAATTTTCACA
This sequence comes from Melangyna quadrimaculata, assembly GCA_949320155.1. Taxonomy (NCBI): domain Eukaryota; kingdom Metazoa; phylum Arthropoda; class Insecta; order Diptera; family Syrphidae; genus Melangyna; species Melangyna quadrimaculata. The sequence goes on along the minus strand of OX439483.1, from coordinate 149,182,137 downwards.
CTTCTACTTATTTTTTGGCAACTGTGCGAAGGTGAAGCTTGTTTTCCGCGTATACTTCTATTTTGGCTTTTTCTGTCGGGTTTAATGGTTTTCCGCGGCCCATCTTTTCTTTGGTCAAACACTTATTATTTTTAATCTACACTACTATTATAATAACAATATATTTTCTTTTTATCGTAATCTATAGAGACAAAACGCACACTGTTTCTATTCAAGTGGCGCAAAAAAAACAGTGTATTTTATTAATTAATTAGAAAAGTGGTAAAAAAAAAAATAACCTTATGGTATTTTCCTCAATTATTCTGTCCCTACAGTTTTATTCGCAATAGATTTCTCTTTTAGGAACTGAAAGCAAAAGGTAAATGTATGAATTTACCAAAGCGCCAAACGGTCTGATAGTAAAAAAAAAAAGTTTGTTTCTATTCAAGTGGAGCGGAGTGTATATAAAGAAGATAAGGCTTTTAAATAATAATAACAAAAAAGCACACATATACAAAAATAAGAATTATTTTGTATATACTATATATTCGTGTTTTGTTTTCAGTTGTAAGTATTGTCATTTTGTTGATTGTTTGTTTTTATTTACATATGTATATAATCACTATCTATAACTATAATATTCCTTGGCAATAGGTCTGAGGAAGGGTGCAAACACATCCAAAACGTTACAACAATTAAAATAAAATAAAATAAAATAAAATAAAATAAAATAAAATATGTTCAAAAACTGATCTAAAGCCCACATTAGGATTTTACATATTTTCATTTATTGAAGAAGGGTCACGAAAAATGGAAATATTTATTAATTCTTTATCTACATAAACAAGATTTAATATTCGATTAAAGTTATTTTTACAGCTGTTAATTTGAACTAAATCATAACTCATAAATGAATCAATCACTTCGGTCCCATAATTATTTCTGACATTAAAAGGTGCCTATAATACGAGATACCCTGTGTGTTCTGGAAAAGATGGGAGACATCGGGGCTAGAATGCCTAATCAGTGGAGGGAAAGTTACCTTCTTCCAATCTACAAGGGGAAGGGTAATATACGAAATTGCGACAGCTACCGTTCGATCAAGCTGATGTCACACACCATGAAGATAGTTGAGCGGCCGCATACGAAAAATAAAACGGCTATCTGACGACCAGTGCAAGTTTGTTTCGGGTAAATCAACCACAGATGCTATTCAGAGTATAAGAATCAGAATGGAAAAATATCGGGATTCCTCCAGAGATTTGCATATTGTATGTAGGTATTGGTTGATTTTGAAAAAGCATTCGACAGACAACCACGAGAACTGATATGGGTTGCACTTAGGCAACGAGGAGTTCCGGAAGTCTACGTGCGATGGTCAATGGTCATGGACATGTACGAGCAAGTTAAAACAAAGGTAAGATGCCCCACACGAATCACCGAAGAGTTGCCAATTAAAGTAGGTGTGCACCAGGGAAGCATCTTGAGTCCTTTGCTCCTTATAACTGTCCTAGAATTTCAGCTTGAGGATAAGGTGACGGACTCCAAAGTGAATCAGTTATTCTTTGCTGACGATGGAGCCATCATAAGTGAAGATCCTGTGTCCTTGCAAGGAGCAGTTGATGTGTGGGTGGATGTTCTGGAGGGAGATGTATACTGCATTAGCACGAAAAAGTCCGAATATCTATGCTGTCCATTTTCTGTTCCACACAAGCCTATTCCGGTCATCTATTTGAATGGAACAGTGCTTCGCAAGTTCGAAAAGTTAAAATATCTTGGATCTGTGATCAATAGCGAAGGATCTTGTGATTACGACATCAAGCATATCGCATAAGCGTAAGGTGGATGAAGTGGCGGGAAAACTTTGCCATCTTCTGTTATAGAAAAATGCCCCCTAAGCTGAAAGGAAAGCTATACACGGCAGTTGTTCATCTAGCGCTTACATACGGTTCACAGTGTTGATGGACAATAAACAAGTATGAGAGTGAATTGATGGCAGCTGAAATGAAGGTGCTACGCATGACATGGACATTAGGAGTAGCAAAGCGTGATCGAATAAAAAGCAAGAGAATTCGAGGAAACCAACACGTCAAAAATACCATCTTGGACAAAATACAGTGACCAACTTAGCTGGTACTGTCATGAACAAAGAAGGTGCCATGAGAACCCAGTTCAAAAGGCAATAGCACAAGACGTTCCAACTCAATCGCGGAAGAAAGGCAGGCGCAAAAACTCCTGGATGAAACAAATGCAACGACACCTGCAATCCAAAATCGGGAGGCCTGTCGACGTTTTCTTTGGTCAACCCGGTGAACTCCACAAGTGGAACCTTAGGTGAAGCAGTTGAGTGGGAGAGTTGTGGTCTTCGAAATAAAAGAAAGATGGACTAGCACATTGCAAAATTTGCGACTGCGACATACGTTCGCGCTCAAAACTGATTTAGAACGGCCAGCAAACTGTAATTTCTTGCCATGTTTTTTTTTTTTTTTTTTATATAGTACGTGCACTCAAGGGGTTTTTGATACCCTTAAATTGTTAAATTAAACACAGTGCGAGCGTTAGGAAAACAGTGAAGGATTTAAGAGGAGATGCCGATGCACATTGGTTTTGAACCTTTGAATATCGAAATGGAAGGGAAAATAGAGCCGGGTAAAGCATTCCACACTCGGGTAGTTCGGCTAAAAAAAGAATCTCTATACTTGACAGTACGTCCGAAGTTGGGCTCAAGGGTAAACTGATGTGCATTCCTGAAAGTACGAGTATTACCGTTAACTTCTTTTAGGGGCGGAATGCAACTGGCTATTTCAGTAGAGCACTGCTTATAAAAATAACGGTAAAACAACGAAAGACATGAAACATTGCGGCGAAGTTCGAGAGTTGCAAATGCTTCCGTTATATTTCTGTCACCTATCCAAAAGACACAAGTGGGTTGATGGAGCACCTGCCCAAACATGGGAAGTGTACTCGAGTTTTGGACGGATAAAGGCTTTATACATAACAGCCAGATCAGATGGGCTGAAAAATTTCTTGCATCGCCGTAGAAAACCCAAACACTTAGCAGCATTTTTGGCGACATCAAATATGTGATCATTCCACACAAGGTGGTCTGTGATACACATACCGGGTACTGAAAGCTTTTCGGTTTCCACAATGCAAGTGCCAATCATGAATAGTGGCATGGGGGTTGGGATTCGTTTGGACGACAGAAGACAGCATTGAGTTTTAGAAGCATTAAATTCCACGCGGTTTTTGATTCCCTATTGGACAATGCTGTCAAGATCAGAATTTAATGAGCTTATCATACGCTGCCGTTCGAGTTCCACATCCGAAGGACATGGATGTGAATCTAAAAACGAATATGAAAAGCTGACGGTACTGTCATCAGCGAAAGAGTTTAATGGATTAGAAGTTTCAGATAAAAGATCATTTATGAAAATAAGGAAGAGAGTCGGGGACAAAACGGAGCCGTGGGGTACACCAGCATTTATTTTGTGGATTTCAGACTTGAAACCGTCTAATACAACTTGTGGGGGTTGACATCTGTCAAAGCTGTGAAAAGGTTGAAGTTCTGTGCGCTCTTAGATTTATTTCAATTTAAAGTAATTAAAACCACATTTTATTGTATTTTAAAGTAACAACATAGAATTTAAAGTCACATCTTCATCAATAAAGTTAAAATTTTTATCAACTGCATACGCAAGGTACGATTTTATTCACTTTTTTTTACTATTGGGGATATATCCACCTGTTCACTGTGAACGCACTGCATATGCAAGCGAAACGAAACCTTCTTCAACAGGATTCTTGATGAAGAAACAATCCCGAAATCTTTTTTAAAAGCGTGGATTTGTGCAATATTTAAAAAGGGAGACCCCCAGCGCCCAGACAACTATAGGGGCATATCGATTTTACCTTGCCTTAGGAAAATATTCACCCATCTTCTATACCATAGGTTGACGAAATGGGTCGAAGAGAATCAACTCCTTAGTATTTTCCAGGCCGGTTTTCGCTCGGGACTATCAACAGTTGATCATATATTTGCACTCACTACTATAGTCAAAATGTTTTTAGAGAATAAAAAAAAACTTTACGTTTTTTTTGTCGATTTAAAAGCGGCCTTTGATACGGTAAACAGGAGTTCTTTAATCTATAAGATTTCTACCTTAGGCATTTCAAGCAAATTCCTCAACTTATACAAGCTTCTTTTATCCAATACCTCTGCTGCTGTATGGAATGGTACTATAATGTCTGATTCCTTTTATACAAGTGCTGGTGTTCCACAAGGGTGTGGATTAAGTCCATTAATGTTCGCACTATATATTGATGATGTATCCAAAGATTTTCCTGGTGGTATTAAGGTTGGCGAAACATCAATAAAGATGCTTCTATACGCAGATGACATTGTATTACTGGCTGAAAATCCCACAGCTTTACAGTTACAAATAAATAAGCTGAAGCGTTTTTGCGATTTATGGGATCTAAGCATAAATGTAGCAAAGTCGAAAATCATGGTTTTTGAAAATACACAGCGAAGAACTCCACAAGAAAAATGGTTTTTGGAACGTCAACCAATAGCAATTGTAAATCAATTCAAATACTTAGGTTTCTTGATAACTCGCAACCTTGATTTTCGCCCACATGTAAAAGAAAAGTGTACTGCAGCCAAAACGGCTATTAATCTTATGTGGAGCAATTTCTTTTGTAACAAATATGTGGATGCAACTGCTAAATTTAGAGTTTTTGATGCAACCATCAAAACATGTCTGTGATATGCAAATCAAGTTTTTGGCTATCAAAACATAGAAGAATTTGAAGCAATTCAACGTTTCTTTTTCAAGCGCATCTTTAAATTAGCTAACTCAACACCCACGTATGCAATCCATGTTGAATCCGGTATGCCACAAGTATTTTTAAAGAATTTAAAATCAAATGCTGATTATATAATAAAAGTTATGAAAAGATCTGACTCAAACCTCCAAAAACAAGTATTAAAATATGCACTTCGACGTCAAATATCGCCTTTTAAAGAATGGAACGACTTAGCATCTAGACATCGCGTGAATCTCGACCTTAATAATACAGCACTCAACTATTGGCAGGATGTTTTCTATGGCTGCATAGCAAAAATAGACGATTCTCTTTATTTGCATTGTCTGAATAGAGCGCAAACATCGCCAACTAGGCTTTTATACAAGGAATTAAACCAAACACTCTTTATTAAAAACTATTTTAACGAAAAACTCACTCTCAATCGAATGAATGTTATCTTTAAAGCAAGGACCGAGATGCTTTGTTTAAACTATAGACCTCATAGAATTGACCTTCGCCCGATATGTAGTTTGTGCAACCGCAATGAAATCGAAAATGTGTATCACTTTCTAGCTGTATGCCCAATATTAAAAGAAATCCGCAGGCTTTATTTTTCAAAGAGCTTCCTTACACTTGAAGATACAAAGGATCTTTTAAATGGTTCTTCAGGTTGGAAAATTCTTTGTCGCTTTGTGAATCATGCCTTAGGTTACCGTAGCAGTTTCATAGATTGAATGTAAGATTGAATTTAAATTGTTGAACAAAATGTAAATTAAATTTTTTCTAAATATCTCTTTTTTAATTTATATTGTATTAATTTAAAATTTATTAAATTTGATAAAAATAATTGTATATTATTGTAAGCTCAGATTTTCTTATACTTTATCTTATTTTTTGTTTGATTATATACTTATAACTTTAACCTTTTATTTTTATTAAAAACTCGAAATAAGTCAACTAGGCAGACGGCAAAATTTTGTCATGCTTTACTATTCTTAAGTAAATCAAAAAAAATGTTAAATTATCGAGAAATAAAGAATTAATAATAATAATAATAATACAACTTGTATTGAGTGGTCCGAAAGGTAATTTCTAATCCAACGAAGAAGAGATTCATCGATACTAAATGCGCGTATTTTCGATAAGAGAGCTTGATGCCAAACTCTATCAAACGCTTTAGAAATATCAAGCGCAATATTCTTACTTTCTGCAAAAGGCTATAAAAAGGATCCCATTGATAGAATACTATGGATCATAATATGTACAGTCGTGGCCACCTAATTAAGAACGATATTTTTATAAATTTATAAAATGCATAACTTTTGTTTGGGAAATCTATTGAGGTTGAGTAGTGGTTTTAATAATAGCCCATGAACTACGGTACACTTTGAGTAATGTTTAAAAAATATAAGCATGAGAATATTAGTAGGAAAAAAATATACATTCATTTAACTCTAAAAACCTAAAAACTAAAAAGTTTTTTTTTCAGGGCTGCGAGGAATTGACAAATCCTCCAAGAGTATCACTTGTCACGAATAAGTGCTTCTCGTCTAGCCGTTCGGATTCGGCATAAAATTGTAGGTCCCTTCCATTCCTGTCGAAAGGCGCACACAGGAATGGTTGCGAGTTGTTAGTCGCTAGGCCCTGGTTCTTCATGAGCCGTTGTGCCACCCGATTTATTTATATTTTAACTCTAATTTCGTCTGGCAATATAATTAAGAACAGAAACAAAATGTTGTCATATTATTAAAACTTTTTGAAATTTCAATTAAGGAAAACCTTAATTCTTTATAATTTCAGACAAAATTCCTTGCATATTTTCGCGTAAGGCATGGAATCTTGATAGTGGTGTACTCTATCAGATTTCCTCAATATTTAGAACATTGTGATCAAAATGTTTTCTTTTTTACTTTAACCATCCCTTGATGTCTCCCCTCAAGTTCTCGAAAGAATTAAGGCCCGAGCTTTGGACGGTCTTATCTAAAAAAGACTTCTTGACTACGCAAACACCTTCTTAGCAATCCGTTGAGGACTTCTTGGATCATTATCGTCCTTAAAAACAAATTTTATGGACATGATTTCAAATGAATAAGACTCCATAACATGTTCCTCAATGTTTTTATAAACTTTCTGGTCAATTCGAGCAATTTTTTCTAACTTATCGACCATACTATGCGAAGTCAATGCACCCTGAACAGATTTCCCATACAAAAGTTATGCATTTTAAAATTTTATAAAAATATCGTAGCATGATATTGATCCGGTGGAATATTTATTTGTTATTTGTGGTATTTATATGAAATTTGGATAGATGTCTGCTAAAGCTGAGAGAGACGATGAGGAGTCCGTACCAATAGTCTTTCTAGGTTTAGAATTTTTTTTATTGTTTTTTTATTTTATTTTGAACAGTTTTCCATTCGGAATTAGTTTCTGAATTATTATCGGTATTATTTGCAATGGTTAGTACAGCTTCAGGGCAGTTAAACGATGTTGGTGGTAATGGTGATTGCGATGGTGATGATGAAGGTTCTGAGTATTGTACGATTAATGAAGGTATATCGACATTAGGATGATTAACGACGGCGGCGGCAGCGGTAGCGGTAGCGGCGACAGCGAGCCTAGAAGAGAATATATCATCACTTTTTTTGCCGTCTTACGTGGAGGGGAATTATTATTCAATAAAATTTTTAAATCAGAGAGCTCTTTTTTAATCTCACTAACACTATTAGTAAGAACATTAAAACTTTTTAATATGGAAGAGAAATTAAGAAAAGAACACAAGTTACATTTCCAGAAAAAAATTTGAATTTGATAAAGATGAAAAGTCACTTTCAGTAATTTCAGTGCATTCTTTATGAAAAAATCGACCACAGTAATAACCGCACTCAATGTAAGTTTTTGAACGTTTTATGATTTGGTTACATTTAGCACAAGACTTTGCCATTTTAGGAATAAGCTTCACAACTGACTGCGAGAAAACTTAGTCGAAGATTTATTTATTTTAGATACTATGACATTTGCATTCAAAATCGGCGGGCGTTTGGTGTTATCACTCAATGTTATAACGACCAAATAAATAAAGTTTACGACTGGATCGCACGAATTTACTCTTACAAACCATAATGTAGGTAGCTAGACCATTTACGTATTGTTCATGCATGTAAATTGTAAATGGTTAAATAATTTAATAATATCTTTAGCGAGAAAATGCTTTAAAGAAAAATTATTTTTTTAGATTAACTTTTTAGATAAACTTAAGATAAGCTTGAAGGTATATTTCACTAGGTTTTCTTTAAATCGGGACTTATTGTTATTGCGTTGTAAAACAAAAAATTGAAAAAGCCCATAAAAAAACTTAACGCCTTATTTTTTATTGCAAAATTAAGTTCGTGAATCACGACTTTCCGTACTTTTTTGTTTGGTATATAAGCAGCGGTTTTCTTGACAAACTTTATAGAGTTAACACAGTTTGAGTTTAAAAATATTAAATCAATAATAACAACATCACCTTAAAATGAAGATCATTGTTAAAGCCACCATTTTACTAGCAGCCTTTTTTGGTAAGTGTGCACGTTTAAGAATTAAGAACGTTCAATTCAGTTTGTTTTAATTTTGTTCTCTTTAAAGCTTTGTTGCAGATAAGTGGTGTATCAGCTGAACCAGAACCCCAAGGTGGTGCAGGTTCACACCTACGACGAGCAGGAGCAACAGATTTTTTGGAGTAGAAGGGGCATTGGTGGACTGGGGCTCAAAAGGCCACATGTGACTTTAAGAAAAGGGGCTACAAATAACATATAGTTAAATAATTAAAAATAAATAGACAAACTGTTTCATATAAATGAGGTGACTTTCATAACATCTTATCGCGACTTACATATATGTATGTTTTCAGTTATTTTGTTTTAATAAACCGCTCCTAATCGCCATCTTGCCATTCAATAATTTCATAAGGATACTTCACAGACGTAAGCTTTAAAGTTTCAAGGTGGTCCTGGGGCATTATATTCCGAAAGCTTTTAGGGCAGTCAGTAAGGACAAACAATAACCGACAATTACAATTACATAATAACAAATTTCATTGTGCAAAAATATATTTACTGATAACAAATGACTAGAATTGGTTTGAAAAATCCTGCGCTGCGCTGTCTAAAATAGTTTGTCTCCCTATAACAAATATTTCCCTTTTTCGTGACCTTTCTTCAATATTAAATGAAAATCGTAAAGTGGGCTTTAGGTCAGATTTTGATAATTCTTATTTTATTTTAAATGTTGTGACGTTTCGGGTGTGTTTACACCCTTCTTCAGACCTTTTTTTAAAAAATATTATAGTTATAGATAATTATATACATAAATAAAAACAAACAATCAACAAAATGACATTACTTACAACTGAAAACAAAACAGGAATATATATAAAAATAATTCTTATTTTTGTATTTTTGTATGTGTGCTTTTTTGTTATTTATTTAAAAGCCTTGAAAAAGGCGTTTAAAATAGATGGGCGTATCCTTTTCTTTATTTATTTTATATTTGTTTGATATGGCTGTATTTGTTTGGAAATATTTTCCAAACAAAATGAAGTTTGTTATTGAATATTTAATTTCAAATATTTTCAATTTGAAAATTTACTCAAATATGTATGTATATGTGTTGTGTATGTATTTAAAGTTTGAGTATCATTTAAACAGATATGGATTGATACCTATTAATAAACTAACCATATATATTACTAACGTCCAATTTCTTAACAAAGTTCTAAAATCAATTTAAAACTCGATCTAGTAATTATTTTATTTTTTATTTTTGGAACTTAGTTTTTAAAATATCTAGAACTCGAACATTTCTTCACTTTAAATCATTTTCCTAAAACTCGGTCTAAAATCATTATTGAGTTTTATATCAATAGATCTCGGTTTAGGGAAACTAAGTTCTAACGTGTTTTTTACAATTTTCGTAGCACCCGGTAGCTTGTTTTGACACAAATATCTGACATTCTATTGACAAATTAAAAAATATCTATCAGTTTGTTTTGGCGGTAACCTTTTTTGGCACATATTTCAGTTATTCATTTGAAATAAATAAGGAATTTTCGCTGTTGTAGTTAAGTTTGGTGTTATTTTCGGTATTTTAAAAGCATTTGTGTGATTGTGTTATTTTGCGTGTGTTAATTTTTGAATGTGCGCAAGAAAATGTTTTAAGGCCAGGAGCTTACAAATATTAAGTGTGCATGTGCTAAGTGCACCAAAAATGCAAACTTACAGAATATAGAATATAGAATAAATGTGGGATGGGTAATTTATGAGTATGCGGATAGGTTTTAGAACATGGTAATCAAAAATGGTATATGTTTGATGCTGTTTGCATATAAAACTTAATTGTCAAGCGAGATGCAGGATGTTATCTTTAAACTTAGAATTGTGTGGCGTAATGTCAAGGCGTGAGGTGATGCATTTGAAATGATTTCCCTCACAAATTTAATTTAAAAATATAGTGGTATACATGCATTGCCACCTTAAGTAGCACTACTTCCAATCCAATATATCTTCAAGTTCATCGCACTTGGCTGAATTAAAAACAATGTTTGTGTTGCAATCTAAATGCGATAACTGTTTAGGGCACCACCCGCCACCCCGTCTTGAATGTATAAAAATGATCTCTAGGACTATCAAACGGGTGAATGTGTTCTCCTAAAATTTTGCGTATAATTGATTTTTGGGCATTTATAAATAATGCACCATAACGGTACTTGTGTTCTTCCCAAATTTATCCCAAACTGATTTTACCTGCATTCTTTTTTTTTTATTTACCTAAATTTCTATCAATATCAATTTTTTGAAGAAATGAAAACATTCTTAAACCGAGTTCTAAGTTCCTAGACCCTCAAATTTGAGGTTTCAAATAAATCGAAGTTCTATCTCAAACTGAGATCTAAATCAGAGTTTTAAGCGTTAGAACTTAGTGAAGAAATGAGTCAGAACTCAATTTAGTTTTAATTTTTAGATAAACCGAGTTTTAGGAGTTAGAACTTTGTCAAGAAATTGGCCGTAAGTCTATCACAATCTGCACGTCTGTTTATACTATTTTCTGTATTTTTTATATGTAACATTTCAAGTAAGATTGATAAATTTTCATTCGAAACAGGTCATTATTAGCTAAATCGTTGCAGCATTGTGCGTGTAACCCCCGCACACTGCGCGCAGGGATTAAGTTTACATGATCTCGGATAGATAATTGTTCGTCTCTCTAAATAACCAGGGGCGGTTCAGTGCAATTTGTCACTAAGGCATAACACTGGTGATAAATTGTTATTGAAAAGTTCAAATTGGAATTTAGATGTGACGTTGAATTTAGGTAATTGTCCCAGTTGGTTTTTAGTTAGTTTTGAATTTTTTAATGGCGGGTAAGTGTAGCGTTGATTATAGCAACATTCGTGGGCTTAGGAAAAATTTCTATGCTGCGTATGTCTATACTGTGCAAAACAGGCCAGCTGTTTTGGCACTGAGTGAAACTCAGATTGGTGAAAATTCTGATCATTCGGAATTTAATTTATTTGGGTACAACTTAGTGCCATTATTCTTTCCCCACCATGGTCTTGCCGTTTATATAAGAAATGATGTTGCATACCAACTTCAACCACAATATGGTTTGTGTTCTAATACAAACTTTAATTTCATGTGGTTAAAATTTACGGTAAATAAGCACATCATTCACACTTGTTTCGTTTATCGAAGCCCCAATCTGGACAGAAATTCAACTTGTAACGAGTTTGATGCTCTGTCCGACTCCATTCAAAGAATTGTTGCCCATTATCCTCACACTGAAATCGTCATTGCGGGCGATTTCAATGTACACAAGTCTAGTTGGCTTCGCTTTTCTGGCCAGACAACACCCGAAGGAAGGTATGTTGAGCTCTTTGCTGAGTTAAACCACCTGACTCAGCTTGTTGACGAAACAACTCGAATCCCTGATGTTGCAGGTCAATCCGCCAACACACTTGAATTGTTTCTTACCTCTGACCCTGATAAATACACTGTTAGTGTATTATCGCCTCTAGGCACATCGGACCATTGTGTCATATCTGCTAATTTCTCGTGCCAACAAAACTCAGTTAAAGAGAAAGTACCAACGAGAACCGTTTGGCAATACGAGAAAGCCAACTGGGACGGTCTCAACGGTTTCTTCAGTAACTTTAACTGGTCACTGTGCTTCCTCGATAGTGACGTAGATGCCAGTGCAGATATGATAACAAACTTAATTCTTTGTGGAATGAGAAATTTTATCCCGAATAGGATAAAATCTATCAAACCCAAAGAAAACTCATGGTTTGATTCGAGCTGTAAAGAGGTTATTAGGGTCAGAGAAGTAAGTTTCCGTAGTTACAAAGTCAACCCTACTGAGGAAAACCGGAAGAAGTTTCAACAAGCCAGGAAGACCTGTAACGCTCATATTCGACGAACCAAATTTTTGCAAAAAATACTACAATGTCCCAATAGTAGTAAAAATTTTTGGTCATTTGTAAAAAATATTCGAAACACTACTTCGTCTTCGGTTCCTACACTCGTCTTCAACGACACACCTGCCGTCAGCTCGCAAGATAAAGCCAATTTGCTTGCAGCACAGTTTGCTGTTAATTCGACGCTGCCAGCAAGTGATGGAACTCCGCCTGTACTTGAGAGCGTAAACGATTCTATGGGTCAAATCTTCTTTCGCACTCGTGCAGTTGCTAGAGTTCTAAAAGACCTCGACATACACAAATCCGCTGGCCCGGATAGTATCCCTCCCATTGTTCTGAAGAGGTGTTCTTCAACGCTGGCAAAACCACTGCGTAAGCTTTTCCATCTGTCCTATTCTACTGGTCTCTTTCCGAGTGGATGGAAGACAGCATTTGTCCAGCCTGTCCCTAAAAAGGCGTCTCTTCTTCACCTTCGGACCGATCAATACAAGTTGTATTGGTGGACGGTTTCAAGTCTGAAATTCACAAAATAAATGCTGGTGTGCCCCAGGGCTCCGTTTTGTCTCCGACTCTCTTCCTTATATTCAGAAATGATCTTTTGTCTGAAACTTCTAATCCATTAAACTGTTTCGCTGACGACAGCACCCTCAGCTTCTCATATTCGTTTTCAGATTCACATCCATGTCCTTCGGATGAGGACCTAGAACGGCAGCGTATGATTAGCTCATTAAATTCTGATCTCGACAGCATTGTCCAATGGGGAATCAAAAACCGCGTAGAATTTAATGCTTCGAAAACTCAATGCTGTCTTCTGTCGTCAAAACGAAACACAACTCTCATGCCGCTATCCATGAGCGGCACTTGTATTGAGGAAACCGAAAAGCTTTCAGTCCTCGGTATGTGTATCACAGACCACCTTCTGTGGAATGAACCCATATTCGACGTCGCCAATAATGCTGCTAAGTGCTTAGGTTTTCTTCGGCGATGCAAGAAATTTTTCTCCCCTTCTGATCTGGCTGTAATCTATAAAGCATTTATCCGTCCGAAACTTGAGTACAATTCTCATATTTGGGGAGGTGCCCCAATAACCCACATTAGTATCTTAGATAGGATTCAAAAAAGAGCTTTGAAAATGATAGGTGACAGAAATATAACAGAAACATTTGCATCCCTCGAACACCGCCGCCATGTTTCATGTCTAACATTATTTTACCATTACTTTTATAAACACTTACTTACTTTACTTTTGATGGCGCTTCCAGTTGCGCACACCGAGTGCTTTGATGTCGTCATTCACTTGATTGTGCCACCTGTTACGGTTTCTTCCTCTGCTGCGTACCCCATCGGGGTTGGATTCGAAGACTCGTCGGGCAGGTGCGTTGCTGTCCATACGCTCCACGTGCCCCAGCCATCTCAGCCGCTGTATTTTCAGCTTTTTGACCAGGTCAACGTCGCTGTATAGCCCGTATAGCTCGTCGTTGAATCTTCTCCTCCATACTCCTTCGATAAACACCGGACCGAAAATCACACGAAGAATCTTCCTCTCAAAGCACACTAGCAGATTTTAATCCGAATCTTTCAGTGTCCATGCTTCTGACCCATAAAGCAGGACCGGGATGATTAGGGTTTTGTATAAAGTCTCCTTGGTTCTCTGAGAGAGGGCCTTACTACTTAAATGCCTTCTTAGACCGAAGAAACAGCGGTTGGCAAGAGTAATTCTTCGCTTGATCTCTGCACTGATGTCATTCTGCGATGTAATAGTGGAGCCCAGGTAGACAAAGTCCTTGACAACTTCGAAGTTATATCTGTCCATCGTGATATTTTGCCCGAGTCGACGATGTTGAGATTCCTCTCTCGATGACAGCATATACTTCGTCTTGTCCTCATTAACCGCCAATCCCATTCTAGCCGCCTCCGATTTAATGCTCGCAAATGCCCCTGCCACAGCTCGCTTCGTTCTGCCGACAATGTCTATGTCATCCGCATACGCAAGCAGTTGAACGGACTTTTGATAGATTGTACCGCTGGTGTTGACATGTGCGTTGCGTACAATGGCTTCAAGAACGATGTTGAATAGGTTGCATGATAACGCGTCGCCTTGCCTCAATCCTTTCTCAAAATCAAAGGAATCGGTGGTGCTCTTACCAATTTTGACGGAGCAGCGAGATTTCTCCATCGTCATCCTGCACAAGCGGACGAGTTTGGCAGGGATGCCGAGACTCGACATGGCTCTGTATAATTCGTCCCTTTTCACGCTATCATACGCGACTTTAAAATCGATAAAAAGGTGGTGTTTATCGATCTGGAATTCCCGGGATTTTTCTAAAATCTGTCGCAGTGTGAACATTTGATCGACGGTTGACTTGCCTGGCCTAAAACCGCACTGATAAGGGCCGATCAGATCGTTGACAAAAGGTTTTAAGCGGTCACACAGGATGGCCGACAAGATTTTATAAGCGACGTTTAGGAGACTAATTCCTCTGTAGTTGGTACATTTCAGAACATCTCCCTTTTTATGGATGGGGCACACTATACCGAGGTTCCATTCATCGGGCATACTTTCCTCCGACCAAATTTTGCAGATGAGCTGGTGTATGCTCCTAGCCAATTCATCTCCAGCTGATTTAAATAGTTCGGCTTGTAAGCCATCTGCACATGCAGCCTTGTACGACTTAAGTTTGGATATCGCCAGCCGAACTTCGGTTAGGTCGGGTGGACGGAACTCTTGGCCATCATCGTCCAAGTTGAATGGAGCGTTCTGCCTATGAGCGGCATCTTGGCTGTCTTCGCCATTAAGCAGTCTAGAGAAGTGTTCTTTCCAGATCCTCAGCACTGACTGTGTGTCTACTACCATATTCCCACTCTCATCTCGGCAGGCTTCCGTTCTAGCCTTGAATCCTTGGGTGGATCGCTTCACCCTCTGATAAAATTTTCGAACATCTCCCCTACTGCTACAACTTTCAATAGACTCTACCGCCCGCTTCTCGTGCTCTCTCTTTTTCCTCCTGAGAAGTCGGCGTTCCTCTTTTCGTTTCAGCCCGTAGAGCTCCCGGGCCACTCTCTCAGCAGCTCTTGTTCGAGTCTGCAGCATTGCCTGGTAGGCCTCGTCCTTAGCTGCATGCGCTAGCCGGCACTCTTCATCGAACCAGGGGTTTCGTTGTATTCGCCTAGTGAAACCCAGCACATCAGAGGCGGCACTTCTGATGGCTTGTTGACAGTGTTCCCACTGGTCCTCTGCGCCTGATGCTGGTGGCGGACCTCCTGAGAGATTAAGAGTTACGTGGTCTGCAAAAGTTCTGGCAGTCTCTTGCGATTTAAGCTTCTCGACATCCTATCTTTTCACAGCATCTGCACTGCTTGTCGCGTCATGGATATCCGCATACGTAGTCTAGCTACCACCAGGTAGTGATCCGAGTCAATGTTGGCCCCTCGGAACGTTCGGACGTCCAAGATACTGGAAGCATGTCTCGCGTCTATCGCAACGTGGTCGATTTGGTTGACGGTTCGTTGATCACGCGACCGCCAAGTCCCCTTGTGTATATTGAGGTGTGGGAAGTAGGTGCTTGAGATGATGACATTTCGCCCCGCCGCAAAGTCTGCCAGCCTGTGTCCGTTGCCGGAAGTTTCGTCGTGTAGGCTGTGTCCTCCGACTATCGAACCAAAGATGCCCTCCTTTCCGAATCTTGCATTGAAGTCACCAAGAATGATCTTCACGTCGTACTTCGGGCACATATCATACGTTGTCTCCAAGAGATCGTAGAATGCTTCTTTGGTTGAGTCTTCTCTCCTTTCATGGGGGGCGTGAAAACAAATCAGCGAAATGTTCTTAAATTTGCCTTTGATGCGGATTGTGACGGATTGCCCAAGACTTCTTGCCTAAGTCTTCCCCTTATCACAAAACCACAACCAAAGAGCCACTGACCCTGTTCCTTCAAGCACCCGCCGTAGTAGATGTCACACGTTTTCAGTCTCCGTACGGCCTCTCCATCCCATCGCACTTCCTGGATGGCTGTTACGTCAGCCTTTAGCCTGTCCAGGTTCTCCACTAATTGTTCGGCTGCACGTGTTCTGTATAAGGACAGGACGTTCCACGTGCAGATCCGAAATTCATTGTCCTTGTTTCGTTTGCTGGGGTCGTCAACTTTAAAATCATCCATATCCGAGGCTTGTTGTTTCGGAACAACTTTTTTTTACGTGGTAGGGAAGTTACCCCGACGCACAACCCCCGACCCGGAGGACCAGACCCTTCGTATAACTCCAAGGGTAGGGAGCCGGATAAACCGCTCCTTATAGGCCTGAGCTACAAATATGTCGTAGTAGCCCATATAAGGTGTTCACTAAGTAGTTCAACCAAACTGGAACTGTAGACGCCACCGTTGATTCCATCTAGAGAATTCGTCCGCTGCCGCCTCGATGAAAGGAGAAGTGCCTTAGTGGGAACACTCCTCCCCCCCCCTCTCTCGTTGGCTGTCCCCAACAGCTTTCCACGTGGATTTAAACCCCGTCTCCAGCTGAGGTACTAGACACCCGATGTTCACCACGTGGAGGTGAGAGTAGGAGTTGGTAAACACTATTCTAGTGAAATAGCCAGCTGCATTCCTCCCCTAAGACAATTCAACCGTAATACTCGTACCTCTAGGAATGCACATCAGTTTACCCTCGAGCCCAACTTCGGACGTACTGTCAAGTATAGAGATTCTTTTTTAGCCGCACTACCCGAATGTGGAATGCTTTAACCAGCTCTATCTTTCCCGACCATTTTAATATTCAGAGGTTCAAAAGCAATGTACATCGGTATCTCCTCTTAAATCCTTCCCTATTTTCCCAACGCTCGCACTGTGTTTAAACATTTTAAGGGCAGCCAAAATCCTTTAGTGCGCGCTCAAAAAAAAAAAAAAAAAAAAAAATTATAAATACAGCTATAAATTTTATAAATAGAGTGTTAGACCATAGTGATATTACGTTTCAAAAAAATAATATTTAAATCCTTATGGACACATTAATTTCTAATTCCTTTCCAACTGAAATTACCAAATCTCTTATTAGTAACTATTTTAATAATATAAGACAACCAAGTCCAATCATAAATGTACATCAAATAATATATAAAAGTGCTTTATACATTCCTAACTTATCAAATCGATTATTGAATGCTGATGGGTCTACACCATGTGCATCAGTTTATAAAGGAACTTCCATGCAAAAACTCCGTAATCGTATATCAGGTCATAGATCAGATATAAATAATGGTAGCACGCAAAAGACAGCATTCGCATTACATTGCATAGAAGAAGGTCATCGTCCTGATTATAAAAATGTAACAATTTTACAATCAGAAAAGAACTACAACAAAAGAATGTTTCTTGAAATGTTACATATACAAAATACAGAAAATAGTATAAACAGACGTTCAGATTGTGATAGACTTAGTAATATATATGGTCAGTTTATACATACATATTTGAGTTAATTTTCAAATTGAAAATATTTGAAATTAAATATTCAATAACAAACTTCATTTTGTTTGGAAAATATTTTCAAACAAATACAACCATATCAAACAAATATTAAATAAATAAAGAAAAGGATACACCCATCTATTTAAAACGTCTTTTTCAAGGCTTTTAAATAAAAGCACACATACAAAAATAAGAATTATTTTTATATATATTCCTGTTTTGTTTTCAGTTGTAAGTATTGTCATTTTATTGATTGCTTATTTTTATTTATGTATATAATTATCTATAACTATAATATTTTTTAAAAATAGGTCGGGTGTAAACACACCCGAAACGTCACAACATTTAAAATAAAATAAGAATTATCAAAATCTGACCTAACGCCCACTTTAGGATTTTCATTCCCTACAACAAACAAATAAGAGAATTTTGCCAAAAAAGGGTTAATTTAAATTTGAAGTGAAATTACCAGGGCAGTATGAAATATTTTTTTTTTCAAATAAAGGACGTCAAAAATTTGAACTAGAATATCTTGAAATGCAAAATAAACTGCAAATTTGGAGCCTTATTTCAAGTCTCTAGCATGCTTGGTTCTCGAGATACATTATGTGACCTGCTAACTTATCACTGTGAGGTTAGCAGGTCACTCGATTACACCTACTATTTAGTGAACCGCAAAATCGGAAATAGAAATGCTAAATAAAATATGACAGAGTTTTCCCGCCACTTCATCCATCCAACGCCAACGCGATGTTTGATGTCATAATCACAAGATCCGTCGCTATTGATCACAGATCCAAGATATTTAAACTTTCCAACTTGCGAAGCACTGTTCCCTTCAAATAGATGTCCGGAATAGGCTTGTGTGGATCAGAAAATGGGCAGCATAGATATTCGGACTTTTTCGTGCTAATGCAGTATCAGTTTCCCTCCAGAACATCAACCCCAAACATCAAGTGCTTGTTGCAAGGACACAGGATCTTCACTTTTAATGGCTCCATCGTCAGCAATGAATAACTGGTCCACTTTGGGATGCGTCACCTTATCCTCAAGCAGAAATACAAGGACAGTTATAAAGAGCAAATTACTAAAGTCGCTTCCCTGGTGCACACCTACTCTAATTGGGAACTCTTCGGTGATTCCTGCGGGGCATCTTACCTTTGTTTTAACTTGCTCGTACATGTCCATGACCATTGACCATCCGCACGCAGACTTCCGGAACTCCTCGTTGCCTAAGTGCAACCCATATCAGATCTCGTGGTTATCTGTCGAATGTTTTTTCAAAATCAACCAATAAAATATGCAAATCTGACGAGGAATCCCGATATTTTTCCATTCTGATTCTTATACTCTGAATAGCATCTGTGGTTGATTTACCCGAAACAAACCCGCACTGGTCGTCAGATAGCCGTATTATTTTTTTCCAGGCGGCTATCCAATATCCGCTCAGCGATCTTCATGGTGTGTGACACCAGCTTGATCAAACGGTAGCTGTCGCAATTTCGTGTTTGACCCTTCCCCTTGTAGATTGGAAGAAGGTAACTTTCCCTCCACTGATTTCGTGTTTGACCCTTCCCCTTGTAGATTGGAAGAAGGTAACTTTCCCTCCACTGATTAGGTATTTGCGGGCCGCAGATAAGTTTGGAGATGAGAATCATGAGCCAGATATCGGGACAGGGTTCAAATATCAGGACTATCTCGCCGCCAAAATCGGGACGCCTGGCAGCCCTAGATGTAAATCCTATTGTAAATTTCTAGAATTTTTTGCGTAAAAATTAGTTAAAAAAAGATTAAATCCAAATATTTTCCAGCACTTAGAGGCCCTCGTCTGGCAAATCGCTTTTCCGTTTTTGGAGTTTTTCATCGCATTACTTACTTCTTCGACTTTGTAAGGTGCAGCTATTGGAAAGTATAGCCTCGGAAACTGTTCATTTAAGATTCCTTCACAATACTCTTGCCATCTGTTAACAATTTTGTCGTCATCCAAAAGGAATTGGCTTTGAGAGTACGGCGATTTTGAAAATAGTTGTGCCCTTTTTCATGTTGGCATGTCGCAGTTCCTGAATAGCTTGGTTTGCATTAGCAGCCGGTGCAGATATTTCCACCAGCTCCCGATACATGCTCTTCGTACTTCCTGCTTGAACTTGGGCACACTTTTTCTTCGCTTCTTTCTTGCATCGTCTTGAAGGGGAGCTACAATTTTATACCGAATCCAAAGGTCTTTTTAATAACAAGTGATACTCCTGGAGTATTTGTCGATTCCACACAAAAGGCAGTAGCCCTAGGAAACTTTTCAGTTCTAAGGTGGTCGTGGCGAGGAATTGAACCCAGACATCCAGCGTGGTAGTCCAACGTACCAACTATTTATATCCGTCTTCTTGTGTGCGGTTCAAATGCACGTCTAATGGGTAATGGGTGCGTCTGAAGTTAGATTTAACGGTAAACTGATTGACATTCATAGTGGTGCATCTCGTACGCTGGAAACTAGCCAATACGACCTCCCTTCCCCTACATCTCACCTATTTTCAGCACTCTGCGATTTTATTTTCATTTTCCAGCTAATTTCAAAACGCCCTCCTAATTGTTATTTCTTATTAAAAACCAGACTATTGACATTTTTGAAAATTAAAATTATTCACCCTTTTGTTTTCCATAGAAAATCCAATACCCGATGTCCTGAGAAAACCATCAGTGTATACTAACTGATAACTGGTTTTCGAATTATGATTACCTTTTATGAATTTTCGACCACTCTGCCCATGGCGCGTTCCACGAAAATTAAGCTTCAATCTTTTACAATTCTGCCAGGGAGCCCACCGACAATAAAACCAAGTGCATAGTTGTTGTAATATTGCAAGCTGAGCCTCTGGAACATCATCCTTTTTCGTTAAATAAAAAACGAAATTTCATTGAAGTGTAATTAAAAAAAAAGAACCTAAAGGATCACAGGTAAACTCTTTCTCTCTCCTTCTCTCGCTCTCACCATGCCTCCGTCAAACCTGTCCCTTGGTTTTATTCGTTAATTAAAATTAATTATTATTAATCTTCTTGGTTATTCCCATTTGTTCTGAAACACTAAGCAGTGGCAGACCACCACCCCAACACCCCCCCCCCTCCCAACAAAAACAAAATAAAATCCCAAAAAAAGGATTCTTACATCTTACAACATTTTTGTTGCATGCAATGTGAGTTGTAATTTTTTTTTTTTTTTTGTAAATCAATAGTTACTGAGAATTCAGTCGAGAGCGCATGATCCTGAAAGTTCTTTAGCTTTGCACTCTCGCCCACTACATCATCATCATCAGGACACTCACTATACCTGAACCTGAAAAGGTAATGTAGCTTGGGGGCTGATGGTGAAGTGGGTGGATATGGGATGAGTTGGGAAGGTGTGTTGGTTTGGGGTGGTTGGTGAGGGGCTGGAAGCCAGGTTGGTTGGTTTTGTTGCCATTGCCGTTGCTGTTGCTGTTTTGTCGTTGCTCGTTGTCCCGCGCGTTCTTTAATATTTAAACACAACCGATGGCTTTTGTATGTGCAACTGGAGTGCTTTTTTTTCCAAGCCCCACTTCTCTCACTCCTATGGCATTTCCTCCATACCTTCATACCTATAAAAAAAATACAGCAGCAGAGACACAAGAACTCCAACTACAGCCAGAGGATTGAATAAGTAAAAATTTCTTTATTCAAACATCACACAAGAATGTACAAGGTACCTCTTATACCTCCTTCTCCTTCCTAACAAAACATATATAGGTACTGCAAGGAACGAGGGATTTTATTGCTACCTGTTGTATATGATTACTGCATTAAAATCCGTTTGTGTTCATTTTGCACACACGGCTAAACTAAGTAGTAGGTACTGTTATAACTTATAACTTTTATAACTGGGTAATTTTATCTATACTGTCTGCTGTCGTTTGATAAATGCGAATGAGCCAAAGCAAAGCAAAGCACAGTAATTATCTTGATTATACCGAAGCTCGTATATACCTATAATATTGATATGGAAAAGTGCAATATACCTTTGATAGAAGGCGGGTGAGCCAGAGAACTTGCTCTGTGACTATACCTATATGTTAGATTTTATTTATAGAAAATGATGGATTGTTGTGTTTGACAGTTTTGCAAAAAAATTATTCATTAATTTTTCTACATTATTTATTTAGTGCTTTGGTGCAAACAAAAATTAGAGGATATGAAAGACAATAATAATAATAACAGGGCCTAACACGCCTGCCTGTCGTATCGTGTGTGTAAGGTTTTTTTGTTTTATTCTTGGAATTTGATTACAATGTTGATGAGATACTTTTTAGGTACCTACAAAAGAATTTTTTTTTGTTGGGCGCCACTTAAGGAAAATGTTGATATTTATAATTTAGACTTTAAAGTGATAAATAAATAATTGTTGATGCTTTTATTTGTGTATAAGATACTTTTTATAAGTTCTTAGTTTAGCATACCCAATGTTGGTACAAAAGTTTTAAATAAGGCATATGTACAAAGGTGGGTTCTTGATTGACATAGAATTCTAACATGCACGGTGACAATTTTATTGCAATATTAATCCGATTTTTTGTTGTGTCTCAAAATTTTACCATTTACGGAAAAAAAATTCCTTGTTGGGCGCCACTTAAGGAAATTATTAATATTCACAATTCAAACACTTGTTAAATTTATAACGCTTCCACAAGGGCCTGAATTTATGATCATAATTCCAAATATAACAAAACACAGATAATATTTTAAAATAATAATAATCAGAACACACATTGGTTTCATTTAAATGAGCATCTCAAACGGAAGTTCACAATTCGGTTGTTTTTTCCCATTCTGAAAATTCATAAATCTATACTTTATGTATACTCGTCTGCTACTTAACACAATAGTGATAAAAGATGGTTCAAAATAGCTTTTTACAGTTGACAGTGAGGGCCTTGTCAAGGCGCAATTTTTATTAAGTTCAGTCCAAACTACATCAATTTTACAGCGAAAATCAATTAACTTTATCCAACCTAATTACAACATTAAAACCCCATAATTTAAACATATGTACAAAATTTTATCTTGCAATTTGAAAATAACGCATTAATGAAAAGAAGTTATTCGTGTGGTGACGTGAAATAACACCCTATGAATTAGGGCCACATGTGGCCTTATTTCTATTTTTAAGTTATTCATAACGATTTCTGGAATACCTACATGAATCTTGTAACCTTAATTCCAAAACTCAGAGAGGATTGATTTCATTTAACTGAACATCTCCAACACACGTTAACATTTCTATTGTTTTACCATTTTTGTAAAATTCATAAATTTAAATTTAATGTTTAGTTAAAAAAAATTTACATGATACCCTACAACTTATATGGCTCTCCAATCCGCAAGAGTGGATAAGGGCCTGAACCATCAACCAAGCCAGCTCGGTCTTAAGCTGCCTGTCTCCAAATTTGCACATCAAGTTATGGATAAGGGCTTTTTCTACTTTAGTGCAACATCTGACCACCACGAAGTTAGCCGACTGACTTTCGAGTTTCGAAATAAAAAAAATGTCAGGCGATGAATCTCTAATTGCGCATGCCATTTCTGCAAACAAATAATTGCTCACTCCCACGCTTTTTTATTTTTAATAGAAAGAAGTTGCACTTTGTATGGAGCTTTTAAATGCCTGTATCTCTGTAACCAAATTAAATTCCAAACGCGTAAGGGCTTAAATAATTGCATAGTTTTGTGATTCAATTGCACATCAAAAAAATTAATTTAAAAATTTCGTAATTTGTTAGTAAATCAATAATTATTAAGAACTTGACCAACCGAAGATTTAATCATACATGTATTATTGTAATATATAGGCCATCAAAATTTATTATTGAACGTAGCGTAGGTGTCAGGGGTCACAAGTTCGAACCTCGCGAATTTTTTTAATTAATTTAATTAATTCGTAAAAAAATGGCTTAAGAGCTTCCGGTTGAGCCTAAAAATCGTTAAATTTTAAAAATTATTACAGTCTTCATTTAAATGTCTACAATAATTATTATTGCTTTAAAAATGTTAACGACACGTTGGACCTGAGATGGAATCAAGATTAATTAAAAAAAATCCATCTCAGGTAAAACGTATATCAAATCGGTCGTTAACATTTTTAAATCAATAATAATTATTATAGACATTTAATTGAAAATTGTAATAATTTTTAAAATTTAACGTTTTTTATACTCAACCGGAAGCTCTTAAGCCATTTTTTTACTAATTAAAAAAAAACATAAGTATATTTAAAAAAAAAGTGGAGATCGCGAGGTTCGAACCTGTGACCCCTGGCACCATAGGCGTTAACACTTCCGAATTTTCGTATCTAAAACTGATTTTATTTTCTCAAATATTATAAGGTTTATGAAAAAATGCGCGAATTTTTTAATAGACTTTAATAGTTTCATTGTCCCACCGAAGTGTTAAGCTATGTCCCTGCCCGCGCGCGCCCGCCGAAGGAATGCCGTATGTGATGATCGGTCTGAAAAGTTGCTTATAGAGAAGGATCTTTGTCCTATGAACTTAGGTAAAATGTTTAAGCTATATACACTGAAAATAATATTATTCGTAAAGATATGAAATGCTTTACGTTGGCTGAGTATTCGTTGACTCTACGAAAAATTCGTTGGCCCAATAAAATACTTTAGAAAATATGTTAGTTGATGATGGTTTAATTGCATTCCTATACCTACTCTTACGGACCATTCACATGACCGACGAATGAACAAAATCTCAAACGGAAGTTCATGGTAGAATGGTAGAATTCGATATAAGATTAATTTTAAAATTATAAAATCTGAATTTTTACTTGCCTAAATATGAGAAATTTGGGAAAATAATTTGGTCGTAACGAATTGCGTTTATTCGCGACGAACAAATTGTTCTCTTGTTTTAGGAATTAAAATGAAAATTTTAGTATCTTAAAATAATCCTCAATCTTATATTTGTTCCATTTTGCCTAGATTTTGTAAAGAATTTAGGTTTATTAATGTTTTAAAATTTAAAACCCATTTGTTCATTCATTCGTCGGTCGATTTTAGCAAAGAATTATTAATTCGAAACTGACCTAATCGAATTTAACAAATAATCATTAAACAAATAATAATCATTAATCAAAGCTATGCTGTAGCAATTTAATAAAGGTACCTGAGCTCAACTGTGATATAAGTGTCATTGTTAATTTTGTATTTGATTATTTTTTGCTAGATTGTTCTTAATTTAGTATTTATTTGTTTTTATGTTCAATTTTGTGTCAGTGCCGTCTCCGGGAATGATGCAATAGTAGGATATAAGAAGCAAATTATGTAGTTTTGTAACAGTCAAATTGAATAAATATAACCCCTGAAGAAGTGAGGAATACTCACGAAACGTTGGGAAAATAATCGAATAAGCTTGTTTTTATTCGCATTTTCTGCAAAGAGACCAAAAGAGTCTAAACAATCACAGTGAAAAAGTTACACAAAAAAATTGGTCAAATTCATAAAATAATATAATGTAAATAAACCCTTAAGAAATATTTTAAGCAAAAATGCAAGTGTCAGCTGAATTTCACATATTCAATCGACGATGAAGCCGCAATTAATTTTGTAAAGCTCGAAGTCACAATATCTTGCGACTTATGACTCGTATGGAAAAAAGCTTCATGTGATTTGAAGAGAATATTATGATCTTGAAACAGAGCTTAAAATTTTTGTCCACAACTTGTACTTTTAAGAAAAAACAGCAACAATCCAGAAACTTTAAAAAAAAATAATATCTTTAAAACTGTTGTTTTTCAGAAAAAAATAATAATGTTATTTACTTATATGGTGTTACATAAAGTATGCATTCAAAATTTTTCAAAAATTTGACCTAATGCACTACAAAAAGACTTTGAACGACAAAAAATGGGAAAAAGTAAAAATAGAAAAAAAAAATAAAAATATTTTTTTACCGCTTAATAACTCAGAAACGGTTATAGCTATAAGTAAAGTAAAACGGACTTTTTTATTGTAAATATTATGCTCTTTAATTTTGAACTTAAGTTTTTTGCACGAAAAACCGTTAGAAATGGAGATATATTGATTTTTTGAAAAAAAAAAAAACGTTTTTTTTTTTTTTGTCTTTTTATCGTTATCAAAAAGATAGTACTCAACATATCTTGGCGGGACTTTCTTGGCTTATTAACGAAAGTTCACAGAACGTGTATACCAAAATTCAGCTTTCTGCGATTTTTTTTTGAAGAAAAGAGAAACTTGGTTAGACAGGGTATCCGGTAATTCACGTGCCATATATTTGGGATGTCAATCTTGATCATATTCTAACAACAAAATTGTTCTACAGTAAAGTCTGATTTAAAACTTTGACATCACTTTTTGACGATTGTAAAAAAAGGCTTAATTTGATGTACGCTGACCCAGGTTAAGAACAATTTCTCTGTCAGTACTAATGGTATGGACCTCATTTTGGACTTTTTTTTTAATAGAAATACAAGCCTTTAAAAAAATTGAGCTGATTTTAAAAGCTGTTAAATTTTTTTTTGTTAGAGCAAAATTTTGATATTGAGGTAAATTTTTTTCAAAAAATACGTAATAAGCATCAAGTTTTCTTATTTTTACCTGATGAACGAAACAATAATAACAAAATTTACAGATTTCACTCATAGAGTAAGAATGGGGGCATTGAAAATGACTTGCATTTGCTAGATAAAACTCAACTGTGCTCAACTTTGTATCATACCATACATTTCTTGCAACAACTAAAACGTTATATTGTAGAGCTCTTTACAATTTTCGTATCTTTCTACTTTGACAGTGATGTACAAGCTTCATCCACAGCTACACCATTAGGCTTAACCATTTCCCAAAGTGATTGGAAGGTCGAAGATCCAAGCGAATTAGGTACTTCTTCCTATCATCACTAATTTGTTGGCAAATATCATCTTGCCTGAATCTGTTTTTTTTTTTTTACTGACTAATGACTTTGTCCGACTTAATTGACTGACTAACCTACCTGTAGCAATAAGTTGAAGTTTTCTCAATTTTATACTGTACCGAATTTTTTTCGATAATTAACATATGCAAACACTGAAGCTTGTTTTTGTTTGTTATCGTCATTTAATCTTCTTTTCTGTGCGCCAAACCAATTTTGCAGTCTGTTAAAAGCACATTTTTTTATTTCATCTTCATATGGCTATGAACGGGCTCGACTGTATACTGTTTTCGACTTCGTTAATTGAACTAGCTATCTTCAACTACAAGTGAACCTACTGCTATTGGTGTTCAGCCAGTCAATTATTCCCATAAAAATAGTTTTTGTTGTTTGTTTCAGAACCTTTGGAGCTCATTTGCTGACAAGAGAAGTAGAAGATTGAAATCCTTCCCCGCTGAGTGATTTTTTTCTGCAAAAACCCATTCTAGTCCATAATTACTTAACCTGTTCTCTATAATATTTTTTTTTAAATTCTTCCGTGATATGTGTTTCATATAAAAAAATTAAATCATATTCATTTATAAATTCAAAAAATTCATTAAATATACATAAGCTTATTTTAAAAAAATTGAATATCCATCTTCTCCACCGTTTCATAAACCTCTCAAGAAGCTCCAAGTGAATATGGTCCCTTCCACCAACGAGATCCCTTGGCGAGATCTTGGTAGATAAAGATTTTACCTTGATCGCATGCCCCACCTGTGCAAGCTTGGATCGTTTTTGCCTTGCATTATACGAAAGGTCGATATGCACCCAAATGCCCGGTGTTCCTCAGCTTGTTCGAAGATTTCAATATGTTCAGCGCTTCCTGCTCAGAATGAAGTTTAATCAAGACGTTTTGCAACTCAGCGTTGTTTGGCGTCAGCTGACGGATTTGATTTTCCTCTATTGCAGTTGCTGACACAAGGTAAGTACAAATACTTCTTGCTTTTTCCCTGACCTCTTCACCATGCAGCGCTTTGAATCGCAGAACAATATTGCTTCCTGTGCGCACTCTCTGGAGGTGATCAATCTGCTTCTCCAGGAACTCACACTTTTTTTCTAAAGAGGCTACTTTGACCGTCAGTGTTTTGTTCAGTTCAGTTGCCATATAGCATTGCATACCTCTCTCAGGCAGTCAATATCAGTCTTGGATGCCAAATGACTGATCTTTCTATCTAGCATAGTAGCGAGCTAAAAGACGGTCATTGAAGACACCATGGTACCATTTCTTTCATCCTGCGTGACCATGGTTTTATCAAGAGTGGTTTGCTTTTTTTTTCCAATGGTTTGTGATCTCTGGTGCAATTGATTCCTGGTCTCTTTTTCTTCTTTTTTCGGACATAAGAGTTTCTTTTTTTTGATAAATGAATCTACGTATCTATTACCAATTTTAAATACTTTTAAATTATTAAAAAAAGGGTTTTATTTATTTTAAACTCAAAAAAGTATTAGACTTGAACTCTTCAGTGACTAGTTGTTTTGACAGTTCGCACAAACTCAATCGTCGAATGTGTTTATTGTTGATAAAATTGTTTTCGAAAAATCCAAGGTATGGATACAGCTAATAATCCAATTTTGGTTGATAAGCGTTAGTTAACTAAAGGCCTTCCACAATAGTCTACGTCAAAAAAGTGTAAAACAAATTAAGGCTTATAGCCCTTCCACACTAGCCCACTGTGTATTAATACATGTCAATTTGGCATGTGTTAATACATGCAGAATTTTAGGAAAGGTTATTATTCTATCCCAAATTCTATCACACTTTTTTATTAAAGGTTACGGAAATGTATTAATACAAGCAAGTGTGGAAGCGAAATATAAAAAATCATTTCTTTCCCACAAATTTGGCAGTCGCGTGGAATTCTTTCCCACTTTCAATTTGACATGTATTAATACACAGTGGGCTAGTGTGGAAGGGCTAAGAGCGTTTGAAAGTCACATACTAACTAACCCACTGTGAACAAACTAAGTCGTAAAAGTCTTGTCAACGATCTGATCGGCCCCTATCAGTGTGGTTTTAGGCTAGGCAAGTCAACCGTCGTCGATCAAATGTTCACACTCCGACAGATTTTAGAAGAAACCCAGGAATTGCAGATCGATACACGCCACCTCTTTATCGATTTTAAAGTCGCGTAGCGTGAAAACTGAAAAGGTGGCATCCCTGCCAAACTCGTCCACTTATGCAGGTTGACGATTGAGAAATCTCACTGCTCCGTCAAAATCGTTAAAAACACCACCCAACCATTCGAGGTTGAGAAAGGTCTGAGGCAAGGCGACGGCAACGCGTTATCATGCAACCGATTCAACATCGTTCTTGAAGCTTTTCTACGCAACGGACATTGTCAACACTAGCGGTACAATTTATCAAAAGTCCGTTCAATTGCTTGCGTATGCAGATGACATAGACATTATCGGCAGATTGAAGCGAGCTAAGGCTGGCACATTTGCAAGCATTGAATCGGAGGCGGCTAAAATGGCATTGGCGGTTTATAAAGATAAGACGAAGTATATGCTGTCACAGAGAAAGGAACGTCAACATCGCCCAGTCGGACAAAATATCTCGATGGACAGATATAACTTTGAAATTGTCAAGCACTTTGTCTAATTGGGCTCCACAATTAGCGCGCAAAATGAAATCAGTGCAGAGATCCAGCGAAGAAATACTCTTGCCAACCGCTGTTTCTTCGGTCTAAGAAGGCATTTAAGTAGTAAGGCCCTCTCTCAGAGAACTAAGGAGACTTTCAGCAAGACCCTAATCATCCCAGTCCTGCTCTTTGGGGCAGAAGCATGGACAGTGAAAAAATCGGATGAAAGTATGCTACGGTGCTTTAGGGGCAAGATTCTACGTGTGATTTTCGGTTCAGTGTGTATCGAAAGAGTTTGGAGAAGAAGATTCAACGACGAGCTGTACGAGCTATACAGCGACGTTGACCTGGTCAAAAAGCTGAAAATTCAGCGACTGAGATGGCTGGGACACGTGGAGCGTATGAACAGCAACGCACCTGTCCGACGAGTCTTCGAATCCAACCCCATTGGTGTACGCAGCAAGGAAAGAACCCATAATAGGTGGCGCTCACAAGCGGAGAACGAGCTTAACCAACTTGGTGTGCGCAACTGGAAGTGGGTAGCTAGAGTCAGAGCTGGCTGGAAAAGCTTGTTGGTTGAGGCCGTAGTCCATTCTTGGCTGTGAGCGCCATCTAAAGTAAGCTAGTTAGTATACATGAACGTGTTAGATAGGTTAGGTTAGGTTAGGTTGATGGGCTGCCAGTAGATCTTGTTCCCGTCACACTTAGATCAATGTTGATCGCTTGTGATACCCCGATAGATTGGAACATCTCTTTAAAATATATAACCTATGAAATCCTAGGGAGCATCGAACCATTTGGAAACGTTTATGTAGTTCAGTAAATTTAAGATGTTATTATCTGTTGATTTCGAGATTTCTGCTAAATCATTGAAGAAATAGCTACCCAAAAATGTTTTCCTTATGTTGCAGAAGGCCTGACAGAGACCTAGGTAGTGAAGGTTGTCCTCCACTTCTTCTTCGTCTCCGCATCCTCTGCATAGATGAGGTCTACAGTACTTAGTCCCATTTTATAAATTTCATATAATTACCTACTTCCTATCATTCTTCCTCAGTGAGAAATAATTAAGGTACCTAGATATTCTACAAAAATAAAAAAATAATATACGGCTGATCAATGAAAAGATGCCTTTATCCTCTTCCCAGATTTGTATAGCTACGTACAATCAAATAACATTATTTCTAATTTCAACATACCTAACAGAAACAAACTGTCATGCCAGGTCGATTGTATTCATTTATAAATTGCAGTGATTTGTCACCCTTGCCGCAGCAAAACATATACAATCAGTTCCGGTTTCGTATTTTCTCTGCTCTGTTTTTTTGTTTGTTTTGTTTTGTCTAACTCTCTAACAACGACTGCAAGCAAGCAATAGGTAGTTAGGTATCGTATATCGTATTATCCTGCTGAGTTTAACTCCTTGAACTGCTATCCAACTACCAAGCCATAAGCATTAGAATTGTTTTTGTCTCCGTGTTGTATAAATACCTACCTACCTACCTACTCGAAATATAGAATTTATCTTTTTGGTCGTCTGGAAGCAGTTTGTCTATAAAATAAGTCCACACCATCAACCTCCCATTGGGGACACCATCCGTACCGCGCCATGTCGTCGTCGTCGTGGTAGTCGACGTCATTGTCTGCACGTCCTGCTACTGCTTCTGCGACATTGAAATGAAACTATTTAGGCTATGTCAAGCCCGTCTTCTCCACAGGAGACAAGAGTCAACTCTCCTCGCATACCAACTCTATTCTCTATGGGTATTTATGTGGTGTCGTATTCTGTGATGTTTATTGCTTCCCTCTGTTTTGTTTATGATTAATTCTTCGGAATGTAATCCGAGATTGAAATGTTTTTGTTTTGTTTTGTTTTTTTTTTTTTTTTTTTAGTTGTAAGTGATTTTGCCTATATATTCGTTTTTGTGTATGTTATTATTATTTATTTCTTCCACCTAATTTCGAACAGATGTCATCGTTTATGTGGTGATTTTGTTCTATAAGTGACGTCTACAATAAGGAGTTTTGACTTTGAATGAAATTTATAATTTGTAATGCGTCATATCGGAAAACAAGGGTAGATGACGTATCGGTACAACTTAGTTTGGTTGTTTTTTTTTTTGTTTGGTTGAACCAAGATTCAAGCGCTCAGACCTCAAAGGCCAATGCCCTCGAAGTCAGAAAATTACCTTTGGTTCTAGTCTTACAAGAAATTTTAGTAGATGTTTCAGTAAAGCTTAAATGCTAGGCAAAATTTGTGGTGCAGTGCATCAACGCCCGCGGAATTATCACCCGCGGGTGTTTATTCCCCAAAAAAAAAAACCCATGGGTGTTAATTCCTGTTTAAAGTGGAAATAAGGCCCACCACAAAAAGGAACTAAGACCCGCGGGTGTTTTTGCTTTTTGAAATTGGCATTAAGACCCAAACTTCATACAAATATGATTCTTAAAAACTTTTATCCAAATCACAATTTACTACAAACACTCTGAAAGCAGACCGCCTGACAACATAGGCGCCTGCCAAGCTACTGAGCATACCCTAAGCGGAGCGACGGAGTCGCGTGAGCGGGACATAGGACCCGAAAAGGGAGTTTAAATCCTTGAACCCGCGAAGTGGGCCACCCAAAGTACTATTTGGTACAAAAACTTTGAAAGCAGACCGACTGATACCATAGGTGCCTGCCAGATGGGGTTTATTTCCATTTTAAATTGGGTGTTTATTCCTTTTTTTTTTGGAACTAACACCCGCGGGGGATAATTCCGTGGGCGTTAATGTACTGCACCAAAATTTGTGTATTGGAAATTCTGGAAGGTGCATTCAAATTTTTTTTTTTTTTTTTACTTTTGAAACCCTTAAAACATTTGGATGCCTAAAGCTCCGCAAATAAGCCTCGGATAACCTTGCAGTTTTTGAAACGAACTAGAACATTCTACGAGCTCTGGTTGCGAAGATATTTGAATTCAAAGTAATTCTTTTATTTTCGACCCAAAATTAAAAGTCTTTTTATGGCTATAAATTTCCAAAAAATCCTCGTAGGAGGTTGCGGTTGGCGTTGTTGAGTAGAGAACGGACAGGCCTTTGCGTTGTTGTTCAAATTTAAGAAATTTTTTCTTTAATCGATTTTTGAAAAAAAAGCTTGGTCTAACCCCCGCATTTTTTCAATTTTTTCACGAAAGTCTCTGGAACCCATTGAAATGTACATAAATATAAAGGTATTGTCAAATGCTATCAGCACATCAAAATGTAGAATTGAAACTACAACTATCAAAGTTAGTTTTTTCCCCCATTTGTTTCCATGGAATACTAATTTCCTTTCGACTTCTAACATTATTACCAATTTCGGTACTCGAACATCAAAAATTCCGATGAATGACAGCTAGAGCTGGCCACGAGACAAGAAAAGTCTCGGTCTCGTCATGCGAGACCGAGACGAGACTGAAAATTTTCGATTTTGACGAGACTGAGACGAGACTTACAAAAGTCTCGCAGAGTCTCGTCTCGTGGCCAGCCCTAATGACAGCAACAGAACAGAAAAACCCAAATTGTTCAATAAAGGTAGAATACCATACCCTCTTCTTACACAAAATAATAATAATAATAATAATAATTGAATCATTCTGCAGTAGGTACTTAGGTATATAACGACTCGACCATGATATGATGATTCCCCACGGCTGCTTCTTTTTCGTTCTTTCACATTCGAATCAAATTTGACATGTCATGTGCTCGTGGTTTCATTACCGGTTCCCTTTAATATTCAGCGGGTCTCTTCGGGCCTTGGGTAAATATTTGCAGATATTATTCTGTTACAAGGCGCACAAACAATATATTCCCATCAGCAGACCATACCTATCTATACACATACCTATATCCCTAACTCAGGCGAACGACGATGACGACTGTGAAAGTGTGTAATGCCAATGTTATATAAATATCGATATACAATAGAGAAAACATCAAAAATAATAATTGGTTATTGATAAAAATGCGAACATTTTATTATTGGGTAGAAGTGTATTCCTATTCATTCGGTACCCAATATCCGGCGATCCATTGCCGTTCCGGTCGATAGCGTTCCACAATAATAAGAACCAAAAAGATACTTTAACAAATGATAAACATCGGAAAACGACGACGATGACTACGGCGTCGACGACAATGAATATGACGATACAATAAAATAAAATTGGAACGAGAAGTTTTTGGGCATGTGGAATATTCACCTTGGGTCATAAAATGCGGCACTGCTTTCGGCACAATCACAATCCTAAAACTCAGAATACGACTTAAATAGCAACAGTATAAAATAACAACAACAACAAGAAAAACGATGATAACTTTTCTCCTATAGCTCTCGCTCTGTCATGTCCTGATGTTTCGAATCGGGCCTCCTTGTAGGAAATTGGCATGGCATTGCTTCTGGCATCAGACATAGGTGCCAGTGTTATGGGTAGAGGATGTGGAGTCTCGTATACCATTGTGATGCGGTGCTCCTCTTCAATAGAATTTTTGGCAAAGTAGGCAAATAAATTTCCAAAAACCGAACCGGTCTGAGTAGTATATATATATAGAAATGTGGACATGGACAATGGACATACAGAACAGAACTTATTGTTCGTACCTATACTGTAGTAAAGCATAGTATTATGGAATTGTTGCGGGGAAATTGGGCTTTTAATTCAATGCTTTTCCAATAGTAGGTTTATCCTCTTGTTGAATTGTCATCTTTTCTTATAATTTCTTTTCTTTTTTTGTATTGGTTTTATATGGGAAAATCAAGTGGTTTTAAATGTTGAGCCATAAAAACTAAGCTATGTATGTTTCTCAAGCAAAGCTGACGTTTATTATTTTGTGTTAGTAATTTAAAAAGTGCCTTACTATAGAAAATAAGGTTATTTCTGTTCTATTGACTTCTTTAACTTTTTGTTTCCTGAAACCAAATTCCATAAGAGCATTGGTACTAATTTAAGTAGTTATTACAGTGGGATAAAATATGCGAGGCTTAATAAAGTGATGTGCATTGAAAATGACATATGCGTCAAAACATTTTTTTCATTGAGCTCACCTCTGTTTTATTAACTTTTATTAATGTTTTTCTTAAGTGGTGCCCAACAACCAATATTTTTTTTGATTATAGAGGCCAATTTTTGAAGCACAAACAAAAATTAGAGTAATGTTTTATAACGTTGACATTGTGTTGAAATTGTGTGACAAATCTGACCTCATCCACCGCTTCGAACCTGCGGTAAAGAGAAAACCTCCAGGTTCTTTTCCGGTCGAGGCTGTATTTAACCCGCATATCAAGTATTGAGAACCAAGAGCAACATTGTTAGCATACCATTTCTGATATAACTGCTCTTACACAACCTCCACGGTGAAACTCCTGATGAATTTTCGCTTAATTCTGTGGTAAGTATAAGTGCTATCTAAGGCCTGATCTACGTACTATCTACTCCAGAACGAGGTTGAAGAAGCCACATCATAGTGCATCTCCTTTCCGAAACCTTTTGCATGTTTGGAAAACTCCGTAAGAGCTATTTCCAAATTGCACATTGCACCGTTTGATTTTTAATGCCATGCGACACAATTGCATCAGTTTTCCCGGGATCTCGAGTTCAGCCATCGCCAATGCTATCATATGCGGCTTTAAACTCAATGAAAAGATGGTGGGTCTCGAATTGAAGTTCGTTGCCCTTTTCCATAAATTGCTTCAGTGTGAAGATATGTATCTGCCGGGCCGGAAGCCAAACTGATACTTGCCGATTAAAGTGTTGCAGAACGGCTTAAGATGCTCAAACAGTATTCTCGATACGATCTTATATGCAAGTTTTAGCAGGGATGAATGAATCAATAATGTATTGGTACCCTACACTGAGACCTTAAGATCTATTGTGCCCCCACCTAGAGCTAAATGAGAATATGAGATCGCTCATTGTATATAGTTTTCCTCCAAGTTTGTTTCTTTGAAAAACTTAAGTATTTTGAGGACTTTCAGAGATGGTAGTTAGCAGGGATATGCCTTTCTTGCAAGACATAGGATCGCCTTTTTTGATGATGGGGAATATTAGTCTAGAAAGATAGGAAATTTAATATGGGCAACCGGGAAAAAATTAATTCATTAAATTTTATTACAGGTATCGACCCGGAATTTTATCCTCAACAACATTATCCAAAGCCCCCCAAAATTCCCACATTGGCTTTTTGTATAGACGCATTTTAAGAGGTGGAGAGGGGAGGGAGGCGGGAGTTTGTCAAGCTGACAAATTTGTTATAATACAATCTAATAATATGACACATGTTTTTAGGGTGCTTTTGAACGCTGATTCTAAACAGACCAACACTGAAAATATACATGTATCCTGTAGAAAGTTAAAGCCTTTTTTATGGAAGGATTTTTTTAAGTACAACAAGTAAAATATTACCAAAAACCATTTTAAAATAATGGGATATTAATGAAATTTGGTATAAATGTTCCCAAGAGTCCCCAAAAATATCTGTGGTAGACGGCTTAGGCCATGTTCAAAAATGTTAGTTTATACATATAAACCATATACATATTATTTGTGTAAGACCTAAAGAAAAATAAAGCATTTATTAATCTAATTTATCTGTGGTGAAAGGGTGTTTTTTTAGGGCGAGATGTAAGTGCGTCATTATTACCATATCATCTATGAATAAGATTTGACACTAATGAAATTAGCTAAAAATATTAAATATGCCATGGTTTCCAATTATCAAAAGGATCCATTAAAAAAACTTGATCCAAAGAGTTTTTTTTTAGAGAGTTTATGTTTGACCTGCCCTATACGGAGCAAAATGTTAGGTGTTACGAAAAATTGTATTTTCGTAAAAAATATGACTATGATATATGATTTAAAGGTATTTTTTAACGCCGAATCTATTAAAAGAAACACCAATATGATACAAGCACCCTAACAAAAGTTAGATTAATTTTAAAGCAAAATTTAAAGTTTTTTCCGTTAAGCAGGTCAAACATTACACCCCCAAAAAACACTAATGGTTGTTAGATATTTGTATGGACTCTTTTGATACTCGGATGCCAATATAAATTTAATATTTTTAGCAAATTTCATAAGTGTCAGAATCTGTTCATGGATGTTATGGTAATAATCACTCACTTGCATCTCTCCGTCAAAAAAACACCCTTCAAGCACAGATATGTTTGGGGACTCTTTTGATTCTTGGTAAACATGCCAAATGAAACATTTATGTAAAATTTCATTAAACTCCCATTATTTTAAAATGATTTTGGGTAATATATTACTTGTTGTACTTTAAAAAAAAGTGATCATTCCATAAAAATGACATTAACTTTCCACAGGATACATGTATCTTTTCAGTTTTGGTCTCTTTAGAATCAGCGTTGAAAAGTAGCCTTAAAACATTTGTCATATGACAAGATTGTATTATAACAAATTTTTCAGCTTGATAAACTCCCAGCTCTCTCCCCTCTCCACCTCTTAAAATGCGTATATACAAAAAGCCAATGTGGTGATTTTTGGGGACTTTGGATATGTTGTTGAGGATAAAATTCTGCGTCGATACCAGCAATAAAATTTTATGAATTAATTTGTTCCCGGTCCGATCCTTTCTTTCTTAGACTTATAGTTAAAGCATCGGGCAAGCTTCCTTGCACCCAAACATTATTAATGATCAATGCTTGCACTTTTTCAACACTTCTCATCCGTATTTGAAGAGTTCGGCTGGTAATTCATCCGACCCAGCAGCTTTGTTGTTCTTTACTGGTTGGAGGAAGTTGATCTTCGTTGACTAGCGCTAGGTTTTCTCCATGTCAACTTGCTCTACTTGATACCCATTAAACAGTTCTTGGAAATGCTGCTTGAATACATCAACTATTCCCTGTGCTTCGGTGACTAAGTTGCCTTCGCTGTTTTGAAGAGCCTGCGTTCCGGTTTCAGAACCATCAGCCAGTTGCTTGGCTTTTTTATAAGACCTCAGGCTGTTGTTTCAAATTCGCTCTCTCTCTCTCTTCGATCTCCTTGGGCCTTGAGGCTGTGTGCGTTCTCTTTTTCATCCACAAAATCAGCTTCTCCTCCGTCTCCTAAGACTTCGGCCGACTCAATCTGCCAGTCTTTTCCGACATAGCATTATATAGTGTTTCCATTTGGGCCTCTTGTTCGAAACCCGTCAGCAAGTTCAGCAAGTAAAGTCCGGATGGACGAGACCAGTGCCCGATGGTTACCACTTGGAGGTAAAATAAGCGCAATTGGTGTGTAGTTACACATTGTGGCACTGGAAATCGCCAATTTGACGACAATCAGTCTAACGCCGGCTGGCGGCGCCATAAAAAAGCAATTATAATGAACAATTATATCCCTGTAGTATTTTCCTATTATATGTAGCTAATGATAACAATATGTTAATATTACAAAAAAAGAGCATTTTTTAAGAAAAACCAATGGATGGTTATTTCATTGTGAAGAGAAAGGTATGCGATTAACAATGGAAAACTATATCAGCCAAAGGGCCACCACGGCAGCGGTTGCAGCACCATATCCATTTCATGAATTTTTTCTCGATATCTTCATGAATTCCATCTTTAAGGTCTTGAATCGATTGTATAGCATTGGCATAGACCTTATATTTTACGTGGCCCCAAAGAAGAAAGTCTAAAGGTGTTAAATCACAAGATCTCGATGGTCAGTTGTGAGCACCTCTTCGACAAAATAACACGGTCCGGAAACGTTTCTTGCTAAATTGCGATTGTTTCGTTGCTTATGTGGCACGTTGCACCGTCCTGTTGAAAATAAACTTCGCTGTCGTACACATCAATATCTTCCCATTCTGGCCATAATAAATCATTAATCATACCTCGGTGGCGCAATCCATTCACCGTTACAGTTGCACTAGCCTCATTTTCGAATAAGTAGGTCCAATCACACCGCCCGCAAGCACAAAAACTGCACCAAACAGTGACACGATGAGTATGGAGAGGCTTTTCAACAATCATTCATGGATTTTTCGAGCTTCAAATACGACAATTCTGTTTATTAACGTAGCCTCCGAAGTGAAAATGGGCCTGATCACTGAAGATGATTTTTCGATGAAAATCCGGATCATTTTGATGCATTTCAATGACCTTATCAACGAAGATACGACCTTGCTGGTTATCGCCCGGCTTAAATTCTTGAGGTTAACTAAACTTTAAGATCCTTTAGACCTAAGTCTTTATGGAAAATATGGTATAATGTCATTTTTTAAATGCCTAAGAGCTAATACCAAAGATCGACGAGGAATCGAAAAACCTAGGTTTTCGTCAACACTATGAGCTACAGCAGCAATCTTCTCAGTTGTTTTTGAGTGACGCACACGGTTTCGATTCTCCACATAACCATCTTGTCCCAACAGCTCAAATTTTTCCACCAGTTTCACTATTGCCGGGCGAAAAGGTTTTTCACGATGACCGTTCCAGTTTTAGTAATGGGGTAGTTTTTACTTGTCAAATGTCAAAAATGACAGCATGCCCGAATAGCAGGATATTAAAAATAAAACATCTTATTGGACCGTCATGCCAGTCCATGTTGTATTTTATATGGGCCCGCAGATAACATTGTTCTAGCTAGACAGCCCTGCCTTAAATAATTGACCAATTTTATTTTATTTTGTATTCAAAATATGCTCTCGGAAAAGTTGGAAATGTTGGAAAATAACATTTTATCTTATTACAATCTAGTTAAAATCTAGTTTTCTAGAACAAACCGATAAAAAAAATCATGCACATAGATACTTAATTTCAAAATAAAATTTACAGCTTTCACTTATAGAGTAAGAATGGGAACATTGAAAATGACTTGCATTTGCTAGATAAAACAAAAACATAACTAATTGTTTGCACTTAAACAAAATTCGATTAATTAAAATTAAGTTGAAGCAAGATATGTTATATAGAACTCCTTATTTGACATAAATACACAATGCAAATAAATAATTCCTTATGTTTCTGAATTTTGAAATTCTTGTAAGGAGGTGATGTTGACAACCTATCGTGATGCAATAAGGTACATTATAATTATTTTAATTTGGAAAGCTTTTCATTTGTGAAAGCTACAAAAATAGTTGTAGGTAACTGATGGCTGAACACAAGACTGTAACTTCAATCAAAAGTGCTCAACTTTGTGTCATACCATACATTTCTTGGAACAAGTAAAACGTTATATTATAGAGCTCTTCACTGTTTTCGTATCTTTTTATTTTGACAGTGATATACAAGCTTCATCCACAGCTACACCATTAGGCTTAACCATTTCCCAATGTGCTTGGAAGGTTGAAGTTCCAAGCGAATTAGGTACCTCTTCATATTATTACTAATTTCTTGGCAAATCTTATCTTGCCTGAATCTGTTATTCTACTTTTACTGACTAATGACTTTTTCTGACTTAATTGACTGCCTAACCTACCTGTAGCAAAAAGTTGAAATTATCTCAATTTTATACTGCCCCGAATTTCGTTTGACAATTAACATCTGCAAGTTACACTAGAACTTTTTCTTGTTTGTTGTCTTCATTTAATCTTTTGTTATGTGCGCCAAACCAACTTTGCAGTCGGATAAAAGCACATCTTTTTTTTGCACAAGCACGAAATATCGCCCAACCAACAATTTGATACGGTGCGATGTTCATCGCTTACAAAGATTTATGTTCATTTTAATTTTGTAGGTAGCTTCTGTGGTAACACCAACCAAATTTTTCGCAAATGGCGTTTTTCTTTTTTAACTCTGAGCAGATCATGAAACTGTCAAACAAAAATTCTATGTTTTTTTTTATCTCAGACATATCAGAGCTCAAAAAGTGCGTTTCTTTTTTCCATCTGAGCTATCTCAGAGCTTAATCGATTAGCTCCGAATAAAATGACCGAGCAAATCGAGCGAAACGCTGAGCGAAGCCAACTTCACTTTTTTTCAGTGATTTGACAGACGAAAGAAATACAAAAATTTAAAAATGGATTCCCAGGACAGTCGCCCGTCTAAATCAGTTAAACAAAAATGTATTTTAGTAACACACCTATGAAATGACAGTTCAGTGCTCAAATGTGTTTCATAAATAAGTCTAAGGGCTCTGATCATAATCTGGTCAGAGCTCTGCTCTGATCGCTCAGCCTCTGCTCAGAGGTTTATTTAGAGCCAAAAAAGAAAAACACCAAAAATGTCCCTACTACGCTTAAGTTCATTT
Source organism: Melangyna quadrimaculata (assembly GCA_949320155.1). Classification (NCBI taxonomy): domain Eukaryota; kingdom Metazoa; phylum Arthropoda; class Insecta; order Diptera; family Syrphidae; genus Melangyna; species Melangyna quadrimaculata. Next base: position 149,141,668 of record OX439483.1, on the reverse strand, counting down.
TCATTTGTATTCATTTGTACTTTATTCATTTTGGTAACACCATAATTGGTACAAATCGAGCCTATAAACATTTTCAATGTTAAAAATTATACACGAATTTATGTACATATCGATTTAATGAGAGTTTTATGAAATACCAAATACAATTACATATATGTCTTCCGGTTTAATCAATCTCTCCTATGACTAAGTCCTGACGGCATGTACGACTAAATAAATGTTAAGGTTTATTTTCATTTGTTGTTAAAGTTGCGTGAATTTGCACAATTATGGTTAATCCTTAAACAAAAAAAAAAAAAATCACACTATAAAAATAGGTCTTTTTTGTAGAACAAAATTACAACATGCTAATGGATATTAAAGTATACCTAATTTTTTTCCAAGTAACACACCTACTTATACATTCAATTCGCCATCACAATCGCAATTATTCTGAAACACCGACATACCTATAGTGCCTATACATTTGACAAAAACATTAGATTTTAATGACTTTTTCAGCACCGTGTAAGAGTATTTTTTTGTTTTATTATACAGGTTTTTTTTTTTTGGTTTTTGCATTCTAGTGTCTATTTTAGGCCACAAAATCGATTGTTGAGGGTGATTCTAATGCAACCCACTTGTGAATATTGTACCCGCGCAGAAAAACAATCTAGTTTTTAACAAGGTACTAAACAGTTTTTCTTAAATTCTGGCAAGGTGTTAGCAAAGGCTAGAACAAGGGCCTTGGCGATTACGACACCTTTTGCCTCGTTATGCACAAAAAAAAGGGTTGCTTATGTGGGATCTTCTATGCTTGTCAATGCAATGTGCTATACCCACTGGGCTAACTCGCTATACATAATAAAATGTCGAAAGTGGGTAAGTTTAATACTCTAATGCTTCATACCATATTGCACAACAAATATACATATATCCTTTACGGATAGGCAAGGTCATGACCTTTCAGAATTTGGTAACTTGTTTATCCCGAACCAACACGGTTTTCGAGTAACGGCTGTTTTTTTGAAATTTGCCCGAACCCCTACTTTGGACCACTGTTTTGCTCATCACCCCGTCCATATTTGATTTTTTATTTATATTATTAGACTAAAACATTGACTTCTTTGTGCATTCAAATAATTTTGATTTTATACACCATTTTTATAAAATTACTAGATAAGGTCATAGTTTGATCAGAATTATTTTTTTATTTCAATTTTTGAAAGAGCGTCCTGAAAAAAAACGTATGACTCAATACTGGTTTCCTACTTTTAAAAAATTGCCTTGCCTTTGGACTTTCTTAAAAGATATAAATCATACCAATGCATACTCTTATCTCTAAATCTAAAGTTACAACCATTTAAACTCAATCAGTCGAAGTTTTAAGATAAATTAAAATAAATTTTTTTTTTGTTATTTATTTTATGATTCTTGTTGGTTTTTCTAGGTGTTTGTTTTATTTTTGGTTTTTTTATTTTTTTTTACTAACTTTAACTTTAACCCATATTTTCTTATTTTGTTTTAATATTAGCGACATCTTATATCAAAATTAATTAATTTTCGGATTAGCCGCGTTATTTAAATTAAGAGTGCGATTTTTGTACTCACCCCGAACGTTTCGCATCAAATTACATTGAGCGTGGTCACCGGGAAACTGCTGATGAAATGTTATGCATTAGATTGGCTACGCAGGTTGTAGCGGTGCGTAGACGGTTCTATCTCATGAAGTTGTTGTTGTTGAGGTGCAGGTTGTTGGGAGCAAACAGTACTCACTACATCGCAGGGTGTTTTAAGTTTGATTTGGGATGCCCGTGAGGTGTTAATGAGTGGGTTTAAAACTGTCGTCCCGATTGAAATTTTGGTGGCGCTTAATTTCAATCGCCTCGCGTACCAAACGTGGGATGTAATGGGTTTCTTGCGCTAAAATCTTGGCTTGGTCGAAATGAATCCAGTGATGTTCATCTGGATTGTCCAAGATGTGTTCGCAAATTGCCGACTTTTCCCGCTGATTTTTGCTTACAGCGCTAATGTGCTCTTTTAAGCGGGTGGCAATGCTTCTTTGGGTTTGTCCCACATACGAAGACCCACAGCTACAAGGAACTGCATATACGCCCGGTGTTTGGAGAGGAAAGTGGTCCTTTGGTGAGCGGAGATAGTTTTTTACCTTTTTCGGTGGTATAAATATGGATTTTACCCCATATCTTTTTAAAACTTTGCCAACTCTGTCCGTTACACCCTTAACGTATGGCAGAAAAGCCTTCTTGTCTAGGTTGCTTTCATCCTTTTCCCGTGACAAAACTGGCTTCCACGTTCTTTGCTTTTTAGTATAACCATTTGCTTTCAGAACGTTGTCCACCAGATTCAGCTCAGCCTTTAGGTGGTCGCTGTCGCATATTCTGTGGGCTCGCTGAAATAGTGTCGAGTACAAAAATCGCACTCTAATTTAAATAACGCGGCTAATCCGAAAATTAATTAATTATGTCTATAAACAACCGTGAAAACCTTAAAAGTTATATCTTATATCAATTTCAATAAATAATTTCGACCTCAAACCAACTTAATTTTACTAGTAATGGCGGTTTTTAAATTTGCGACGGGCGCCACGCTTGGCCAATTCTTGTTCTAATGTTTTATTTATTTTTACCGGAAACGGTATGGCTTGATAGAATTTCAAAACGTTCAAAAGTAATGGCACTCATCAAAGTGAGATAATTGTTTTTTTTTTGGTTTTTCTAAAACGTTTTTGATTGAAAGAACAAATAATTTTAAATGTCTTACACGCCACGGGAATTTGCTTTAATGCATTACATTTATGGAGAATGTGGAGGAAACGCCAAAGCAGCAGCCAGAACATATGCTAAGAGGTACCCAAATACTTCCCACCCAGACCATCGCCTTTTCATACGGGTTCATTCGGCTTATTTGGAGGGCAAAACACCAGGGCGAAGTCTAGGACAAGGAAGAATTCAACGCCATCATGATGAGGCAGTTTTGCGTGCTGTCGAGAATGACCCTTCTTCATCTGTTAGGGCCATCGAAAGGGCAACAGGGGTCTCAAAAACAACCATGCAAGGATTGCTGAAAAGGAACAACCTTCATCCCTTTCTTTCATTTACAACGTTTTCAAATTCTACTTCCAAGGCACTATACACAAAGAGTTGAATTTTCTCGGACGATGCTCCGAAAAAAACCAAGAGGATTTAGATTTTGTCGATTAAATATTGTGGACCGACTGTCATCTTGTAAAAAAGATGGATTTGCCAACTTGCATAACCTCCATAGTTGGCAATTGGAAAGTCCGCATTTGGACCAAGCACAAGATATTTAAAAAGACAGTTTTTAAACGCTATCGAGCTTGCATACGTGCAGGAGGGGCACAATTTGAACAATTTTTATAAATGAACTGTGTTAAAGAAATTAAAAAAAGGAAACAAAAAAAAAACAAAAAAATCGTAAAGTAAACAATAAAAAAACAAAAAAAGGAATTGAGTTTAAATGGTTGTAACTTCTGATTTAGAGTCTGCATTGGTAAGATTTATACCTTTTTAGAAAGTTCAAAGGCAAGGCAATTTTTAAAAGTAAGAACCAGTATTGAGTCAAACGATTTTTTTTCAGGACGCTATTTCAAAGATTGTAATACAAAAATAGTTTTGATCAAACTATGACTTTATCTAGTAATTTTATAAAAATGGTGTATAAAATCAAAATTATTTGAGTGCACAAAAAAAGTCATATTATTGGTCAATGTTTAAGTTTAAAAATAAAAAAAATTAAAAATCAATTATGTACGGGGTGAGCTAAACAGTGGTCCAAGTTAGGAGTTTGGGAAAATTTCAAAAAAACAGCCGTTACTCGAAAACCGTTTTGGTTTGGGATAAACAAGTTACCAAATTCTGAAAGGTCATGACCTTGCCTATAAACTTATCCAGTTTGGACCATCCTTTACGGCACACCCTGTATAATACGGAATAGAACAGTATGCTTTTTATGTAGAACAATTTATAAAATGTTTTCTGTTCTAACTTGTCTGATTTTTCTCATAAATCTATGCTGAAGAAGACAAAGAAAAGAGAGAAAGAAGTTTCGTATGAAACTGAAATTGCATGGACATACCTGATGGGGTAACTCACGAGTGTTTGAAAAGTTCGCCTTTTCAAAATTGTTGGTGTTGAAATCCAGCAAGGGCTTGCCAAGTTTCTGAAAAGTTTTCTTCGTCTAGATTTTCCCTAGTGAAAGCTTACTAGGGCCTGGCCGAAACTAGACAGAAACTTGTAATTTTTCCAGCCGTGTAAAGAATCTTAATTTATTCAGCGGCAGTTAACTATTCAACCCGTGATTAACAATAGATTCAAGATTGTACTCAACGAATCTCTTGAATCCATCATAGATCTGTTAATATTCTAGTTTTCTAAAGTAGGGTTTTTTTTCAAGTTTATTAATTTTATCAGGTTTTTTAGACTGATTTCTCATGACTTGTAGGTTTGAAAAAGGTCTTAACTCTTAAACAATCAGAATCAGTACGTGCGACGCATTCATGCATTTTTACTTTCTGATGCATATATAAATACTCTCGTATGAGTGAGATAATAATAGCAAAAATAAATAAATTCTTCACAAGTTACTTTTATCCAAAATCAACATGAGGCCTGGATTTTTTTTTCTTATTTTTTTTTCGATTAACTCAGGAAAGCAATCTGCAATCTGGATGATTGTGGCAGACAAGCAGGCGTCAGATACACGCATGGTGATGTGGTTCAACCTGAACCTGATAGCGACGAACAAAGAAAAGTTCGAAACAATCTTACGTTTACATTTTTTCTTGTTTTGTTTATTTTTTGTTATAAACATTGTCCGCGGGGTGGCGAGCAGCCTAGATTTTGAATTAACTTATCCTGAATTGTTGAAGTGGGAGAAATTGTTGTGTTCATCATCAGAGAGATGTTGTTGTTGATGTGCCCCACAGCAGGGAAAATTGAATTTGTATGTGATGATGAAAAAGTAAAGTAAAATTAATTAGATTTCTATCAATAACCCAATGGAATATTTATAGATTTCTTCTTTTTCTTTGCCTACTCCTCAATTCCCGGTATTCCAAGCACCTATCCAAATAAAAAAAAAAAAAAACTTTCTTAAAGCAAGGAGGTAAATATATAGAAAAAGCTGATTAAATTTGTTCTTTTAGAAAATAATGTTTGTTTAAAAGTTTAGCCGATGAACTCTGAAGCATCTTTAGCATAATGTCGATGTGGAATGGAAATATCTTTCGAGTTAAGAGCATCTTTTCTATACTTCATGCTGTCAGGAGGTAGATTGAAGGTGAAGAATTGAAATCAAAACTCCGTTGAGTTGAAGAATAATTTGACTTTTATTTTCTAGTTGGGCATTTTAATGTTTGTCTGTTTTTGATAGGAAACGGGGTAGTTTGTTTATATTTTTTTTTTTGAATTTAAAGTGCTTGATGTAATGACAGATATATAGTAGAAGATAATTATGATGTACCTACTTAGGTACAATGAACCTATTTTATTTTTTTTAATAATAATAAAAGATTAATGAGATTTAAAACGGTCACATAAAGGATTACCACCAAAGAAACTAGAGAACTATAATGCCAGAATAATCCAAAAATAAAAACACCGTTTAAGGAGAAGAGCCTTGTTCAGCAGCAGAACTTCTCATAATATTTTCAAAACCGAATTATTTTAATTATATTAGTCATCTAATCATGCAAAAGATAAGATTGAATAAAATCCGTAATCAAGTGATTTAAAACGTGACCTAGTAAGTTCTAGGTTTATTTTTGGAACTATTGTTCTTACTGCAAGCAGCTAGCTAGGGACAGAGCTGGCTGGAGAAGGCTTGTTGGTTGAGGCCTGGTCCACACCGGACTGTAGCATAACAGAACATTGTTCTTACAAAATTTATTAGGTACCTACTCGAGCATTTATTTACTTCCATTGAACTCGAGCAAAAATCATGTTTGAGACTTAGAACTTTTTAGATATCGGCTCATTCGTATGTTATTAAATAAATGCAGGTACCTTTAACTGAGGAACAAATTAAACTTGATTAAACACACAAAATTCACTCAAATTCATCCATGCAAGAAAAATAGTCACACTGGTCAATTTTCAATATTTTTGGTATAACTCCGAAAACAACATGAATTTGAGAATCTTACTTAAATAAATTTTTTTGTTGAAAATAAGATTTTTCTATTAAAATTGCTTGTTTGAAAAAATTTATAAAAAAAACTAGCTGACCAGAAGAACTCCGTTCCGCCTAAATTTCGTTAATTAAATGAAAATTATAAATCCCAGCATGCACAATGCTGTTTCATGTAATTCGGCCATGAATTACAAAGAAGTTATAGTAATAATTAATAATTAAAAATAATGATTAAAAATAATGATTAATATAATGTAGGTCAGTTCACAATATGCTAAAATATATAAAATAAAAATGTTAAATCTATCAAACCCAAAGAAAACTCGTGGTTTGATTCGAGCTGTACAGAGGTTATTAGGGTTAGAGAAGTAAGTTTCCGAGTTACAAAGCCAACACTTCTGAGGAAAACCGGAAAAAGTTTCAAGAAGCCAGAACCACCTGCAAGCCTGTAACGATCATATTCGAAGAACCAAATTTTTGCATGACCAAAAATTAAGGCAAAAAATACTACAATGTCCCAATAGTAGTAAACATTTTTGATCATTTGCAAAAAACATTCGAAATAGTAATTCGTCTGCGGTTCCAATGCTCGTCTTCAACGACACACCTGCTGTCAGCTCGCAAACTAAGGCCAATTTGCTTGCAGCACAGTTTGGTATCAATTCGACGCTGCCAGTAAGTGATAAAACTCCGCCTGTTATTGAGAGCGTAAACGATTTTATGGGACAAATCTTCTTTCGCACTCTTGCAGTTGCTAGAGTTCTGAAAGATCTTGACATTCACAAATCCGCTGGCCCGGATAGTATCCCTCCCATTGTTATAAAGAGGTGTTCTTCAACGCTGGCAAAACCACTGCGTAAGCTTTTCCATCTGTCCTACTCTACTGGTCTCTTTCCCAGTGGATGGAAAACAGCATTTGTCCAGCCTATCCATAAAAAAGGCGTATCTTCTTCACCCTCAAACTTTCTTCCAATTTCACTTACGTCCCTTCTTTCCAAGGTCATGGAAACGCTGATCAATTTTCAGCTCAAGAAATATCTCGAGGAACGAAAGCTTCTTAACGACCGGCAGTATGGCTTTCGAAGCAATAGGTCCACTGTTGATCTGATGGTGGTGGTGGAACAGTGGAACAAATCTTTACATCGTTTTGGAGAAAGTAAGATTATTGCGCTTGATATTTCAAAAGCTTTTGATAGAGTTTGGCATCAAGCTCTCTTATCGAAAATGCGCGCATTTGGTATCGATAAATCTCTTCTTCGTTGGCTTAGAAATTACCTTTCGGACCGCTCAATATAAGTTGTATTAGACGGTTTCAATTCTGAAATCCACAAAATAAATGCTGGTGTGCCCCAGGGATCCGTTTTGTCTGACCCTCTTCCTCATATTTATTAATGATATGCTGTCTGAAACTTCTTATCCATTAAAATGTTTTGCTGACGACAGTAGCCTAAGCTTTTCATATTCGTTTTCAGATTCATATCCATGTCCTTCAGATGTGGAACTTGAACGGCAGCGTATAATAAGCTCTTTAAATTCTGATCTCGACAGCATTGTCCAAAGTAGAATTTAATGCTTCAAAAACTCAATTTTGTCTAGTGTCGTCAAAACGAAACCCACCCCCCATGCTGCTATCCATGAGTGGCTCTTGCATTGAGGAAACCGAAAAGCTTTCAGTCCTCGGTATGTGTATCATAGACCGCATTTTGTGGAACGATCACATATTTGATGTTGTCAAAAATGCTGCAAAGAGCTTAGGTTTTCTTCGGCGATGCAAGAAATTTTGCACTCTTCTGATCTGGCTGGTATGTATAAAGCCTTTATTTTTCCAAAACTCGAGTACAATTCTCATGTTTGGGCAGGTGCTCCAATAAATCACTTGAGTCTATTGGATAGAATTCAAAGAAGAGCTATGAAAATGATAGGTGATAGAAATATAAGGGAAGCATTTGCACCTCTCAAACACCGCCGCAATGTTTCATGTCTTTCGTTATTTTACCGTTATTTTCATAAATAGTGCTCTAGCGAAATAGCCAGTTGCATTCATCCCCTGAACAATTCAACCGTAATACTCGTGTTTCTAGGAATGCACATCAGTTTACCCTCGAGCCCAACTTCGGACGTACTGTTAAGTATAGAAATTCATTCTTTAGTCGCACTACAAGAATGTGGAATGCTTTAACCGGCACTATTTTTCCCTGCCATTTTGATATTCAAAGGTTCAAAAACAATGTGTTCAAACATTTTAGTGCGCGCTTAATTTAAAAAAAAAAATATTGATGATGCAGTAGGTTTGCCGAAACATGGGCATGCTACATACCTACAGTTGACCATGTGAGAAACAACAATTCGATATTTATGCTACTAACATTCCATCGATTTCCTTGCGACTTATTAAGTGTAATTCCGTGGGATAGTTGGTGGCTTCGTTTATATCCATCACGGAATCAAGGGATTGCAATGAATACATTTCGCCGGCGCCGATTTGATTTTGAATGACGAAATTCAAATGATTGACATCCTTGTATTTCGCAGCCAAAATCGCTCGTGCACGCACAGCCAACATGGTCAGCATAAATCTGAGCGATTTTCGGGAAAACATTCGTGATGAGCTCTTTCGGTGTTGTTGTAAAGTGACAAAAATTCGGTGGAAATTCAATCAGGCCAGTGACTTAGTCCACTGGAGTTACGCCATTGCCCATCGCCAAAAAATTGCCTGGAGAACTACAGTGAACTGGTTATTTCGTTAAGCAACTTGCATATTTGTTTTCAATTACAATTTCTTCACGTATTATAGTGCCATAAGGCCGTTGCCTTCGGACAAGCATTCAACTCATCATTGGAGTTGATCTTGGAATGACAGGTATAGCGTTTGACGAAAACCTCCTTACAGCAATCATTGCACCACCGAAACTTAGTCCTTTATCACTTTGTAAATCTTTCAACGTGTGATTTAGGGCTTACAATGCGCGTTTTTGAGCCATTGTGCGCTCGTTTCAGATGATAATTTTACATCACTGCAACACTTTCACCATCGCAGAGTTCTTTGAAAAGTAGCATTTAGGTTCTTTCCACTTGAAGGTTCAATGGCAATTGCAATGCAGAATTAGCTGTTCATTCACCCTACAACAACCTAGCCGCTATCCTAAATACTTTGAAAACATGGAAAGTTTAAACAAAATTAATTAAATTTTATTTTATCTGACCGCACGCAATAGCAAGTCCAATTCAATTTGAATGACGAAACGAAAAGGACATTCCTTCCTTGGGCCAACATGAACCCATCAATTCAAAAATCGTGAAAATCGAACGAACCTTTCTGGTATTATGTACTTAAAACAGGATCTTCCCGTCCAAGATTTCCTGGAAATTCTCCGGGATTTTCCTGCATTTTCCTTTGTCTTTCCTTGGGCCAATATACAAAATTCATCAAACCCAGAATCGTGAAAATCGAAGTATACGTTCTCAAGTTATGCACTTAGAACAGGATATTCCCGGATTTCTAATTTTCCTGGAAATTGTCCGGGATTTTCATCCAGTGTCCTTCCTTGGTACAATACGAATTCATCAAACCCAAAATCGTGAAAATCGAACGATCGATTCTCGAGTTATGCGCGCACAATCGGACGACATTTCTCTTTTATATAAACAAATAATAAAGATAGATTTAACGGAAAAAATAATACAAAAAAATCGACCTAAGAGAAGTCGAAAAATCGGTGACCTAATTTTTTTTACTAAACTGCTCATAATAGATTTTTGTTACGAGATAGGTGCAATGCATTTTTTAATTCAAAAACTTTTTAAATATTGACTTAAAAATAAAATATTTTTTTTTAAGTATACGGGAAGATGGCAAGACGGGCACAGATGACCACCAAAGCACCGATGAGTTTCCGTTTAAACGATAAACATGGTGTATTTCCCAAAAAGTTAAATTCAATAATAAAGGCGCCCACCAACCTTCTCAGTTAGTCCAGGAAAATTAGTCAAAATATTGTACACATTTCGGAAAAAATCGGAGAAAGCTGAATTTTGGTATACACGTTCTGTGAACCTTCCTTAATATGCCCACAAAGTTCCGCCAAGATATGTTGGGTGCTAGCTTTTTAATAATAGTAAGAAGACGAAAAAAATCGCTTTTTTTTTTCAAAAAGTCAGTATATCTCCATTTTTGACGGTTTTTCGTCCAAAAAACTTAAGTTAAAAATTAAAGAGCATAAAATTAACAATAAAAAAGTCGCTACAACTCTACTTATATCTATAACCGTTTCTCGTTTCTTAGTTATTAAGCGTTAAAAAATTAGATTTTTTTTTTTTATTCTTCGACAGAGTGAACTGCCAAAAAAAAACAGTTTTTTGCAAATATCATTCAAACTGTAAGCTTAATCGAAAAATTATGTTTTCCAAATGTGTATATTATGAACCTTTATGTAAGCGTGCATTAACAGTTGTTTTCTAGCAGCCATAATTTTTACGATATCATTACTTTAAAAAAATCACTTAAAGTCGAAAATACTGGTTTTGGCTCTTTTCTCCTAAATGACAAATTTTTCGGAAAATATTTTATACGAATCTTGTAGATTTCAATATTCCCTAGACAAAATATTATGACACTTTTACATCAGTTGCATGATATTGCGACTTCAAAAATGGTAAAATTTCGAACATTTTTGAATAAAAAAAAAAATAAAAAAAAAATAATATTGTTTAAAATGACGTTATAAATATTATAAATATCATTAAAAATACATACAATCACCTTACCTTTGTCATATTTATGTTTGTATGATGTATGTATTTTAAGTCATATAATATTTATAACGTCCTTTTAAACAATATAATTTTCTTTATTTTTTTTTTATATATGTTCGAAATTTGCCTAATATTTGCAATATCTTGCAACTGATGTGTTATACGCAAAAAGTGTCAAAATATTTTTTTCTAGGGAATATTGAAATCTTCAAGATAAGTATAAAATGTTTTCCGAAAAATTCTTCATTTAAGAGAAAAGATCCAAAAACCAAAAAAAAATAATGATATCGTAAAAATTATGGCTTCTAGAAAAAAACTGTTAATGCATGCTTATACAGAGGTTCATAATAAACACATCTTGATATATAATTTTTCGATTAAGCTTACAGTTTTAAAGATATATGCAAAAAACTGTTTTTTTTTGGCAGTTCACACTATCGAAGAATAAAAAAAAAAATAATTTCTTAACGCTTAATAACTCAGAAACGGTTAGATATAAGTAAAGTTGTACGGACTTTTTTGTTGTAAATTGTTTGTTCTTTAATTTTGAACTTCAGTTTTTTGGATGAATAACCGGTTGAAATGGAGATATACTGACTTTTTGATAAAAAAAATGATTTTTTTCGTCTTTTTACCGTTATAAAAAAAAAGTTACATAAAATTGTGTCTGTTTACCATTTTAAGGTTTTTTAAACATTTTTTCAAACTTGCATATCGAAAACAGTGAGTCTGGTGGTTGTTTGTGCAATTTTGGGTTTGTGAATATTTCTTTTGTTTCATGGTTGTTAAACGTGGTCAAATAATGCTTGGGAGGGACAGCGTGCAAAGGATACTGACAAATTTTTATCATTCTAACATTGCCATTAAAGGAAGTACAAATAAAATACTTATCAAATATTTATATTTAAGTATTTAGTTTTAAATAAATAAATTATTCCTTCTTCGTGACCTTTTTGTAAAAAATGATTAAATTCTAAGTAGGCTTTAGGTCTATTTTGCTTTATTTTATTTATAAATTATAATCAGACGACACGTTTCCAACGTGGTTACGTTTTTCTTCAGGTCTCTAAAAAATGTTTGTTAATAATTTATATCTACATATTTGGAAATCATAGAATACTTACAACTTTTATTCTTATTCTTAATCAAAGGTTTATCTTCTATTATTTATCTATTGGTTTTTGTTTTGGTATATCAATTATTATTCTTTTAATTGTATTAAATGTCTTGAAAAAGACGTTTGCATAAGTCAAATTCTGAATAATAATAAATATTTCAAATCTAATTTTATTATATTTTGAATACTTATTCAAAATAAATTCAATTAAAAAGTACAAGTGACCTCAACTCCAGAAATAATTGTGTTTCGCCCAAGGCATAACAGTGGGCTCTTCAGTCAGTCTGTTATACCCTACTAAGACACAAATTTTGTTCGATGTTTACCGAATCTTATAAAAATCACAGCAAAAAGATACTGTGAATTTTATTATTCTAGGGGAATTTGTTTAAATTCGTGCACCTTAAAACAGAAGTAGTTTAAATATTTAAATTTCTTCATCTTCTTTTTACTTCTTATTCAAAATATTTTATATAATTCTAACCTACAAAACAAGTTAAAAATAAAATCTTAATTTTAGTCTTTTGCCTTTCAACGAGTTGACCATATACAGGGTGTCCCATTAACAATGGTCCAAACTGAAATTGGTGATAGGCCAGAATTTGGTAACTTTTCCATACCGAATCATAGCGGTTCTCGAGTAACGGCTATTTTTTGAAATTTGAAAAAAATCTAACTTTGAACCAGTTTTTTGCTCACCCTGTCCATAATTGATTTTTGTTTTTTACAAATTTGGCATTAAAAAATTCACTTATAGTTTCACTAACTTTACTGAGTAAAATATTTTTGATTGGCATCACCATTTGCCTACAAATCATTAGTTAATATTGAACTTTGCCAAAATTAATTTTTGACCTCAATCTTCTGATGAGCCCCCTGAATAAAATTCGTATGGCTCAATACAAGTTTTATATTTCAAAAATTGCCTACTTTTCTGCAGTTTCAAAAAAGGTATTAAACTTGCCAAAGCTATTTTTAAATAGACAGTTATAACCGTTTGAACCCAATAAAACAGGTTCAAAATCAAACAAAAATGAAACATTTTTGTTCAAATATTTCGATAAAATTAGATTTTCACTTCAAATATAACTCCGAAAGAGCTGAATTTTGGTGGAGATCTTCGTTTTGATGTCTTAAATAAATACCTTTAATTTGGACAAGGACCTTCTATTTTCTGTGGTGAAAGCGTATAAATCCAGTATTTTTGAAATTTTTTTCGAAAACCATCGGCTTTTTTAAGAAGTGTCTTTGGAAAACTTGTAGCTTATAGCATTCTAAAAAAAACCATTAGGATACATTTTTCCGTTAGACCAATAAATTTTGAGACAAATGTGCGCAAATGCAACGGTGTAGAAAATACCACATCAAAGTATGAAAACACATTTTGTCCCCGTTTTCTCAAAATCTCTTGCTCCAACGAAAAAAGGAGTTTATCTTTTTTGTGTAGAATTTTATAAGCTACATGTTTTCCAAAGACACTTCTTAAAAAACCTGATGGTTTTCGTAAAATTTTCAAATATATAGGATTTATACTCTTTCACCACAGAAAATTAAAAGTCCTTGTCAAAATTTAATGTTTTTATTTAAGAAATGCGTATGACATCAAAACGAAGATCTCCACCAAAATTCAGCTCTTTCGGAGTTATATTTGAAGTGAAAATCTAATTTTATCGAAATATTTGAACAAAAATGTTTCATTTTTGTTTGATTTTGAACCTGTTTTATTGGGTTCAAACGGTTATAACTGTCTATTTAAAAATAGCTTTGGCAAGTTTAATACCTTTTTTGAAACTGCAGAAAAGTAGGCAATTTTTGAAATATAAAACTTGTATTGAGCCATACGAATTTTATTCAGGGGGCTCATCAGAAGATTGAGGTCAAAAATTAATTTTGGCAAAGTTCAATATTAACTAATGATTTGTAGGCAAATGGTGATGCCAATCAAAAATATTTTACTCAGTAAAGTTAGTGAAACTATAAGTGAATTTTTTAATGCCAAATTTGTAAAAAACAAAAATCAATTATGGACAGGGTGAGCAAAAAACTGGTTCAAAGTTAGATTTTTTTCAAATTTCAAAAAATAGCCGTTACTCGAGAACCGCTATGATTCGGTATGGAAAAGTTACCAAATTCTGGCCTATCACCAATTTCAGTTTGGACCATTGTTAATGGGACACCCTGTATATGGTCAACTCGTTGAAAGGCAAAAGACTAAAATTAAGATTTTATTTTTAACTTGTTTTGTAGGTTAGAATTATATAAAATATTTTGAATAAGAAGTAAAAAGAAGATGAAGAAATTTAAATATTTAAACTACTTCTGTTTTAAGGTGCACGAATTTAAACAAATTCCCCTAGAATAATAAAATTCACAGTATCTTTTTGCTGTGATTTTTATAAGATTCGGTAAACATCGAACAAAATTTGTGTCTTAGTAGGGTATAACAGACTGACTGAAGAGCCCACTGTTATGCCTTGGGCGAAACACAATTATTTCTGGAGTTGAGGTCACTTGTACTTTTTAATTGAATTTATTTTGAATAAGTATTCAAAATATAATAAAATTAGATTTGAAATATTTATTATTATTCAGAATTTGACTTATGCAAACGTCTTTTTCAAGACATTTAATACAATTAAAAGAATAATAATTGATATACCAATACAAAAACCAATGGATAAATAATAGAAGATAAACCTTTGATTAAGAATTTTTATAAGAATAAAAATTGTAAGTATTCTATGATTTCCAAATATGTAGATATAAATTATTAACAAACATTTTTTAGAGACCTGAAGAAAAACGTAACCACGTTTGAAACGGCGTCTGATTATAATTTTTAAAGCAAAAAAGACAAAAAAGACCTAAAGCCTACTTAGAATTTAAACATTAAATAAATAAATATAAAAACAGAGAACGTCTCATGCCTTTTTAATTTTAAAACAAAAGTCCTAAAGTTTCGAAAGTAATTATATACCTATTCAATACTAGGACTTTAAGGTATATGTTGATGGAATTTAAGCCTTTATTCTTTGTCCAATTTATTGTAATAAATCGGCAAACGTTTGTAATAATACTTAGTAATACTCAATACTATGTTATTTTATAATACTACTGTACTATTACTATTACCATTCTTATGTAACAACATTATGAATAAAGACATTCTTGCATATCACCTCGTGCTTATCACATGGTGTCAGAAAATGTCAAATCAAATTGAAAATTAATAGAAAATTCAAAAAAAAAAAAAAAATTATTATTTAAATTTATTTAAACATATCTACAAAATTAAAGAAATAAGAAATACATTATACAACATTAATGACAGATGAAAAGAAACAAATTAAACAAGGTAAAGGTTCCATTACAGAAAACATCATGCCGGAAGATAACATTAACGCTGCAGCAAACCCAGGAGCAAGTTTTATCAGACCCAAGAGAACCAATCACGACAGGCGATACTTCAACAAACTGGAAAAATTGGATACATAAAAGAGTCCCTGTAGAGTCCCACAGTATTTTTAATTTTATTCAAATACCTATACATATATATAATATAATTTTATGATAAAAATTAAAATTATAGTGATATTTTGGTTTGCTAACCGATGATGTCACTTTTGTCTTTTATTATGGCCAACATTTATTTCACTAAAAAATTCCAAAGTTTAGGATTAAACAAAATAATGCTGACACATTATGACTTGTAGGTAACATAACAAGACCAAGACGTTCCATTCATTTTGAAACAAAACATCTTACATATGATCTTAGGAGTATATCCAATATATCGGCAGATTAAATTTCGAAAAAAATCACAACAATGTCACACAATCCGATTAAAACCATCGTAAATCATAATTGCATTCAATTGAAAACTGTGTGTTTTTTTTATATCAAATCCGATGACATTCACAGAATTGATGAATAATGAATCGTGTCAGGGATAAAAATGTTAACCAAGTCTTCTATTGAATTTCAAAAAAAAAACCATTGTGACACTAACCCGATGTAAATCACCGCTTAAGACCTAATAACACGGAGAGATAGACAAAGCGATAGGAAGGTTTATTTTTTTTTTTTGACACACACAAAGAAAATATATATTATTCTTGTTGAATCTAGTTAAATCAAAAAACCGAGCTTGGATTTTTTCCCAGAATTTTTTATTTTTTGTTTGTATTATTTTTCCTGTCAGATTCAAAATCAAAAGTCAAAGATAAAAAATCAAACAATAAACGGATTTTTGTTTGAATAAATAGAGAATTTGCAACGCAAAGGAAGTTCCTTAAAATAGAATTTCTTTTAAAATTTACATAAAACCACACAAAGCTGGCTGCTGTTGCTGCATAGTGGATAGTGCATAGTGTATGCATTTAAAGAGAGCACTCTCTACCTTCATAAAGGGATTTAGATACTTTATGCCTACAGTAATGTGCAATATGAAACTGAAAAAAGGCTGGTATTATTTTATATCAATGTTTAAATTGGCTAATAAACTAAGGGGCCGTTTTTAGCTAAACTCAAAAAGTCCACTTATGAGTGTGAAAAGTCAAATTACTTATTCTAAAACCGTGTAAATCTTCGATAGGGAATATACATAGTTTAAAACATATAAACACGCAAACAAAAAGTAGTTGTCTTGAAAGAAACTTATTTTTTTAATTTTTGAAGTTTTGACGTAGTTATGTGCATTTATATCTGCCCTTACAAAAATTACATGTCGAACGCAACAAAAATGCGAAATTTTGGTGTGTTAACGAGGGGGGAGGGCAATCTAGTCAGATCCCCTCCGCACCGCAACTGATTCCGTGTGTTTTAAACAACTACCTAATAATATTTGCTTCCATTGGCGATTCTGAAATTTTGGTCTCACAGCACTGTTCAAATGATGCATGATGCAGTGCTGACGTTGTCGCGGATATCATCTGCGTTAGCTAAGGATATTCAAAGTGAAATCTAATTTATCAAAATGTCACAGTTTTTTTTTTTGCTATGTTCCCAAACTCCAAGTTGGTATGTGAAACAAATCATCAAATACAAATTTTCCTGTTGAAAAGTGTTTTTTTTTTTTATGTTGTTGGTTGTTTGTTGTGTTCGCGCATGTATACTTAGCCTAAATGATTAGGAGACATGGTGGATATATGGGATTTTTAATTGGGCAAAACAAATAATCAAATTTAAATGGGCAATGATATTTTTAGTATCTAGTATAGGATCTTTTTTAAGTATGAAGATCCGGAGCTGAAAGAGAACTGAACCGATTTGCTTCAAATTTGGGGTGAAGCGTGATTCCCTAGAGGAGAATTTTTGTTTTAGCTCATCATCTAGAACGGGTAGCTGCAATATCGAAGATATTATATCAAGTTTCTCCGTAAAAACGGTTCTTACGAATCCCTCATATCTATTGCTAGTCATTGGTTTAATTGCTTTTAGCATTATTTTTTTTTATTTTTAACTTTCTTACCATTTTCATATTCGCATATTCGCCTCAAACTAAGTGATGATGTTCTTTTCACAGGCCCAGCATGCGTAGGTATATGAAGGGCAAATCTGATGAGACAGCTCTTCATAAGTTGGTCGGCACCATTGATAGATTAATTCATTATAAAGAATTCACTCTACGAGCCTTCCTAGATATAGAAGGGGCCTTCAATAACGTCAAGAGTAAATCAATTCGGCAAGCCCTAGACTCTACGGGCATTGACCCATTCTTGCCAAACTGGATCGATTCTATGCTCCAACAAGACTTGTAAATGCGGACGACAGTAAGCTAAAAGTCAGAACATGCAGGGCTACACAACAGAGAGGGGTATTGTCACTAAGACTTTGGCTCCTGGTTGTTAATCAAGTTTTGGTTTTGGTCGATGTAAACCAAAGTGGTGTCAAAGTCGTGGCATACGTAGACGACATACGTCGTGATAATGACCTCTGGAAAATTTGTTTCCACACTTCAAGATCTATTACAAACCCCCTTGACAAGCTCAGTAATTAGACCAACAGCTGTGGACTTAATGTCAACCCGCTGAACTTGTTTTGTTTACGAGTAAGCATAATATTACAACTATAAATGGGACACTGCTCAATATCACGAGTACGGCAAGATATCTTGGACTGATATAACTGATCATAAATTAAACTGGAAAGAAAACATTAAAGAACGTGAGAAAAAGGCGTCGATAGCATTCAATAGAATTTTTGGTAGGAGATGGGGGCCTAGCCCTAAAACCATCCATTGAATGTATACAGCCATCATACGGCCAATATTAACGAATGCATGTTTGGTCTGGTGGCCAGCACTTGACAAAATAACCAATCTCAAGACCATGACAAAAATACAGAGACTAGCGTGTATAGGTACATCAACAACGGCTGGCGGCCTATAGTGCTCTTCGATTAAAAGAGTGCGAATATTGAAAAAGGCGTCACTATGGTCACAAGAAGATAATTAATTTCACCGATTTAAATATTCAAACTGATTACATCTTACCGCACTTTAATTTCATTTCAGTTGCACTTTTGCATACTTTCCACCAAGAGAACGTTTGAAGGAAAACCGGGTCACAAACGTAGATCATGTCGCGGTATTCACTAACAGGCCCAAACCAGACGAGGGGGCAGGATCTGGCATCTTTTCAGAAAACCCACCCAGTAACAAATCCATAAAACTACCGAACTTCTGTAGCATCTTTCAGTCAGTATGTAAAGCTGCAAAGCATCTCTTCACACTTGAATTTACGGGTAAGAACATTGATTTCTTCATAGTCAGGCTGCAATTAAAGCCAATATCATCAATTGTCACAAAATCCAAACTGATTGATTGCTGTCGCAGCGAACTAAAATCGTTGGGCGCAACAAACACAGTTACCCTTCGTTGGGTCCCAGGACATCGTGAGATTTTTGGTAATGAAAGGGCAGATGAACTGGCCAAAAACAGGGCAACACTTAAACCTTCTAATGCTTCTAGAACAAGTCAAATGTAGAATTAACCACAGTTTCTTAAAAGCCACAAACGACCGGTGGTCAACACTTGATACCTGTCGGGTTTCAATGACTTTATGGCCATTACTCTCTAAGAACAAAAATGACTATTTACTCAAGCTAAGCAGGCCCCAATTATCCCTTTAAGTTGGTATATTCACGGGTCACAACTCCATGGGGACCCACTTGAGCAGAATGAGCATCAGCTCATCTGAACTATGTAGTGGGTGTCAATACGAGAAGGTGGTGGAGGACTCATACCACTTCCTTTGCCCCAGCCTAGCGAGAATCAGAAGAGCAACTCTCGGAGAATACTTCTTTGACGAATTAGATAGCGTCTCTATTTTGCCACCTGCAAAACATCATGAAATTCATCCAGTTTTCAGGATGGTTCAGGGAGGCTCCTTCTACCATAACCCCTACCTGATACCCACCATATCCTCTCCTCACCCATGCTGTCCTACCAATTCATCTCCCGGGGAGCACAATGGATCCACTGAGATCCGAGTGAGATGATTCCGCTTGCCGCTTCATCACCCCTTCTAACCTAACCTAACCTACCATTTTTTTTGTCCGGCAATATCTAGCTACATTCTAGTTGTTAGCTACGAGAGCAAGTTCGTGCGATCCAGTCATGCATATTTGTTTCTTCGCTATTTGTACAAAGATATTTTTTTTTCATTTATTTAATTTTTCCAAACTATGTTTGATAAAATTCAATTAAAAAGTACAAGTGACCTCAACTCCAGAAATAATTGTGTTTCGCCCAAGGTATAACAGTGGGCTCTTCAGTCAGTCTGTTATACCCTACTAAGAAAAAAATTATGCCAACTCATAATTTTAGTCTTAACATTAACAATAACCGCTGCGCTGGTCGGACAAGGGTTTTCAGGTGGAAATGGGCATAGAAAACGCACTTTTTCGGTTGCATTTTTGACTTAGGATACCTACCTAAACCACTGCCCCCTTACAAAACTAGTGGTCGGACAGACTTTTGTGGGTTGTTGCAGCAAGAGCGATTACTTTTGTAAATACAACTAGTGTTTTTACTCTTTGCATTTAAAATGCATTTAAGTGGTAAAGGGGCTATACGCTATATGAAATAGTTTGCATAGTTGTCCACGTGTTAAACGCAATGTAGACACAGTTAGCTAAATTCTTCTTAAAATCGATACAATTGCTAGAAATCATGTATTGTTTGATTTATTTTTGATTTATAATATTTATTTATGCAAAAATAAAAATAAGAATATGATATCGACCTAACCGAAGTACCTATAGTCCAGTCAAATTAGACATTGACCCGGACAACATTTTGTACAGGTATATTTTTTAGTGGAAAAGTTCAGAAGAGTGTCCTTAATCAACTGTTAAAAGTCCCAAGCAATCCGCATTGGCGTACGACCACAATCTTGAAAAAATGCAGCCATCTTGCTCTCTTTGCTTGAGGCTATATCTCCGGAACTTGTTGCCTTAAAAAACCATTCAAATGTCAAATGGACAGGCTTAGATTGACAAAATCAGGGAAGTTAATACAAATTAATTACAGGCATTTCATGTCTACTTTTTTGAATTAACTGAATTTAACAGAGTAAATTGCAGTGCAAATTCGAAAAAAATACCCATGTCCCATAAATATATATTAAGAAGCTGAAATTTAGTGAACATGTTCAAAACAGCACCAACAATCATTTGTGGTTATAAGTTACCGAAAAATGGGATTAGACCACCATTTAAATAAAAAGTACCATCATCTGGAATTTGTCGGCTTTTTGCTATTCTGGCTATCTTATTGTTCTAGAAAGACCAAGCAAGCGTAAAATGGACAGACTTTGACTTCAAAATCAGCGAAGCATATACCAATTTACAACAGGTGTTTTATGGCTACACTGTTTTGAATGAAACTACTAAAAAAGAGTAAATAATTGCAGTGCAGTGCTAAATCGAAAAAAAATGCCCGTGCCCAAGAAATATTTATTAAAAAGCTGACATTTTGTGGACATGTCCATAACAGTACCAATACCAAAAAATCCCCAGTAAAAAATGCTAGGATCAGTTTTTTTAAGTATTATAATTATGACAAACAAAAATAAAGGAACCCTAGAACATGTTATTATTAAAATAATAATAGAGAAAAATACAACTTTGGTCTAAAGAAGAAAAAATGCGTGTTTTATTTCTAAAACCATCCATAGTACAGTATGATTTTACACGCATACAAAATACAACATCGCTTAGTAGCTCTACGTCCTGTAAAAAACTAAAGTAGAACTCTGCTATGGATGAATTTTTGACATGTATTCGAGTCTCGAATTGGATATTTAGGATATTGTGAAAAGAACTTTAAAATTTTGTCAGCGGATTCGGTTGATCTCCTCAATATCTGGAGACATAAAAGGGCACTCTAAAACACTTAATTTGCGCAAACATGTATTACAATCATTACCTTCGTATTGAACAATATCTTCGCTGTCGTATTCGTCGATGTCTTCTGGTCAATTAAAACAACCATGACCGGACGCCGCAATAACCACAGATTGCCATACAGCTTAGACCACTTTTTAGGCAAACCCAGATACGCTCGCATTAACATTGGCGGCATGATATAATTTTTAGAATATCCTCTGGAAGAGGGTCAGCTATTAAGAGTCTATTCTTTAACGCCCATCCCCACAGCATGTCCATTTTACGTTTGAATGATCTTTCTAGGACAAAAACATACCCCAGGTATAGCCAAAAGCCGGCAAATATAAATGATGGTACTCTGTTATAAATGGCAGTTTAACCACAAAAGGGATTTTTTGGGAACTTACACATATGATTATTGGTCCTGTTGTGAACATGTCCTCTTAACTTCAGCTTTTTAGTAAATGTTTATGGGACATTCTTAATTTTTTCGAATTTGCACTGCAATTTTCTTTGTTAAATTAATTTAATTTAAAACAGTAGCCATGCAATACCTGTAACTAATTTGTATTTAATTCTCTGATTTTGTCAATCTAAGCATGCCCATTTGACACTCTTATGGTCTTTTTAGGGCAACAAGTTCCAGCACAAACAAAGAATGCAAGATGGCTGCATTTTTTCAAGATTGTGGTCGTACGCCAACGCGGCATGCTTGGGACTTTTAACAGTTGATTAAGAACACTGTTCTGAACATTTCCACTAGAAATTATACCTGGAAAAAATTTTGTCCAGGTAAGGGCTTTTTTTTGTCTGATTTGACTGGGCTACTAGCTTTATTTTAAAATTTAAAAATAATCAAAAATATACAGCCCTATTCTGCCCTTGAACGCTAGATTCGATTCACTCATTCGATTCCCTTTCGCTCTGTATTTTCATTCTGCTATACGTCGGGTGAACTACATTATCCCAAGTCAATTTGACATACACGTATACAGCTGTTCCCTGCGCAAGTGAAAATCTTAAAAAGTTTCAATAAATTGTTTCGGTTGATTATATTTTTTTTTTTAAGAAATAGAAACAAATATGGAATGTTTTCGACTTTTGTCTCACTTCCAAATAAAACAAATATTCTAAATTAAGCAACAAATTTGTTTCTACTCACATTTTCCGAAGCTCTAACCAGACACACAAATCAACAATTGGAGACCCGCAACATTTTATATGCGGATCCGAATTGTATAGAATGAGTCCGTCCAAGTGAAGAGAGAATGGCAGCCTTGAGGATTTTTAAATATGAAGTTATCAAGGGGAAGAGGAAGTTGTGCATCAAACGGAAAAAAATACTTTGGTACAATCTATGTATATGGCAGTTATGGCACATGATTTCAAGGCAACAGTTATACCAAGTTAAGGGGCCATTATTTCCAAAGGGTTTCCGCAATTTTTACACATCGCGCATCGTACTGAAAATATAGTCATACTTACATAAAAGGATTGTAACTTTTGTTTGGGTAGTCCTATCGTCTTCGTTTTTATGTCATTAGGTTCTCCATTAAAAAATACCTTTAAATCAGGTGCCATATGCATAGATTTTACCAAAATATTTTTTTTTCCGTTTGAGGCACAACAACCTCTTCCCCTTGATAACGTCATATTTAAAAATCCTCAAGGTTGCCAAAGGTATAACCGGCGTTTTGATATTCAGCACTCTTTTTTCATATGGATAGCATCAACAAATTTTGTATAAACCAAAGTTTTTGGGTTCGGGCCAAAAAGGCCACTTTTTTCCTAGACTTCAATAAGTAGTATCCGCACATTTCCTTTGTTGTTGTTTCCAGTGTAAAATTTGTCTGCGCTGCGTATACATCTACCAATAAAAAACACCTATAATTATAATTAGCAGACATCAACATTAAATAGCTCATATCAGTGGCACTCACTCCTCGCTTTGTAAGAAAATAGTAGCCATTACGTGGTTTCGCTGATATCTATAGATACCTACCAAGAACACCTAAATAGTAATTAAAATAAATGAAAAATAACACTCGTTTTTAACTGGCGCCCAACGTTGGATGCTGAAAAACTAAGTATTTGTTGGTAAATTTTCAATTGAACTATAAGGTAGGTAGGTAAACCTAATACACCATAATACTTTCCTACATACAAAATGAAACACCTTTGGATAGAAAGGTAAATACCTGCTACTTTTCCATATTAAAAATCAGTGTTACCCTCGATTTTTTTTCCTTTTACACTTACCTTGCAGATATTTGTTAATACCATCGGCAACTCACTTTCGTGTCAATTTCTGTAAAGTTAATACAAACTCTTAAACTATTCCCATTTCTCTTAAATAATTCATTTTGTGTGTTCATTTTCATAGCAAGTATCTGCGCACAAAACCCAAATAATCTCGCCTACTTTTATCAAAAACACAACAATCGAAAATATTTCTATACCTACCTACCTTCTTTCTTTGGTTTTCTCTTCGAGGTCACTATAAAATCAAACTTCGCTCTCACTTTTCCCGTTTTTGCTGCTGCTGTGCTGTAACTGTAATACAATTTTTCTATATCCCCCCAGAAATAACTGTGTATACCTATCTAAGTATCTGGGTCTCATTGGTTGTGTAGGGAGGGTTGTGTATTAAACAGGCAACAATACTATCGAACACAGTAGCTCCAGCACCACACACAATCCAACTCGACTGTAATCAAGCATGAACCAACGAAAGCGAAAAAAAATCATCCCCGACACCGACACTATCCATCGACGACGACCAAAACGAGAACGACACACAACCAGCCAACAACCTTTGGATAACGGAAATCGAACTTCCCAACAGTCACAGTGGAACTCTTGCCGAAGTAACGTCGCGTGGTACCCAGTTATATAGAATTTTTGTTTGGATCACAAATCCAGAGAACCAAAGGCAAAAACGAAAAACTCGGTTTTTGCCAGAGCTCTATATATACGAACAGAAAGACACCCCCCGGCTTCATCCTCCCCCCAAAATAATAATCATCAAAAACTGACAATAACCCCCCTGCCCCCACAACCCCCTTTTGAATAAGTCATCATGCAAATTCAACCCTTATAAGCTCACAGGTTCATTGTTTGTAGTTGTAGTGTTGTAGTAAGAGGCACACTTTAGATGGATGTTTTTGTTTTGTATCGGATGAATAATTCATTCTTCCAGAACTTAAAAAAAATAATCGTAGGTAAGGTAACCAAAAAAGTTCGGTGATCGTTCGTCGGTCGTTCGCTCGCTCCGTTCGTTCGCTCGCTCACTCGCTTGATTGGTCGGTCGGACATAGCGATACGCGCCGCGCGGTCAGGTCATACAAACTAAACAACACACATTCCTTCACATACACACACACATAAATATAGACCACCAAACACACACACACAGTAAGATACTTCAAACCACCCTTCTGCCACCACCACTACTCTTTGGCAAAGGTGGAAAGCATTATCTCGTTACCTGTAATCAAATGTGAAAACAAGCAAACAAAACAACAACAACAAAACGAAACTAAAAAAAAGGAATCATTTCCAAGGACTTTCGCTTCGCTCCTTTTCCTGTATCTTAAGGATTAAATTGTCTGCGAAGCTCAGTCGAATTGTTAGCAATTTGTTGCAAAACTTTACGACTTTCACAAGGAGTCAGAAATTTTTTTTGTTTACGTGTGGTGGTGTGTTTTTGTTTTCGAATTATATATATAAGGTACACGGTGCCTATAATAAAATAATATTATACCGTTTGTTTGTGTGTTTTGTTGTTTGAGGAAAAATCCGGAATTTCCCTTTAGTCGGAATTACAATATTCGTTGAGTTTTTTTTTTATCTCGACATAAAATCAAAAATTTATTGTGAACAAGTTTGTATGTGTGTTCGAAACAACGACAACAACAACAACAAAAAAGGGCAAGTCATTAGTATCAATTTATAATGAAATGAAATATTATGATGCTGCCCAAGTGGTAATGTTGAATATAGAATAAGATAGAAGATACATACTTCCAAAAAAAAAAGATACAAAAACAAATTAAAAGAAAATTCTTCTTCGATATTGGATTAAACTGTTGGATATACTTTTTTTATGAGCTGAGGGATTTATCGAATTTATAACATTTTTTAAAAGACTTGTAAGTGTGTGTTTTTACTTATTCTTCCATATTTTTTTATGTTTTTTCTTTAAGTATTTTTATTATTGCCATCGTTTGCGATAAAAATGATGCTCTCACATATGAATGACCTTGAACCCGTTAACACATAGAAAATAAAAAAAAAAATATTGGAAGCACTCGACGTATCTATCTATCTTTTTAGTTCAAGTGCAGCTCGCTTTTCTTTTCATACTCAACAACAAAAAAAAAACCTAATGTGTATCTTTTGAATTATCTTTTACAAACAAATTTTCCTTTTGCCGATGGAGAGAATAGGTACCTATTCTCGTATAGAACATAACCCAAATCTACTTTGTGACATGGAATATTTTTGTATGTCTAACACCCTCTCCCCCCTCACAATCCAAATATATGTGATGTTGGGGGGAGGGGTTGGCGGAGGATAAACGACGATAAAAAGGGGAGTTAAAGTCACATTATTTCTTGTATCGCATACAGAATGCGAAGGTTCTTAGCTTACATTTTCGTCGTTTTGTGAGCTCGAGCCAACCTAACAACATACCGTTGCCACTTGTTACGCACCATGCTATAAAGAAAAAGGAGTCCTTTTTTTAGAGCAAGTTGAAAGGATCCCCCATTGCATGAATTGTTGTTGTTAAGGGTTGTATAGGTTGGTAAATCCAGTGGGGGTGAAAGAGGTGAGGAGGTATGAAAAGACTTGATGGAGATGAGGAAGAAATGTGTGGGGTTGGTGATGTGGGGGGGGGGAAGGAAAAAGACCAGTGAAGGTGATAAGTAAAATATGGGACTGGCTTTCAAATTTGAGTTTAATGGATGTAGGGGATTTTGTTATTAGAGAAAATGGTTGGATGATTTTTGCAAAAGACTACGACGACGACGACATCGAGACTGAGATAGAGGGATTTTTCACTTTTATTTGTTGACTCGTACACACTCACACATATTTTTCGTGTGCGTTTTTGGGGTTTTTAGCAATAATAATTATTAATTCAAAGTGTTGCTTTGGCTTTTTTGAAAGTCAGTAAGTAAGTAGGTATTGGTATGGTGATATGGGCTTGATGGTGTATATCATATACCTATGTATGCTGAGAGAGCACAAAAAATGGTACCAAAAATCTACATAAATGGAAAGTACATATATAGGTACGTAGATTAATAAAATTGGAGAGAATTTTCCTATTTTAAAAGTTGAAAAAAAGGATATTTGATACTTCTACTATATGGCTTTATCGACCAATTTTTAAGGGTTCTCTATATTGGTTGATTTTAGATACTTATTTGATCTACCTACTCTAGGGATATCCTTTTGATAAAATAACGATACCTGTGTAGTGTAGACAAAAAGTCAGTGTATGTTTATTTTTTCTATGATTAAGTTGGTGTTCATTTTTTCAGGTCTATAACAAAACTGAGAAAAGTGGGTATAAAATAGGTGTTTATTTTTATGTAAAGCCGATTAAGTAAGGTTTTTTTGGGTAGGTACCTATTAAGCCAGTCGAACTTATGGGACGTGTTATGTATTTGTCTATTTAATTTAATGAATACCTATAATGATAAAATCACCCTTTGGTAGGTATAAGGTAAATCGATATTTTGGAGATACCTATCTTAAAAGCAACTGGTGATATGAATTATAGACAAATTAGAAAGAGGAGTAGGAACCTATATGTGTAGGTACTTAGGTTAGGTTAGGGCTAAGCTTTACTTTTTATGAGGGAAAATTAACTAAAAATTTAAATATTAAATTTAAACAAGCTTTTTACTTACATAAACATATTTGGTTGATTATGACAGGAGAAAGGATTTTGTTGACCTAAACAAAAAAATAGAAAAAGGTATAATGAAACACACTTTATAAGAAAAATAGAGATTTGCATAAAATTATTCATAAAAATGCCTAAACAAAATTGTCTCTAGAGTTTTGCCGTCACCTGAGTGCAGTAATTTAAGGCAATATTTTTTTTTCTAATTTTAGAGAAAGCAATGTTCTTTGGTATCTAGCTTATTTTCAGAGAACGATGGAACATTTTCATTTATCTTTATCTTTTGTTTCCTTTTAGCAAATATGTTAAACTTCGTTGCGTTTTAAGTTATTTGACGAAAAAGATAGTTAACTATTTACAATATGCTGAGATACATTTATTTTTTATGAGTGCAGAATTCGTTTACCTAAGTTCGTGAACATTGTTAATGGGACTCTTTATAGACTGAGAAAGTTCCTCATCGATCCGAGGACCGCTATCTCAGTTACAAGAGGTCAAATGTCATGAAAATGGGTTTTTTGAAAATAACTTGAAAACTTGTAGCTGAGGCAATTTCCCACAAAAATGTTCAATGTGCATCGGTATCTCCTTTTAAATCCCCTCCAACCTACCTAATCGCTCGTGCTGTGTACAACACTTTAAGGGTAGTGATAACCCCTTTAGCGTGCGCTGAAGAATATCAACAAAAAATATACATTTTCCCGTAGCATTTACAGTTAAAAAGTTATAGCAGTTCAAACAATCGCAAGTATCGCGAATTTAGCCCTTTTGCACTTTCTTCCACACTACCATAAAGGTCAAGTGCCAAGGTGCTTTTTTTAATCTGGTATCCCCATCAGGAGGCCTATTCCACTGTTTTGCAAATAAAATTTTGTCAACATTAGACACTTATAAATGTTTGAAAGTCTCATTGATTTGTTATGGCGTGGTAAGAAATGACTCATCATTAATGTCCTCTTCATTAACTCCGCTTTTTGACAACTACAATTAGAACCGCAATTAGAACTGCAATCTTTACTACAGTTACATAATATTGTTGTAAGAAGTTCATCAGGTGCTGGTTGGAGCACAGTGGTAATAGGCTCCAAAAGATTATTTCTCAATGCCCATCCCCAGCTTTCAGGATTAGTACTATCTCTTCCTAGCCAAGTTTGAACTTGACTGCTGGGTGGGTGTTAATAATGTTCCTTGTGTCCAAGCGATGAAGAGTAAATCCTCTTAGTTCAATCTACCCATCCATATCTCCCTTGAAATCTATCTATCTTGCACTCACACAATAAAAAATCTATCATTTTGAATCTGAGAATATTGTTTGAAAGTGGCGCATCGGTGCATTTTGGGTTGAATCTTCCCATCTCTTTTTCACTCACATAAAATCGACCTGTCTCACTGCATGCACCTAGCATTAAAAATCCAATGTGGACAGGCACTTAAGGTGTTGTTGAGCAGCAGCAGATGTTGGAGGAAGGGAAGATAATTGTACATGTAAAGCCTTGTTGAGCCTGGTCAATCGGACAAATGTGGAATCTTAGTTTATCTTATATGGTTACTCTTTTCGAAAAGCTTGAAGAATTTTAATTTGCTTTTGTTGTAGAGAGTAGAAGTTGAATATCAACCAGTAAATGCATGCAAAAACAAGATGGGGGCTTGACATTTTGGGTAAGTAGCTAAACTTTGAGTACAATATAATTTAGATTCAGTTTTAGTTTTACCTGGTATTTGAAAGTAAATCTTTTTGTCTCCAGGAGTCCGTGCTATAAGTATTGCTAATCAAAACGTCAGCATCATTTTTGGCTTGCCTCACTAGGATGTAAGCAGCCTTAAACTTTTCAGAAAACATAGCAATGAGTCGACTTTTTGGAAGTTGACGCCGTCATGGATGCATCAAACAAAATATCTGCTGATGAAGGAGCTGAAGCAAACCGACGACGCTGCTCGGAAGCTTATATATGTTTCGCTGATCTTTATAGCCATCGAACATCTAAACCAAACTGTTTTTGAGTTACTTTAAAAAAAAAAACACACCTTCATGGCCAAATTTGGTACCAAAAATTTAAATTAATAAATTTTACGAACCTAGTGATTCTTTGAACTGCTATAACTTTTTAACGGTAAATGCTATGGACAAAATGTGTACGGGCATTTTTGTGGAAAATGGACTCAACTACAATTGTGTGGTATTTTTTTTATAAACCAAACAGTCTTCAAATTCTTATCAAAAAACCCATTTTCATGACCTATGACCACTTATTACTGACCTAGCGGTCATCGGATTTATGAGGAACTCTATTAGTTTATAAAGAGTACCATTATACCAAATTTCAGCCTCGAGCTAATTTTTTCCTTTCTTTGGAATTTTTTTGTCTATTCTTACTGGACTAAAAGAAATTATTTAGGAGCTGGATTTTTATTCAGTGTACCAATAATATACCGAAGAGTAGGTATAGTTTGTATTTCCACCAGAAGGGTTTTTTTTTTTCAACTTTGCCGGATTTGGTTATACAAATCACATTTTCAAATTTCAAATAAAATAAGCAAACACAAAACTGGCTATCAACGCTAATTGACAGTGAACAAGCAGACGCTATTTTAAACTTGATTTAGTGCTAAATTGATAGTTCATCAGTCAAAATAAAATAAAAATCCCAAGGATATTTTTAAAAAGCATATAAATTTAAAGCAAAATTTGAAGCGAGCCAGTTAACTAAAAGGCGAGCGAATCAATCAAAAATTGATGAAGTGTTCTTAAAGACAATTTTATATTAAATTAAATATACTAAATAAATAAATTAAGTTGCTCACAGACTTGGGTTTTTTTAGAAAATCACAATTGAATTATTACGGTGAGCTTATAGATAGGTCAACCATGTTAGATGCCAATAACCACAATCTACACTCTTCATACGTTTTATTAATGTAATTATTACTCTATTTAATTATTTATTTATTGCAGCACTGACGTTTGCTCAAAATTATTAAAAAAGTTTTTGAGAACTTTTAAAAATAATCACCCCTCCCCTGCGTTCGCGCCTGTGTCCTAGATAAGATAAAACTTGAGTTTTTACTTTGTTATTTAGTATATCACATAAAAATGCTATATTTCAATTTGGAGCAAATCCATTTTAATTTTATTTAGATGTCTTTATCGCCAAAGTGTTTAGTTAATTCAACTCCTGCAAAAGACAAAAATAAAAAAAATCTTACAACAACAAAGTTTACCCAATTTTTAAATTTTTAATTAAAAAAATAAATTAATATTACTACCTAAATAGAATTTCTAAAAACAAAAAACTTTGAATAAAAGTATATATTTTCCAAAGAATCATAGCACATTTATAGCGAACGTGACTTGTTAAGAAAATAAGGCAAAAGAAATGCTGATGACATAACAGATGATGATGGTAAAGCAAATCACACAATCACAAAGATTACCTAAGAGACTTCCAGTAAAAAAAAAAAAAAAAACTTTTAACAAAAACAAATGGAAAATCTGTGGCAACCAAAGTAGGTTGTTTTTTGTTGATGTAAATATGGCCATTAGTTCAAACAACAACAAAACAAAAATAAAAATATCATCGCTTAGAAAGTAAAGATTAAGAAATTTATAATGCATAACATAAGACTTTGTTACCATAGAGCAAGAGCGCTCACCCAAAAGCAAATATTCAATTTCCCTAGAATTTGCTTAGGGGATGTTACTTCTCTTGGGGGAAAACCATTTTTTTTTCCACAAATGGACTTTTCAAATAAATTAACAAGTTGTTGTGTCGAGAAAATGAATTTGGGTTTCTTTCCGTAAAATTATTTCAACTTTATAAAAAAAAAATACTTTCTATAATTTTGATACTTCATATTTCTAAACATCACTGTCATTGTGCTCTATAATGTTCGATACGTCAAGATGGACAGACCAGAAAGAAAGAGAAAAAGTGCAAAAAATAAATCGATTTTTCTGTGTCATACATAGGTCTATGAGTTTTTAATTTATGAAAACAAAGCAACATTCTCAGTAATAAGAAAAAGATCTCCAAACACTTTCTTCTTTGTCGTCCTTCACCTTTAGTCCAAGGAGTAAAACTCAATCAATTCATGCACATATGGCTTATAGCTATTTTGACCAGACATATTTGATTTTCAAAATTTATTATGTCCTTCTATGTCAAAAATGCTTTTCAAAACAGGTAAATGTAGTTATACCTACATAAATGCATGTGTGCAACATCATTTTGAAATACATATGTATTTCGGGTCTGGCATTTAGCCATTTATTTCTTCGACGAAATACACATAAATCTGTTTCACATCAGCAGTTTTTCAATTTTTTTTTCCTATTTTCTTATGTTGCCAATATTATTTTCTCCATAGAATATAACTTACCTTTGGCTAGACTTTAAAAAAAATGCAGGACGTTTTTATTGGCGCATAATAAATTACATGTTTGAAAGGACGCACACATAAATTATGAAATGGAATAATTTTCTGTTTAGTTTTTGTTGAATTCGTGGGGCAGAAATACGAATATGTGTGGAGAGTATGTCTACATTTCTTCAAGGTAGGTAGATTGTTGATAGCATAAGAAAGATGGAAATTCAAAACTTCTAAAGAATGTCATAATTTTATAGGAATTCGAGAGTTTAGAAGTTTTGATTAAGGCCTTTTAAATATTACATTGACGTGCTATATAGCAGTACCGGCATTTGAAGCAATATAACATTTCGTGGAACACCTAGTATTATAGAGAAGTCATTGAAGATTTATGTATGTATATACTTCGAAAGAGCGAACAAAAGAATCTAAACACATTTTTTTTAATTATACGTGTTTTTATTCTTTATAAGTTCTGATCATTATGTTAAGATATTAATTTTAGTTTTCATTTATTTTGTTGTTACTTTTTATATAGTAATATACTAATATGTCATCTTGTAGAAAATTTTGTAACCAACAAATTTATAATGTATATTTTTGTCCTAAATTGCATAATTCTAAAATTTTAAGGGGGATATATCAGAAAAAATGTTGCGATTTTAACGTTTTTTTTTCACTTTCGAATTTCTCCTGGAACGCGAGCACAATTTTTGACAGCTGCAAATTTAGTTAAAGACTAATTTAGCAAGCCATAACAAATACAGCACGCTTTTCGTGACTTGACTGGGCTATTTTCAAACAAAAATAGTGAATTTGGAGAATTTATTACTGAACATTGACAAACTATAAACTTAAAAAAAAATCACTTACCCCTGTTCGAAATATTAATTTTCAAAAAAAAAGAAATTAAAATATTTGTTTAAAAATACAAAATTCACTTCTTAGAGCCAATTTATTCACAGTCCATTTGAAAATGGATTGTTTCGTGTTAATTAAAATCGCTTTTAATAAAATAGTATTATTCAGGAATATTCATTAATATTTTGATTCTTTACTCACCTTTAGTTAACTGACTTGCTTAAAATTGCTTCTTAAAACCTTAATTCTTTTTAAAAAATCCTTCGCATTTTTTCTTTATTATGACTGATGAACTATAAATTTAGTGTGCGGCTAGTTAAAAATGCTCAAAATGCAGGCTCCTAACCTTTGGCTGCTCATATATGGGATATTCGCAAAAAAAGTGTGCTATCTAAAAGGTCAGTAATAAAAGGTCAACTAATTTCAGTAATTGGTCAGCCATTGTTTTTGTTTAATTGAATTTTTAAAATTAATTTTTTCAAGGTCGTATAAGACTTTTAGCAACTCATTTGGATATTCGCAAAAGAAGTATACTATTTGAAAGGCCAACGACTCGTGATAAAAGGTCAGCTTGTGTCAGTAATTGGTCAGCCATAGGTTATTTTATATAAATTTTCGAAGTTTTTTGTTTGGCCGTATAAGACTTTTAGCACCTCATTTATGGGATATTCGCAAATAAAGTATACCAATTGAAAGGGAACAGACTCGTGATAAAGGGTCAGCTAGTTTCAGTAATTGGTCAGCCAAAGTTTTTTTTAATGAAGACTCTTATACTGTCACCTTGAAGCAATCTTTAAAAATTCATTAAAAAAAAAATCTAAGGCTGACCAATTTCTAAAACATGGTGACATTTTATGAAGATTTAATAACCTTTCAAATGGCATCTTTTTTTTGGAAAATTCGGTAAATGAGGTGCTAAAAGTCTTATACGGCCTTCAAAAACAAAAAGCTTCAAAAATTCATATAAAATAACCTATGGCTGACCAATTACTGAAACTAGCTGACCTTTTATCACGAGTCGTTGGCTTTTAAAATTGTATACTTCTCTTGTGAATATCCCACAAATGAGGTGCTAAAAGTCTTATACGACCTTGAAAAAATAAATTTTAAAAATTCAATTAAACAAAAACTATGGCTGACCAATTACTGAAACAAGCTGACCTTTTATGAGGTCTAGGTAACCTTTCAGATGTTGTATATTTTATTCGAATATCCCATAAATGAGGTGCCAAAAAAAAGTTGGTGACCTTGAAAAACTTTAACCATTGATAAAAAATTTCCTATGGCTGACAAATTTCTGAAACTAGTTGACTTTTTTTGACCAATTACTGACCTTTTAGATGGCATACATTTTTTTGTGAATATCCCATATATGAGGTGCTAAAGGTGAGGAGCCCTCAATGCAATTAAAAAAAAAAACCCTACATTGGATGGGTTTGATCAGGTGAACTCGGTGGCGCAATGCGTAGTGCATAGCCCTCAGAGGTAGCTGGTCTATGATCAATTCCAGTTGACGCAACTTATACTAATTTATAAATTAAAATAGAACATCAGGACAAAGCACCACGAAAGGAATCTGATAATTGGTGTGGCAGCCATGAAATTGCAATAATACTAGCCAAATGCAATGGTCGTAGCCCACTCAAGTGGTGGTTGAACATTCAAACATTCATTTTTTTTTATTATTTGCTTGTACATTGCCATTTCGTTCATTGCAATTTTATACATTAAGTAAATTGTTTGTTTTAAACAACATATACTTTCTAGAAACAAAAAAATGTGCCTATTCAAATTTGCCTAAAATTGGGTAAAAAAAGTGCGTATACGCCTCAGTGTACCATTCACTGTTTTAAAGTCGTTTTTAGATTGAATATTTTTGGTACACTACGGTGTGTCCGTTCATTGTTTAACAGTTTTGGTACTAGACTGACATACATATACTGTAAAAAAGTCATTTTGCTATATTAATATAGAATTTAACTTGATTCCAGAACACGCGAGATATTCTAATCAAAAATCATGGTAAAACTTTTGTTTCCCCTTTTGAATTGTAGTACTTCAAAAACCAAAAGTTAAAGTACATCAAAACATTTCTAACAATGTCGTCGCCTGAGAATTATTTTGACGTATATGCCATTTGGGCGATTTTGCGAAATTGAATTTTAAGGTTTGAGTTTAAATAAAAAAAAAATTAACGATTTAGTTTTCTTTTTTTTTTAAAATATATTATTATGTGGTTAATCTTCTTTCGATTGAAGTTTTCCAAGGTGTCCAGTCGGTTTTGGTTTTCAAATTATAAGTATTTTTCTTTAGAATCAGTTTGTCGTATATTCCACGAAAATAAGCATTTTGTTGCACCCCATACACGTACGACAAAGTTAACGCACATACGACATTGCAATACTAAGTTCATGCCGATACGAATGAGAACAAATTATTCAAAAACAGAGTGTCCGGTAATTCGTATGCCATACTTTGCGATGTGATTTTTGGTCATATTCTAACAAAAAAATTGTTCCATAATTAAGTCTGATTTTCAACTTTGACATCACTTTTTGACGGTTTAAAAAAAGGCTAACTTTGGTGTACCCTAACCCATGTTAAGGTCAATTTTTCTGTCAGTACTAATGAAAGGGACCTCATTTTGGACTTTTTTTGTAGTAGAAATACTATTCTTTTAAAATAGGTTTAAATTAAGCTGATATGTTTTAAGGGTTTTGCAGGATATTCAATTTTAAATGGTGTTCAATTTTGTCTGCCCAAGCTAAGTTTTGACTATGAGGTCAATTTTTTTCAAAAAATGCGTAATGAAAATAAAATTTTCTTATTTTTACCTGATGAACGAAACAATAATAAAAAAAATAGTGCACTCAAAAACCCATACATTTTGGATACTTGGGAAAATTTAAAACTTATCTAAGACTATACTGTAGAACATTTTTTTTTTAGAATATGAACACGAATCACATCCGAAAGTATGGCACACAAATTACAACAGGACATGCTGTATATGATTTTCAATAGCTGTATATTTAAGAAGAGTCAATCTTTTAAAGGTACTCGTGTACTGTGTTTATTAAAAAAAAAAATAACATAAGTATATTAGGGGTGTCTAATAATTTTTTTTTTGTCAGATATTCAAAATGGGTATCGGGGATCTTGTAGGGGATACCCACACAAGTATTTCTACATCCAGGAAATTTTTTAAAATGGAACTTCCAGACGCCGTTTTTTATGTAAAAAACACGTTTTTTTCAAAGTCAACAAATGATCAAGAATTTCACGTATCAAACGTGGTTTCACCGACTTTAAAAGATTTCTTTTGACTCTCTGGGGATGCTAATAACAAAATAGCACAAGTAACTGCCCCTTAAAATTTCAAAATATCCTTTTTTTACTCGATAAATGGCTGAAATCCCCCAAAAAATCGGTTGCTTTTTTAGCTTTTCTCGATTTTAAAGACCTATAGGAGTTCAGGAACGAACAAGTAAGACCAGTATCATAGGTAATTTCGTGTGCTAAACTCAAATCTATCAAATCTCAAATGCTTTGTATAGACACTAAACACATACAATGTGCGATCATATTTTAGTTGAGATATTTTCACTCGTCAACATAAACACTAAATACTACCCCTTTGATCCTACACCGCACGCGCCGCGGCACCACGCCGACAACCTGCAAAAATAAAAAAAAAAAAAAGTATACACATACATATACATATTTATGATCTGTTTTATATTTTTTTCCCATTTCCGTACACGTACGCCAAACCAATTCTGCCGTTTCATTTGAATTTTTGTGTTGTATGTGTTAAGTCTACGGACGTACGGCAAAATAAAATTAAACAAGAAATAAAACGAAAATACATGGACTTTTTGTCGTATATCCAGAAATCTGGCGTTTACGACAAAACAAAACTGAAGGATGATTTAATTTGTGGATATACGACAAAATTCATACTGAATATCTCAGTAACGGTAAATGATTGGAAAATTCTGATTGTAGAAATGGAAAGAGGACCTTCGAAAACATAGGACGTTTACGACAAATAATTCGGCGACGAATTATAGATTGTTTTTGGACCAAGATGTGTTTTAAATTCTGTGGGCTTTTATTTTCCATATCGCACTTTATGATTGCAAAAAAATAAATAAGGAAACAAGAAATTGAGTCCATGCTAATTGATAGTGAATAAAATGAAACAATTCCCCCTTAAAAATTGTATTTCATTGTTGTAGCTTAAACCGATATTAAATTAAAAGTAATAGTAATATAAATAGTTAATAGAGGAAACGGCATTTAAAATCATTAAAGGAGTTTGAATTAATACAAAATATTTAAAATTGATCAATTTCTTAATTTTAATGGCGAATTTTAATTTAAA
Organism: Melangyna quadrimaculata; assembly: GCA_949320155.1. Classification (NCBI taxonomy): domain Eukaryota; kingdom Metazoa; phylum Arthropoda; class Insecta; order Diptera; family Syrphidae; genus Melangyna; species Melangyna quadrimaculata. Next base: position 149,104,729 of record OX439483.1, on the reverse strand, counting down.
GAGAAGTAAATAAGTTGGGACATAGGTCTACAATTCTTGGCCTATTATATTCTTCAACTGAAAAATTAAGTTCGTGCTCCTCATGAGTTTCCTTATACTCCGAATGTATGAAATTGATCCAAAAGGGTGTTCTGGAATCAAGTTATTATTAAAAAATTCTACATTAATGTAGCAAAATGACTTTTTTACAATATATGTATGTCAGTCTAGTATCTGTAGTAACTGTTGAACAATGAACGAACACACCGTAGTGTAGCAAAAATATTCAATCTTAAAACGACTTTAAATCAGTTAATGGTGCACTGAGGCGTATACGCACTTTTTAATCAAATTTTCAGCCAATTTGAATAGGCACATTTTTTTGTTTCTGCAAGTTAAGATAGTATATGTTGTGTAAAACAAACAATTTACTTCTTGTATAAAATTGCAATGAACGAAATGGCAATGTACAAGTAAATAATAAAAACAAAAAAAAATGCGTTGTTTCGGCTTGCTATGAAATTTAAATGAGTCTGAAGGAAAATCGGAATAAATGTAAGGAGCTGGCTTAGGAACGAATAACGACGACGAGACATTTGTTGGATATGCATTTTTTGAAGGACAATTGTAGAATACTATCGCATTTCAAATCCCTGTTGAAAAAAAAGTTATTCTCTAACTAAAATTGTGATTTTCCAAATTAGTCTGGTGAAAATTGACCTGAACCCAAAAATGTCGGTATATAGAAAAATGTTTGATGGTATCCGCATGGAAAAAGAGTGCTGAATCTGAATATATCGGATTTTTAAATACGACCGTTTGAAGGGGAAGAGGTTGTTGTGCATCAAACGGAAAAAAATTACTTTGGCACCATCTATGCATGTGACACATGATTTCAAGGTACTTTTTAATGGCCTAATGACATTAAAACTAAGACGATAGGGCTACCCAAACAAAAGTTACAGTCCTTGTTATGTAAGAGTGTTTATATTTTCAGTACGTAAATGTATGTAAATATTGCGGAAACACTTTGGGAAGAATGGCTCGTTAATGAAGTTTTTAATTATAAAGCTTAAATTTAAATAAATTAATCAAGGCATAATTTGTTTAATAAATTAAAACTTTGATATACCCCCAGCCGAGTTCAACAAAGTTAACAAACGTATAGACTGCTGATACAATTGGAAAAAATGGTAGGTACTTTTTATAAACCGCTTTGGGAAACCAATCAATTTCAGTGCTGAGAGCAAAAATCGTCACTTCTGAAATCGTAAAACTTATTTCAAACTGACAGTATTTACCTGCGGAAATTGGGAAGAATAGTTAGTATCTTACTTAGATAGTTACTCGATGTTTTCGTTTAAACGAAGTAAACACTTTTGTATAGGTTGCTAATAATAATTAAGGTCGTAATACTAGAGGCTAATTTAGAAGTCAATTTAAACAACAATAAAATATTTGTGGTTATGCGAAGTTCTCTGGCGACCATGCATGAATAGAGTGAACAAATGATATTTGATGGGATATTTTATTTTTTAAACAAAAAACAAAAAAGTGAATTTTTTTGGTCAAAAAGGACTTGGTATAAAAAACGCACATAAAACAGATAAAAATGGTTTATTGAATAAACACAGTAGTTTTTTGGATAAAATACTTTTTTGATGAAAAATGTTTTTTTTTTAATTTTTCTTTTGATTTTTAAATTTTGTATTTAAACAATTTAATTAAATTTTTAGTTCAAAAGAAGTTTGGATTTGTTTGTAAACCGAATTTCATTATTTCGAAAATTTTTCTCTAACTACATACATTTGTTTTTGTATGTAAAATCTGCTTAAAGCCACTTGAGGTAAAAGATCAAGTAGGTACGAGCAACACAGATGTGTTTTATTTTAAACAAACACAAAAAAAAACAGCATTTTTATGTGGTCCTGTCATGTAAAACTTTTTTTTTTAATTTGAATATCATACAAATGTTTTTACACCACGCCGCCGCCCAAGATGAGCACTTTAAGAGCATCAATAAAAATATTATATCATCTGTTTTACTTGCGATATACGTAGTATAGGGCAAGTTTAGGATTCGTGCAAAAAAAGAAATTCGAGATAATAATTTACCCTAACATTACGATGATAGAAAACGCGAAAAAAGTGGGTTTCGCAATTCTTTCTGTCTGTCTGTCTGTCTGTCTGTCCGTCTGCCTGTCCGTCTGTCTGTCTGTACCTCGACCTGCAGCCTAAACGGCTGAAGCGATTTTCTTCAAACTTTGGACTTAAGGTCCTTTGGTGATTCCCTAGAGGGGAAATTGGAATTTTTTTTACCTTAAAAAATAACGGTACCTCCCATACAACCAATATACAAAAATTGATTTTTTTTCAAAACGGCTCTAACGATTTTGAAAAAAAAACTACGAGCTACTAGAATTACTACAATTAATATTTTGGTAGAAAAAAAAATGTTTGTAACGGTTATTAACGGTACCTGTCATAGAACTGATATTTTGGTTTTTAAATTTCTCGTCAACGGCTACACCGATTTCAACCAAATTTTTTATGTAAGAGGGCCTTTACAATTTTAACAATTTTTCATTCAAATTTTTTCGAAAAAATGATTTTTGGATTTTTTTTTGAAAATTAAATATCTTGAAAATGGGTCAATGAATATTTTTTTAATTTTGTGTAAAATTGTATTTTATTTAATTCTAAAAGTTGGCATACAAAATTTTATTTTTAAAAATTTTCAAGAATTTTTATATATAAAAAATTAATTTTTAAGAAATTAATTTATCAAAAAAATCATATAGCATACTTTTTTTTGAGCTCTATCTGTTTTAGCTATTAAAAAAAATAATTTATATTTTAAATTGATTTTAAAACTTTTTTTAATGATATCATAATGTTATAGAACCATTGTATATGTACATTGTCAATTTTAAACTACGTTCAAGTTGTTAGCTACGAGAGCAAGTTTGTGCGATCCAGTCATGCCCATTTTTTTTCTTTGCCGTTGGCACTTGTGATAATAATCTTCGATATACATATAATCCAAAACAAACTTAATATATCTTGTTCTCTATAAACATTATCTTAATTAAAATCAATGTTTTTTTTGTCGGAATAATGTCAAAAATTATAGAAACATCCAATTCACGCATGAATATATTTATGAAAATAAAATTTAAATATTCATCATTCAAAATAACAACATTTCTGCAAATATTAGCAAAACAAGTTCTACCAAAATCTCGTTGATTTTAAGAAAAAAAAATCATGATCTTTTACTGGGAATTGGAATAACAATGTTAACAACCGATTGCTTTTCCATATAATATGTATGTACGAATATTCAATCGCTAATAGTATAAATCAAACTCAATTCAAAAAAAATGATTATACGAGTAGTTTGTTTATTTGTTTTTTAAATAAATTTAATTGTTTTATTTTTAAATACATTTTCTGTGGTAGGGAGGGATGTGTTTGTTTTTTAAGTAAGGTATTTTAAATTTTTTGTTTGGAAACTTGTGTTATATTTTTAATTGGGATGAAAACCTCGAACCTCGATATCGATATACCTTTCGTATCATATGCATATTCTAGGTAGGTAGGGCACTTTAATTTGGATTAGTTTGGATTAATTTGAATATTATTAACTAATTAGTTGTTTATTAATTATTCATTTTGTTAATTATTTTTGATATCCATCGGTTGTTTCGTTAATTTGTCTAACCAATTATATTTATGCCATCCGATTCCACTTTGTCTTAGAAAAAATGTCTTACATTGTTTGCTAAGTCATTTTTTTAATGTGAAGATAACAGGGTTAAAGTCATAAATATTAAACAACATTCTTTTTGTATGTATAGATAAATGATTTAACAAATCAACCAAGACGAATTATTCTAATCAGATTTTGTTTCGGCATATGGCAAGTTATTGTCGTTCTCGCTGATGTAGGTAGGTACCTTTTTGTGCTTAATAATGGGATTTGAAATTTATGATGTATGAGGCGTATGGCACATTAATTAGGCATGATTAACTGCACACTTTATATTTCAATTATTATTTTTGACAGCAACAAACAACTAGAGCTAAATGTTATGATTTATTGTCCTTTGTTTTGTATTGATTGCAATTTTCAAATGAATTGTTGGTATATATGTACATACACATGTACATATATTATGTAACTATATGTAACTATATTCAATTGAATCTTAAAACATTATGGAAATATAGACTTATTCATGTAGTACAGATAGCTATGGCTCATTTTGGAAATGTTTGAGTTTGTATCGTCCCTCCTACAAATGATCATAATAATAAAAAATTCTGTGCCAAATTTAACTAAAGGTTTAACTAAGGTTTAACACGTGCCATTTAGCACTTGAAGTTTCCTACACAAAATACACGTTAATTTATTCAAAAAAAAATTTAAAAGTGTAAAATATGATGGAAACATTTTAGCAAAATATAGATAACGGTATTTTTTGGAAAAAAGTGCAATTTAAAGAAAATGCACGATAAGATCACTCTTACTTGCTGTTAGTGACTGCAGATAGACAAGAAAACAATATGGTTTACATAGATTATGGCAAGGCGCCATCAAAGGTTAGAACCCTTTTGCCTCGTCAGGCTTATGTGCGTTACTTGATCCCGCGATCTTCTGCTTACAGAAATTCAATGTCAAAAGTGAATAAGTGTATAGTGTTTCATACAAAATTGCATAACAAAATATACAGCAGTCTCACACCCATAGAAAAAACAAAAGACAAAAGAAAGAGAGAGAAAAGTGTCGTATGAAACTGAAATTTCATGGTGCTTATAATTTTTTTTTTTGTTTTCTTGGTGTACAAGAGACATTCCTGATGGGGTATCGAAACATGTCAAACAAGTTTTTACAAGGGGAGGGTCTCACTAGTTTTCCTTGTCCTAATTTTTGGTACTGAAATCCAGCAAGGGATTGCCAAGTATCTGACAAGTTTTCCTCGTCTATATTTTCTCTACTGAAAACTTACTAGGGCCTTGGCTTAACAACACAGAAGCTTGGCATTTTTCATAATACGATTTCCCGACAACCTATATGTGCAGAAAAAAATAAATATTTAATTATAATTGGATTAACTAATTTATTAAATTCTCTGTAAATTTCAGTCTCGTCTCGGTGTCTACTCGGATGCTTGAAAGGCAGTCTCGGTATCGCATGATGAGACCGAGACTTTTTCGTCTAGTGGCCAGCCCTAGCAGTAGTATTATGACAAAATCAACCAAGCCAGTAAACATTTATTCGGGGATATCCCAAAACGATACAAAAAAAGGGAATTTCATAAAAAGAACCCAAAACTTTATTTCCGTCACTCGATTTTTTTTTTTTTGCAAAAACCTGGTAAGTAGTTTCAATAAAACTGTTTTAGCGAGATCAATCAGTAAGATTCGTTTATGATAAAACTTAATAAAACCAACTAAAAACTAACTAGGTTTTTTCAGGGCTACTTGCGAGAAATTGACAAATCCACAAAGAGTATCACTTGTCATGAATAAGTGCTTCTCGTTTAGCCGTTCGGATTCGGCATAAAATTGTAGTTCTCTTCCATTCCTGTCGACAAGCACACACAGAAATGGTTGCGAGTTGTTAGTCACTAACAAAACAACATTGCTGCCGAACTATACGATACGGAATCAAACGTTCGAAATTACCTCAAATCACCTTTTTTTCTACCGATGGCTTATTCCCTGCTGACTTACAATCGAACAAAAAATATTAATTAAATCAATAAACTCAAAATCCTATTGTTTGAACTTTGAAATAGAGAAATTAATAAAAACTATTTTTGAGACAGATTTACGAAGAAATATTAAAATTAAGTAGAGTGGATAAATATAATTAAATTAAAAGTACAATTAACCTCAACTCCAGAAATTAATGTGCTTCGCCCAGATATGATCAGTCAATCTGTTATATTCTACTAAGGCACAAAATGTTGATCGATGTTTACCGACTATTATAAAAATCACAGCAAGAATACCTATACTGCGAATTTTATTATTCTAGGGAAATTTGTTTAAATTCGAATGAACCAAGGTAATAATTACTGTGATCAGGGTTTTTATAATGAAAATATAAGAGTTACAAATGTTTGAATTTTCAACAACCACTATATAAGAGTATATGTAAGGATCGACCAAAATTTGTGACTTTGGCCATGTGTCAATTGCGTTAAAATTGCGTTAAATTTGATCTCATGGCTAAATTTTGACATAACTGAGGTGACTACAGTCGTCAAAATTTAACCTGCTACGGAGCTCGTTTAAATTTTAACTAGTGGATAAATGTTGACGTTTGTATTAAAGTTCTTGTACATTACTTACACCATCAACTTATTATACCTGGACTGCTAGGAGCTAACATCACGATCAGTATGTGACTTTCACACGCTCAATTAACTAACGCTTATCAACCAAAATCAGCGTATTAACGATACCCATGATTAGTAACTCATTTGATCAACAATAAACACATTCGACGATTTCCCAGTGTCAATAATAATGGATTAAAATGGGATACACGTTATCAAACCTGTTTGAGAAACCTGTTTTATGTCAAACACTTAACAGTATCAAAAAAAATTGTGAACAAAGAACGTGTTTGTCAAACAGAGTACCTACACACGATCAAACGTGAACAGATTTGTCAAACAGCTTTGATAATGTGTACCCCGCTTAAGGCTCTTCCAAACCAATGCGAAACATTCGGCGCGGTGGAGAAACATTCGCCGTTGGCTTGGGCACTCTCATTTATCTCCATGCTAATAAATTTTGACTAGCGAATGTTTCACATTAAAGGCTCTCCCAAACCAATGCGAAACATTCGGCGCGGCACAATAGGCACTGCTGTCGCTTTTAATCGGTCAAACCATCTTCAATGCAACTTTTGTATGAGAATGACGATCGACTAGCATACTCCAAAGCGATTTGGATAGATTGTGTTGTAATTCTTTCTGAAGAAAATAATATTGCAACAACATATCAAGGTATCTGAACATTTTTGGATAGGTTGACTTGACACCGTCTTCGATAGTTTTTCTAACGCAAGGAACGTCAATGGGAAATGTATGTTTTAAAAAATTCCGTTTAATGCAATTGACACAGCAAAACCCTTCAATTTTATTTACCCCTATAAAAACGGATCAAATTTAACTGGGATCAAATTTAACCAAAATTTTAACGCAATTGACACACGGCCTTACGATAATATGACATCAGACTGAGTGAAAAGCCCATTGTCATATCTGGGCGAAACACATTAATTTCTGGGGTTGAGGTCACTTGTTCTCTTCTAAAATGAGTCAAAGTTTTCATCCCATTTTTGTTTAGACTTTTTTTCAGCCACAAAGCATTCAGCCTTATCAAAATCAAAGAAATTTCGTTCAATTTGACACATCCCAACGTTTATTTCCCAATTTTAATATATAAAACAACATTGCCTACTTTTATTATTATTGTTTCCGGTAAAAACAAACTTTAATAAACATTCCAAAGATTTGAACTCCTACTAAAATCTTCACTCCTAATAAACTGTTCCTTCCCGTAAAATATTATTTTCAAAAAACAAAAATGTTTCCCCGAAAAGTGCCACCTAACTTAATTCACATGCAACAACCCAGAAAAGGTTAGTCAAAGTTCAAGTTTAAATTGAATTAGAACAACAAAAACAACAACAACAGCACCAACAAAAAAACAGAGAGAAAAAGAAAATGTTTCAAGGCGCGCACACCGCACACCGCACATCAAAATCATTTGTTTCATTCCAACACAATTTACGCCGTGACGAGCATTAGGGTTAATTATTTCTTATTTTTTCGAAATAAGGAAAAAACCCTTTACTTCTGCTTTTCTTATATTTTATTTAGGTATTTTTTATTATTTCTTTTTGTTTTACAAAATAAAAAAAAGTTTATCCCTTACACGGTTGTTGTATCTTTCATGAATTTATTATCATGATGAGTGTGTTTTTTGTTTTTGTTGAAGAGGAAGCACATTTTTTTATTTTTTTGTTTTGGAATCCTAACTTTAAATTAAATTATGTTTCACGGTAGGTGGCGACTTATTTATGAAGCCGAAGACATCAAAAAACGCATTAAATGTCATTTGCTTTGTTCCTTAATTCTCCTTACTCTCCTACCTGTCAATAATTTATGATAAAGACATAGAATTATCATGTTTTACACAAAAGCCTTTCTTCGGTCGGTCGGTTCGGTTCGGTCGGTCAGGTTCAAGCTGTGTCGGCTCTGGTTGGACCGGCCTATCTGCTGCACCCATCTTGATTTTATTCTTTTGTTGATGGAATGGACTGACTACATACCTTTCCAATTGCACTCCCATGAGGTCATTACCAGGATACAAACACAAAACACACACAGTGATTATGATTATGGTGCGGGAAAATGATTTGATTCAGATAGATGAGATAAAATAAGAAGCAAGAGGGAGAGAGAGAGAGTGTGGGAAGGAAAGAGGAGAAAAAACCTCCCTGAAGGAAGGAAATGAGCCTGGGACTGAGACTGGGACTGGCTCTGGGATCGTTAAACGTGTGTGTTCCTAATTACCCCCTAATATTCAATAATTGCCTCAATCAGAAGGATATTCCTATAAGATTGAATGTTTGAATTGGGATGAGCATGGATAGGTACTATCCATAGTACTATCCATGGAAATGGGAAAGGGAGGACGGGGTGGGTGTTCCAGAGGTTTGTTTGTTAGGATGACAGAGTTTGTCGTTATGTTACCGCACATACCTAAATTCATACACAAGCATACGATAGGAATTTCAATTAGTTGCATATGTTTTAAATTCCAGGACAGTATCTATATAGCATGATGCCGATGGTCCTTCTCTCCTTTACATATATCTACGACGATCCTTAAGGCAAATTGAAGTTATGTATATGTAATGTGTGTGGAACATGTACCTATATGAAATGATGCTTAAGGAAATCGACATCATCATGCGATTTCTATATTTGCTCATAAGGTGCCCTTTCCGCATGCATGCCTGCATATTTTCAAAACTATTTCGTTGGTTGGAAATTCTTGAGTAAATATGAAGTACTTGTAAATATTGGATATTTTTATATATAGGTTTATAAAAGGAGTTAAAATATTTATTTTTCAGATTTAGTTTTGTGAACAGATAGGTAGGTATTTAAAAAAAAAACTTTTCTTTGGATGAACAAAAGGGTTTGCATTCCATTTATTTGGTTTGGCATACCGTTATGCAAGTTACAATGGTGATACATTTCTTAAATGATGGTAGGTAGGTAAGTGATGGTAGGTGTAGAGACCTATCCCACAACATGATCAGGAGAGTGTATAAGAAATAGCCAGCACAAGAAGATTATCTCTTGTGAGCATATGATAAGAACCGGTTCTACTCTAGAATAAGATCATTATCTTGTTATCAGTTCAGTTGTCTGTCATTGTACAATCGTAGAGTGAACATCTCTTTTATATTAAAAATTAAAGTATCGAGACTAACAAGTGTGTTATTAGTTATTACGCGGGTCTATACAGAAGGTATGAAGATGACATTTTTATTTCTTTTTTTTTATGAAAAAAGTCTAACGAAAAGTGTGTTGCGTAGGCATAGTGGAACTTCTTTCAAAATGCATGCAACGATTATACCTACGCTCAAATAATAATGGTAAAGAAAATATGAGAGTACTTACCTATATATATGTCAGGGTGGGTCAAATTTTACAAAGTGTCTTTAATTTTATTGATACCATGAACAACTACGTAGTTGCTTGTGTTTAAAAACAACATCTGCAAGAAAGTTGGCTAACAATTTTAACTTTTAGAGGTCTCTCGACCCAACCTAATATTTATACTTGGTGACTCGGAGCACTATACCTATTGTACCAAGAAGTAAGTAAACTGTCTCAAAAAATATTTGTACGCATATTAATAAATCAAGCACTTTAAAGGATGGTTAGTTCGTTGACTTTTAACTTCAAGTTTCTCTGATCTCCCAAATATTGTTTCCGAAATTAAAAAAGGAACTTTCGTCTCTCAAATCTATTAAAGATACCAGTTCTCTGGATTAACCACACAATTTTAATAAGGAAATAAGAAAGATTAGGTTTAATTTTTAATATTTTAAAATGGCTGGTGTTCTATCGGAAAAGACGTGTTCGTGTCAATTGACAATATCTTTTCAAGACTAGTTTCTGTATCTATGGGTGTCCCACAAGGTAGTCACCAACACCTCCTTTTCCTTATTTTTATCAACGATAAATGCTGGTATGCCCCAGGGCTCCGTTCTATCTCCGACCCTCTTCCTCATATTCATTAATGATATGCTGTCTGAAACTTCTAATACACTAAACTGTTTTCCTGACGTCAAACAGTACCCCCAGCTTTTCATATTCGTTTTTAGATTCACATCCATGTCCTTCGGTTGTGGATCTTCAACGGCAGAGTATGATAAGCTCATTAAATTCTGATCTCGACAGCATTGTCCAACGCTTCGCAAACTCAATGCTGTCTACTGTCGTTTAAACGAAACCCACCCCCATCCCGCTATCCATGAGCGGAACTTGCGTTGAGGTAACCGAAAAGCTTTCAGTCCTCGGTATGTGAATGACAGACCAACTACTATGGAAAGATCACATATTTGATGATGCCAAAAATGCTGCTAAGTTCTTCAAGATGTGAGAAATTTGTCAACCCCCATGATGTGGGTGTTATCTATAAAGTGTCCTCAAAAACTCGAGTATAATTCTTATTGTTTAAGACTATACTCAACCTAATTTCAAATTATGAACTTAAAATTGAACTTTTATAAATTTATTAATAATTTAATTTTTATTCAATTTCAATTCATTTTGAATTTTATCTTTGTTAATTAATTTACAAGACCACTGTACTAGCAATTTCATATTTGAGTGATTTTATTAAACTCTTGATTTGTAAACCAACTTACAACTCCACTGTACTTGCGGATTCAGATTTGATTGAATTATTAAGTTTAAAAGTTTTCTTATCGTAAAGGTTAGACCGCACTAGGCGGAACTGCACTGCAGCGGAACTGCGATTCAAAATAATTTGTATGAATTTTTATGAAGTTCAGTTGCCGCTTAGTGCGATATACCTCATACAATTTCATACTAATAATGTTTTGCCGCGTCGTGAAGTGTAGTTCCGCTGCAGTTATGTGCGCTCGAACCTTTACTGCGTTACAACAAGCGGTACTTTTTATATTTTGCGAGAGCTCACTGGAAAGCCACAGTTGCAGTAGTTTGTAGTTTGAGTCGTTTTGGCTTTTGCCTGTGCATGCAAATTTTTCTTCTTTTCTTTCGATTTGAACCACAGCGCAGAGCACAACCAGGAACAATAATTTGGTAACATTATAAATCTAAACAAAATTATAACTTTTAACTAAACCAAATTCTTTTCTTATACATATGGTATGGTTAATTTTTCTGGACGCTATTTATAATAGTGCGTGTGGTTTATAAATTAAAATAATTCATCAACACTCATGTTTGGGCAAGTGCTCCAATAACCCACTTGAGTCTATTGGATAATAGAATACAAAGAAGAGCTACAAAATTGATAGGTGATAGAAATATAACGGAAGCATTTGCAACCCTTGAACACCACCGCAATGTTTCATGTCTTTCGTTATTTTACCGTTATTTTTATAAACAGTATTCTACTGAAATAGCCAGTTGCATTCCCCCCTTAAAATATTCAACCGTACGGAAGTACTGTTAAGTATAAAGATTCTTTCTTAAGTCGCACTACAAGAATGTGGAATGGTTACCCAACTCTTTCCTCTATTTTTCCCTTCCATTTTAATATTCAAAGGTTCCTCCCCCATTTTCCTAACGCTCGCACTGTGTTTAATCTAACATCTAAAGGGAATTAAAAACCCGTTGAGTTCACGCACCTACAATACAAAAATGCGTTGAAACAATGTTAACTTGAATGAAGGCAAAAACGTATAAGATATGTATTCAATCTATCTTAAAGTAAAACGACCCTACATTCAATTATGCACTGAAATAAAATTAGCAACATTTTAAATCCGTTCGTGGTGAAATCCACAGTTTACACTTCAATCCACTTTTTTGTGCCCAACGTAGTTTCAAAAAGTTACATAGTTAAGAAAAGCTCGCATTGTTTTGCATTTTTCATGTCAGCTTAATATGAAGAATTTTGAGAGCGTATATTTTGAAGTACCTCCCATAAATTTTCTCCCTGTTTATATACAGATATTTCAATTTTTGTTTTAGTTGATTTTTTTCCCTCCACTTAAAACTTGGGGTTATGGCTACAAATGGTATTTAATTTATACTATTTAAAATAGTATGTTAAATTCTCATTATGTTGAATCTTGTCCGTAAATGTAGACTTATGGTGGCAGAAACTCTGTAACTTACTTGTTTTGCCCAACAAATAAGCATTCTATTAGCTTAACATACAAATACATAGCAAATTTATTCGATTCCACAAATATAAGGAACGGGACGTTACGAAATCTATTCAGAATTTTGATGTAAACTCTATGCGCAGAGCTTAAAATTACCCTCCCCCCAATAAAAACATCGTTTCCCAAGCCTTTTGTCTTCCTCCCTACTTAAGCCGTAAAATTTATTCAAAAATAAATTTTAATAAAATCAATACTTAGATACAATCCCCTCTAAAGTGATTAGTATATTCCTTTTTTGATGATAATAAATCTACAGTCATAAAAACGAATCTCTTCAACAAAACGAGTGTATAAATAATCCAATTTTACAGCAACAATTATAATAGCTTATATAGCATAGCTCTCCCCCTATTAGATTTATATTATTTAATAGTTTTTTTTTTTTATTTTGAAATTCTTAACATCAAGTTTTCCTTCTCTCAAAACCAATTAGCATGGGTTAAGTCATTTAAAAATCCTTAATTAACCCGACCCTGATGGGAGTGCAGCAGCAGCAGATTTAAGCTAATAGCGTGTTTTGCTTTTGGTGGCTTTATTGCATCCATATAACTAATGGTATTCATTAAAGACAGTGTAAAGAGAATGTATAAGAGAGCTGGATGTTTTTCGTGGGTCACTTGTTTTAGCATGATGTAATACAGGGGTGGACTTTATATGTTTCTGAAGTGGCCTGTAGTTAAAACAACTATGTTATTATAAAGAAAAAATGTATGCGAAATCCCTAAAATTAAAATTAAAATTAAAATAGGGGAAACTATGTTTTTAAGTTTAGAAAATGTTTTAAATTTTTGTGTGTAAAGGTCCTGATAAGTAATAATTTTATTTATATTTTTCGACACTTAAGACCTTAATAAAACAAATTATCAACTCGTTTTTAAAAATATCAAATATTATGATTATAAAATAAATGTTTTGTTTTTAAATTTCACAAAATGCTTTATTGAAAATTATACTATAGAAAAATATAACTGCATGAGGCCCCATTTTTCAGTGCGAGATAGTTACGGAATTGAATTCAAGTTAGATATTAGAATTTTGGTAACTCCAGTTTAACTTTAATCTGGTCACCCAAAAACTGGACCTTAGAATATTTAAAAAAACTTTTATGTACAAAATTTCATTAAAAGATATTCACAAACTACAACAATGGATCTATTTCAAGTGTTGTTATTTTGTGTACTAATCAACAAAAAAAATCCCTGTGGACGAAGCCAAAAAACGCTAGGAATCAAATTTATTGACGTTCAATGTGTGCATCTGGACTAGGGGCATACAAAAAGTCAAACGAAGGTTGCGGGACAAACCATAACCCGTTTTGTGTCATCATAATGTAATTTCGATCAAAATCTTAAATTTGAAAATTTTATCAAATGTGAAACTTGCCGTTTAGTACCAATAAATTATAATTAAAAGCCCACGCCTCTCTTCCCCCCAGATACCGCACGCGAATGTAAAAAAGAGGCCTACAGGAAAAAAGGTACATAAGGCGAACAAAAACAGTTGAGCTTGAATGGGTATATCTCCGTCAATATTGTATACAAATTAATTTTTGAACTTGCCATATTTAAGGCTTGAGTCTTTTATTTATTTTATTTTTGCATGCCTCGTCATGACTATTGATGCTCCGACAAAAGCTATGACGAAATTACTAAAAAAAGTCAATGAAAATTCCCGGGGGAATTCTTCCCTTTTCTCTACTCTCCTATTCTAAAATATAATTTCTTCGTTCCCTTTTCCTTAATTTAAGCAATCTTCGAATATGAGATATAATACTACGAGAAAGAAGCTTGTTTTCTAAATGTCCAAAACGTGGAAAATGTAAATATATTTGATGTGAGGAGCATTTTAATTTTGGTAGAACAAATCTCCCGGGGAATATTCAGAGTTGGGCTAAATGTATTTTTATCGATTTGTTTTAATTTTGTCTGAATAAGAATTTTTTTTATAAAATTATTTATATTTTTATATATGAACTATCATTTCGATAGAAATTTTAATTTTTTCAAAAAAAAGTTCAAATGTTAAAATTTCAAATTCGGCTTTGTTTTTAAGTTACTTCAAAACTCTATCAGTGACGCATGGCTAAATTTAGTTGCCTTAAGCATTCCTAGGTCACACACAAACATCTCCATTTTGTTATAGTAAAATAACGCAACAGCTCATGCAGAACGAGGGCTTAATGAGTTTCAACTCTCAGCCATTCCTGTGCGCGTCGACAGGAATAAAGGGGACATAGAATTATTATACCGAATCCGAACGAGACGACGAGAAACACTTTTTCATGACAAGTGATTCTTTTGGAGGATTTGTTAATTCCTCGCAAGAGACAGTAGCCCTGTTGACAAAAACTTTCACTTTTTAGGTGGACGAGGTTGTGAATTGAACGCAGACCTCCAGCGGGCTACTAAGTGGGCGGACCTTACTTAAGTTTTATTTTTTGTGCTTTCTTGTGAAAACAAACTCTGAAGGCGAAATTTGTTTAATCTTATTCTCGCTTTTTCCAATAAGAGGTGTTGATTAGATATTCAAAGAATGTTAAGATGAAAGTATGCCATTAATAACGGAAAACAATATAAGCCAAATGGCCGCCACGGCTACGCTTACACAACAATATCCTTTTCATGAAATTTTCCATCACCAAATCGCAAAGTGGCTATTGTTTTCACTCAATAGCTTCACGAATTGTATCTCTGAGGTCTTGAATCGATGCTGGGCTGTCGGCATAGATCTTATCTTTCACGTAGACCCAAAGAAAGAAGTCGCAAGGTGTTAAATCACAAGATATCGGTGGCCAATTGTGATCACCTCTTCGAGAGATAACACGGCCCGGAAAATTTTTCCGTAAAATATCGATGGTTTCGTTGCTTGTGTGGCACTTAGCACAGTCTTAAGTTTAAAGTAAACGTTGTCCAGATCAATACCATCCAATTCCGGCCACACAAAATTATTCATCATCTCTCGATAGCGCAATCCATTCACCGTAGCTGTTGCTCCACCCTCATTGTTAAAAAATTAAGGTCCAATGATTCAGCGGACCATAAACCGTTAAGGATGAAGAGGGTTTTCAACAATAAATCTTGGGATTTCCGAGCCCAAGATGCGACAATTTTGCTTGTTGACGTAGCCACCAAGGTGGAAATGAGCCGCATCAGTCAAGATGATTTTTCGTTGAAATTCTGGAACATTGTCATGCATTTTTATAGTGAATTTTAATAATTTCAATGCTTTGTTGAAGCGTGTATCGTTCCATTTTTATTAATGGCGTAGTTTCTACTTGTCAAATGCCTCTTCAAAAGTGACAACTACCGAAATAGCGAGCTATTCAAAATAACACCTCTTATTGGAAAACCCTATATAAGAACTGGCCCTGGAAATGTTTATCCCAATCGTTATAGTCTTTTCCTAAAAAACAATTATTAAGGAATAGTGGGCGTGGCAGTGGGTTATTTTATTAAAAAAAAAAAAAACAATTTTAAATCTTGAAACAAAATTCTGAAAGTTTTTTTTTTACAAAACGTGACAGCAGTTTCTAAGAAAACTAAGTTTTCAAGAAAAGTGGACGTGTCAGTGGAACCTAACCCTAAAATCGGCAAGGATTTCCGTTTAATGAAAATTCAGAAATACAATTTTATTACAAACACTTATAACATTATACTTAACGGAATTAAATAAAAACCATTAGGCTAAGCGCGCATATGCAACTTTCAGTCACGAAAGAGTTTGGTTGCTTTTATATCAGAGTGCGCACATACGCAGAAACTATTCAGTCACCGATTGGAGCAACTAAACAGTTTCAGCCGTGTTCATTAGAATCCGCTGAACAGATGAATAGTTATGCACTGCATAAGGATTTATTTAGCCACTATACAACGTTGCATAAATTGTTATGCATAAAATATTTTTCAACCCATTATAGTTATAATGAGATTGTGTCATAATTAGTACCATAAAGGCGGAATCTAGTACGTTTTACTTTCAAAACTGACAAAGGAGACCCAGCTGTGTGTGTGCTGTGTGAAAAATCAATAGAAGTAATTCTGCTGGCGATTGGATTTTTTTTGGTTTCTTATTAATTTCTTTTAATATTATTATTATTTATCCAGTTACATTGTTGTTTTTTTGTGTTCGCAAATAAAATTAAAAAATATTTGAAACAAAAACTACGTCGTTTTTGATTTATTCCATGAATTGTTCCATTCACTCACATCGTGATGTTTTTGTTGAAAAGAAAAATAAAATTGTGGTGCTTATTTTGTAATGCTTAAAATTCATTTGTTTTTTTCTTTGTACAATTTTATCTAAATCACGCATGCCTTCGAGCATTTGCAAAAGTTGTAAGATTTGATGGAAAATCTTTAAATTTTAAACATTTATTAAGCAGCTTCTATAAAATAAAGTGTACAAAAAAATATTCTTTATTTTTTTAAACAATATCCCAACAAAAATGTACAGTAAATTAACAAAACCAACATTATTAATTGTTGAATTATATTTTATAAAATATTTTGATAGTGAGATTTCAACACCTCAAAGATTGCAAAAATAAGCGCCCCCCTAACATCTATCTACATTATTGCTATGCGTGAGTCAAAGTGACATTCCGATACTAAACAACCCTTATGTTGGCTCTATACAACCTCCAAACGCGTTTAGCTTATGTTGCTTCTATTCAACGTTGCATAAGTTTATGAATAAGGTTTTTGCGTTCAGAGTGCATAGCGCTATGCACTCGCTATAATTCGTTTATGCATAAGGCTGTTTGTGTTTTGACACAAACTTAGCGATCACCACAAATGAGTTGTGCTGCTTGTGTGGTAGATATTCTTGGCCGCAGACGAGCTTCGATGAGAAAGCACAGTTATCCGAATTTAAAATTTTTCAACCGATTTGGCTTCTTTCAAAAAATGATAACTTCGATGAAATTTCAAACTACTTTCTGTATAAAAATCACTGGGAAGGCACATAAAATTGCATAATAAAATAGTGTTAAAAGAACTCACCAATTTGATTTTCTATTATATTTTTGCATTAAACCTTGAAAAAAATACGATTTGGCTAATAACTTGAGTTATATTTGTCGGATATTTAAAGACGATAAACTAAATTAAAAAATATTTGCAAAATTATGCAGAAAATCATACTAAAAAGGTGATTGAGTGAAAAAGCAATTCGATTCTTGGCATTATAAAATTTAAAAGTTGCTAAAAAAGTTGATAATGTGAGCGGGAATCGATCAACTAGTGATTAAATTATTTAATTTCGGTAATAGTTGCATGTGCGCACTTAGGCTTAGAGTCATTTTCAATAAATTCTGAAAAAAAAGCCGGAATCTTTATATCGCAGCTACCCGTTCTAAATAATTATCTAAAACAAAAATTCGAACCAATACAAATACCGAGTAAACCAAAAGGTCAGGTAAACATGTTTCTTGAAGACTTTTGGGCCCCTTTTAAAGTTGCCTTACTTAATTTTTAATTTATGATGAATATAACCCGGCACTGTCCCAAGAAAACTCAATAATTGTATAGTGGTGGAACCCCAGCAGGCGCCTTGTTGCTTCTTTGTAATATTAAAAAACAAAGAAGAAAAACAAAACACATTTTTATGATTCTTTATTTCCCAAACATATGCCCAGGTGAATCAAATTCTCACATCAAATTCCTTTCTAAAACTTGATATTATGCAATTAGCGTTGGTTTTGTTTTTGTATCTCTATAGATATATCTTTATGTCTATGTGAATTAAGTCATTAAATTCATGTGTATAATAATAACTATCTTTCCGACCCTACTAATGCAGGTCTTTAATATGCAAATGCAGAAAGTAGAATAACAACAAAAATCAACTAATTTCTTGGATAAACTTGGATCGATTGCATTTAGTTTTTTTTTGTTTTTATCAAAAATGACAGAATCTCAACAGACCGGAAACTCTACATTCATATAGGTACGTCTATGTCACTGCTTTTAATGAACCTAAAGTTGGAGCAACTTTGAGAGATTTGTCAATATAAAAAGTAAAAGCAATTAAATTAACAACTTTTTTGTGTTTTGAACTTTTCTACAAAGTTTGTAGGTATATTTTGTTTTTCTTTCTTTCTATTAAACACATTTTAAAACCACACATGGTGCGTTTTAATATCTTAAATATCATTTTCGATTTTGTCAACTTTTTTTTTTAACTTAATTTTATTTCTTTCAACATTGAATGTGTCAATCACTTAACGCCCATAGGCGAAGAGGAAAGAAAGTTCCTTGTTTTTTTTTTTTTGTATTTAATGGCGTGCTATTAAAGTTGACGGCAAGAGCGAAAAAAAAAATACATACATACATATAATGAAATAAAACTTCTCAATTGGTTTTTATGACGAGACGATATTACATGGAAAGTAGGTTAGGCGCCGACGGACGCCGCCAGCCGACAGCTATGCCATAGGGACACTTTGGGTCTCTCTTGGTATAGCAAATATTCTGGTCACGCTATGTGTGTTCTTTTTTTTCTAATTTATCTATACATGCAACTTATTGAGGCGTATCTATTCTATTAAAAAAAAATTATTACAAAAATGCAAGCTATGCAATATTAATGTCGTTGAGTCATTTCAAAAATGATAAAAAACAAAAAAATCCTCAGAACTTGAAACTGTGCAATCTGCAATCTATGGGAAAATGTACACACACCTTAATCTTAGTTTTATGTTTTATCAGCTGTCTTATTTATAACCTACTTTGAGTAATCAATCACTTAAATATTTTTAAAAACTTAAAGGAGATGGCCAAGTAAAAACAAAGTCAACAAAAAAATGTATGATGTATATGTTTTTTTTTTTTTCGAAAAACCGTACCTATGGAGTATCAAAATGAAACCGAAGAAGTGAATTTTCTTACCAAAGCAAATCGAAACAAACTTCTCCTGCGTTGTTGTTTTATTTTGACTAAAGGGATCAGTTGGTACTCTCTTTCTTTCAACAGCCGCGATGCAAAAGCTAATCGAACGCTCCCGCTTTACTATTTTTTAACACAAAACAAATAAATACAAATAAAATAGTAAGAAAATAGTAAAAGCCCGGCTGGAAAAATGCCCGGTTTCTGTCTAGTTTGGGCAAGGCACTAGTAAGTTTTCAGTAGGGAAAATCTAGACGAGGAAAACTTGTCAGATACTTGGAAAGCCATTGCTGGATTTCAGTACCAACAATTTAGACGAGGGTAAGTTTTCAAACGCTCGTGAGGTCCTCTCTAGTAAAAACTTGTTGGACTTGTTTCGGTACCTCATCAGGAATGTCTTTTTAACACCGAAAACAAACATTTTATAAGCACCATGCAATTTCAGTATCATACGACACTTTTTTCACTCTTTCCTTTGTCTTCTTTTTCATGTCATACTTTTTTCTATGGATGTGAGACAGGCGCGAACGCAGGAAGGGGTTTTGGGGGTTGAAGTTGAAGATCAAAAAGTTATAGACGAGGATTAAACGGTTAAAGATTCTAGATTGAATAAACAAAACTTTTCAAGAATGTGTTGTGGTTCAGTGAAGTAAGAGGCTTTTAATCAGAAAACCCCTTATAACTGCTAAACGGAGCGAAAAGAAGAAAAGTGCCTCACAAGTTTTTCGACTTAAAACCAATGCAGGAACACGTTCTGCATATAAAAACCTATAATCAGAAAAGTTGACACTTAAAAAATTTTTTTTTTAAATTGACCAATGAACTGCATAAATTCGTCTATAACTTGGAAAATAAAGCTCCGATCTAAAAAAAAAATAAAATGTCTGTGTAAAGGCTGGTTTGATGCGCTTCTCATTATTATAAAAGATTTATAGGTATTCATATAATTTAACAGAGTTATAGGCTTTGATAGATAAAAAATCACGTTTTTCACAAAACGGTCAATATAATTTCTATTTTCCAATCGATTTTCAAAATTTGTATTTTATTAAAATTTTGGCAAGTTAGCGGTGATTATGACATATCAAACATTTGTCTACCTTAATCACAAGCTTCAAAAAAAGCCTCAAACATTCAAAATTGAGAAATAAAAAAAATTCTAGTCAATTGGTCACTCAAATTTTATGGTTGTAAAATGATAAATTAGATTCAGGGAAATGGTTTCCACTCTCTTTTTGCACAGAATTAATTGCCTGGAGCAATAATTGTGTGCGGAAAAATAATATTTGGGCTTCTTTGTGTGTTTTAATTCTTGTTTCTTTCATTACAGCATGGCTTCTCTTTGTTTTTTTTGGTAAATTTTATTTTATTTATTTGCAATTTGTGAATATCTCCCTGATTTTTTTTCCGCTGTGTTTTCGTAAGCATTTCGTTGTCTTTTTGGAGACCACAGAAAAATTTCGTTTCGCATCAGCAGCGTTCTAGGCTTAAACAAAAATTCCGTGGTATAGTTTGTGGCTGCGTTTTCTTCCATAAGGAGTCGACGAATTTGTATCCAATGTAACTCATCAGCGATTTGATTTTGAATGACGAAATTCAAAAATGATCAACATCCTTGTTTTTCGCAGCCAAAATTGCTCGTGCATTAACCAGTTGTGGTCGGCATAATTTTAGGCGATATTCGGGAAAACATTCGTGTTGAGCTCTTCCGACGACGCAAAAACTCGAAGGAAATTCAATCAGGTCGGTAAATAAGTTGACTAGACTCAAGCCATTGCCCATCGCCACCAATTGTCTGTGTTTAATTCAACTGTCGCAGTTGATTTTGGAACGAAAAAGGCAGCAGTTTGTGACGCATTGTGCACTCCTCCTAGATAATAATCTTACATTGCTGTAATACTTTAGCCATTGCAGACTTGTTTGAAATGTTGCATTTAGGTTCTTCTTCCACTTGCAGATTCATCCTGACTCAATCTTACTCGATCGAAATTATTTCTCGCTCGAATTCTTGAATAAATGCAAAGAAATGTAATAAAACCAGGATCTTTCTGGATTTCCAATGTTCCTGGAAATTTCCGGGATAACCGGGAAAAATCCGTTTTCGAGTAGTGCGTGCTGAAAAACGAAATGTGCGCATAAAGCGCACTTTTGAGAATTTTCCAACTATTTTTCCACATAAGTTTTCACGTAGCAACTACGAACAACCCCGCAGAACTTGAAACTGAAACTTGAAACTGGACCAATTTGGTCCACTCATTTTACCCCATTGCAAACTTTTTTCATTCTCAAATTTCACTTGGTTTCATTTCGTCTTATTTTAATATTTCATTGGAAAATTTAAAAGAAAAAAAAAACATTTGATGTCAGTAAAACAATGCAGATCCTCGAATTTTACATAAATATTGCTGAAAAAACTGAAAATCAAAATACAAACTCCTTATAGTATCAAAAAAAAACATGCTTGGATTTCGAAAATCAATTCTCCTTTATTTGATTTCAATCGCCAAGAACCAATATGGTGTACCATAGTACCTACTTCGTATATATCCTGACCATCTGCCTTTCTTGTCGAAGATTGTTGCAGAGCTATAAAACTCATATAGTAGCTACTCCAAATTCAAGCATCGCTCTTCTAAAATATGCCCCCGCTTCCAACCTTCAAAACACCCATCTGCCTTTACTACATAAATGGGGAAGAAAAAAAATAGAAACAACCACCCATTTTCCAGTGATGCACATTTGAATAAAGTTGTTAGAAAATTTTGTAAAACGTTTGAACCTAAGATCATATACATATAATTGAAAAACTCAATATTATTTTTTGGCAAGCAGCCCACATAACCTTAAAGTTTTTATGTTTTTTTTTTCCTTAGCAAACACACACATCCGACCTCGGTATAAGAACAAACTTAAAAGGGCTCCGTATAGCCTCGTCTTCATATTAATCACAAAACCCATAAAGTTATTTAAAAAATACAAAGACTCGAACAAAACAAAAAAAAGTGCTTATGCTTAGTAGCTTGCAGCACCATACACACCGTATACACTAACCTACCTACACCAACATTGATGCATGAAGCAACATTCCAAAAATATTCTAGGATATTGTGCCTGCATTCTTATCCTTCATTCTACACACAAGCTTACAACATAGGTACATAATATTATAGTTATAGAGAGAGCTTGAAACAAAAACCCTAGAAAGGCGAAACAGGCACAAAATATATAAAAGAAATAGCGGCAGGTCGAACAAAAAAAAGGAAACCCCTTTCTGAAAAGAGTTTCGTAATATGAACACAAAGTGTGTTTTCTTAATATTGGCCTGACTCTGCATAACGCTTGCAGTGGCCCCGGACACAGTGTGCTCTTGCACTTGTCGGGTGGCATATTGGAAGCCCACTTCTCGTTACCACCCCTCCCCCCCCCCTTCGTCAGGTTCAGTTCATGGGCGAAGATCCAATTGCATCTGGAAAAATTCTCAAGCGGAATTGTGATAAGGCGTTGCGTAGCACAGTGGGGCCGTGTTGGAAAACTCTCCCAAATTGTATAAACCTTCTTTTGGTGTTGTGAGTATGAGTTTTAGAACTTCTCATTTCAATGTTCCAAAATTTGTTCTGAGTAAACGGGGGGGGGGGGGGGGGGGCAACAATAATTTACTTTTTTTACATACACGGACAGATCTTACAGAAATTTGTATCTTGGGCCAACTCAATATTTTAATCAAATAATTTAATCACGAAAAAAGAGCTTCGCGAACCAGTTTGTACTGACATGAACTGAAGTTCATGACGCTCAAGTGATTTTCCCACAACATAGGTAGTGGTCCTAGAAAGGGCAAATCAAAATTTTTGTCAGCTATAAAAATAACACGCTATCGTCATAGAGATGTTAAAGAAAAACAAACGTTTTTGTAAAAATCTATAACATTTCTCTCCAACAAAATAAAGAGCGTGTTTTATTAGATTGATTTAAGTAACACTTTTCTTTTTTACTATTTTTGAGTGCACTCATAATTTGATCAATATTGATCATGTTTTAGATAATGCTACCAGCGCCAGCGGGTTTTTATTTTGTTTGTGATCAAAAAGACTATTGTTCCGCAAAAGTTCAAAATTAAATAACTTCCAGGGTAAAAAGGGCAAATCTGGTCCAACAAAGAAATTATACATCAAACAAAAAATACCCTTTCGAACTGTTGAACAAAAAAATACCTTCCCAGACTGCACATTGTGTGTCAAAATATTATATTCTTTTACTAAGATGTCATGTGGAATTTTATACGGAATACAGACCCATGGGTATCTGAACTAAAACCTAACAAGTTTCGGTTTAATACCGTTATTATTTTAATTTCTGAGACGCTTTTATTTGACCCAGTCCATGAGCCACCATTCAAAAAATGTAAGACCGCTCGTCAAAGCTGATTTTTGACATTTTTATAGAGTTTAGGGTGTAGATCCGAAATTGTGTGGTCAGCCAGCTGGAAGGTGATACTTTCGCTCGTTAAAAAATTATTTAAAAACCAATATTTGTATTTTTTTAAATTAAAACCTCCAAAAACTGCTTTTTGCATAAAATTAATACTTGCGACCCCTAAACAATATTTAAAAAATCAGGAAAATTATAGATAGTTTTTTTAAGGGTTAGAAAAACTTAACTTCTAGAAATGGCCTAAATCGAATAAAAAATACACAAAATATTAAAGAAAAACGATGAAAATAAAGAATTGGGAGCCTAAGACTCATTTTTTTTTAAAATTTATAACTTCCTTCACAAATCGAATTTGGACATGCGGTTAACTGATAACGAAGTTATGAATATGTACCTATATATGATATAAAGGTCGTTCTTATTGAAGCTGGGCCACCGATTCCTACCTCTTTGCCCATTGTCCTTTTGGAAAAAAGTTTAGAATTAAAAAAGAAATAATTTTTTATTTGACTTCGTTTTTTTTCGTAAAAGAATATATTTATACAAATCGTTGTATGGCAGCTACCCGAGCTAAAACAAAAAATCTAATTTCTCCTCGTCCAACCGTTTAGCTCGCTCCACATCAGGACGCACAGACAAACAGATCGCGAAGGACGTCTTGATGAAAATCAGTTTTTTGGACTTCTTCATCATCGTAATGTTAGTTTTGTTTAAGACCTCGATTTTTATGTTTGACACGAAACCAGTACTTACCCTATTAGCACCAGCAAACTAGCATGCGACCCTGGTGAACATTTGATGAACTACACAAAATGGCCACTAGCACGGAAAAACCGAGGATTCTCATCTTTATAATGATTTATCTATGATCAATGTCCTTGGTAGCGGCCATGGACACTAGCGCTGCCATACTAGTCTCAATAGAGCGAGTACAAAATGAGTGTGTTCTTTAATAAGTGCAACGCACCTACTCTAAGGTACTTTCCATGTAACCATTTTTTATATCTTCAACTTTCTCATTATTGAAAATTCGTTTTCCAAAAAACGAGTTCATGAAATTTTTTGAAATAAATCTGCCAATTAGATATTACTTTTTTTTTTGTCTTAAGAATATTATGCAAATTTGAATAAGAAAATAATTTTTTCGTATAAAAACCGTTTCAATCATTTAAGCCTTTTCCGAAAAAAAGTGGGCGTGGCAGTTGAGCGGGTTTTTGATTAAAATGTACTTTTATTATATATACCTACTCATTATACATATATACTCATTATTCAGAGATAATCGCTTGCAAAATTTTACGAAGCTGATTTCGTGTCAAAATTCCATGATTTATTAAAAAACATATTAAAATATTAAAACGGCTAAGAAACTTAATTAAATTAAGGACCTACTTTCTTTTTTCTGTATTAAATATCTATTGAATTAACACTTTTCAATTTTAACAAAAAACATTTTTCTAACTTTTTTGAGTTTTTTGTAAGTTTTTTGTTCTTTGTCGGACACAGAACATTATAGTCTAAGAGCCAACGACATAAAAAGTCAAGTCATTTGCGTAATGTTGAAACCCAAATCAAAACATAGATCTGGAAGGGTTAAACCAGGATTACCTTGTCTGCCTGCCTCGACGAAGGGTTGGGGGTTGAAAATGGAGATTTTCTTAATTTTTTATCCGCGGCATTATCACTTCAATTAATTTTTTGAAAATATATCATGATGCTCTGTCATTTTCCTTACTTCTAAACACCTTGATTTTGATGACCCTATTGTCATACAATTTTCAAATTATACTTGCAAGAAAGTTTCATCACGCAGATGCTAGTTGCTCCTTTATTTGAAGACTTTTTGAAGGTGAGTTGCATGTACATATATAGAGGGTCGAAAACGTGTATACTACAAAATTATCCTATTCGTACACTGCTGGAAAAGTATACCAATTTAAAGCTAAAACTGAATTCTGTAGCTTTTTAAAAAAGTTTTTTATTGAATAACTTGGATTTTGAAAACATAAAATCATGAAAACCAATATTTTTCTTTAAAAAAAAAAACAAGATTTTAAAGTTTGTTATCTTATAGCTCGCTAAATATAATTTTATATAAGAACATGCTCTGAAAAAAATATTTAGAAAAATTTATAATACCTAAACAATAATAAACATAATAATAATAAAGAAAGAAGAAGCCTAAACAATAGAAGTTATATTGTTTTTATTTTAGTGGACTGTATTGAATGAAATTCAGTAAAAAGTATTTAAGCGACCTTTAGTCCAATGTGTTTCGGTCCTGATAACATAATAATAATAAACAATTGAAAAAAATATCTCTTTAAGAAATTTATACAAGGAAATATGAGCTATCGGAACGCCCTATTTTAAAATTTCCATGGGGTGGGAGGATATAAAATGCCATGTTATACCTCCTGTAAAGCCAACAATTTGTTCTTTTATTAATTTTTTTAAATAATGAACAGTTTTTGAAAAATTAATTTTAAACACAAATTTTGAATAAAAAATGAAAAAAAATATTCAAACTAATTTGTTGACAAGAAAATTGCACAATTAAGAAAAATTTTTGTTTCCAAAATTTACTGCTAGCAACAAATTTTTTGTCAAAAATTAAAAAAACCGTTGTTCTACAATTTCTTATTAAAAAAAAATGATAAGAAAAAATTAAGCTGCGAAGATAATTTGCCGAAATGACCATTTTTAACAAAATTCTTCTTATTTTAATGAGGAAGTTGGTTCTAAGGGAACTGAATAGAGTGATAGTCCTATAGTACCATCCAATTCTTAGCTTTTGACTAAAAATCAATAAGAATATTGCGATTTCTGAAAACAAAAAATTTTTGCAAGAGACTTCCTTCGACCAACACGACTGTCCGAAGAGTGGTGTGTGACCTTAACCCACAAAACCCTGCTTTTGTATTCTATTGAAAAATTGCCTCATTTTCTAGTTAGTTATGTACTATATCTATAGTTAGATGTGAAGGCAAGGTACCTACCTACTTAATTCCACATAAAATATTCAAATTCTATTCAAAACTTTAATTACCAAACAAATCTTTTGAATTCTCCTGGTAAGATAGGATAGGGTAGGGACTATCATATAAAATATCAAGGACTCTCTCTCTATGTTTCATTAAAATTTTGTTGATATTTATTACTATATTCTTGAAAAAGAATGCACACATAAATACAAAATATAAGTAACTAAGTATATGTATATTTCCTAAATGGATGAATTCGCCCCTGCACTGCAACAACTAAGCGCACCATCCATAGGTTAGGGTGGAATACACTATAACACATATTTTTGAAAACAGACGCTGCAATCTCTGGCTGTTGCTACGAGCTACAACAGTACCAGTATTACAGCAAAGAATATCGATCCACTTGTTTAGATATATGAAGGTACATATCAGTACACCTACATCCTACATACACAAAAGGATACACGAATATTGCATGCACACGATATTCCTAAGGATGCCGGATGAAGGATTTTTTTTTCGTTCGTTGTTGTTGTATCTACATTACATATAATATATCTTTTTTTTTGTATTCCTAGAAAAGAGTCTTACTGTGTGTACCTAGCTATGGTATATTCCGATAACTACCTCTAGCACACGGTTATGGGGCATGATGTGCACTGTTGCTGAGAAAGTACATTTTAGGGGGGTCTTTAATGATACATATACTACCTACAACTCCCTAGCTCTGTTTCATTTGGTATTGAAATGGGGATGATGGGGGTGTATGTATTTAAAATAAATATTTCATTTCTTTTGCCCAGAGTCGCTACCTACTCCGAAACTGAAGTCAAAGTCGAAGCGGTGGGGGGCGGTGGTGTCACCACGGAGCACAGAGTCCTGGAAACATGGAAGTTTTGCCAGCCGCTCCGATTTCGTGGCAAAAATTTAGCAACCTACAATGGATTTTTTTTTGTACCTGAGCTTGATGGTTACTTAGATTGTTTTGGGGCCGTAGAACCTCAGAAGTCCTTTTTTCAGCAGGATTATAATATGAGAAGTATAAAGAGTAAAGAGTATGTATACATTTTTATTGCTGGTTCAGTGCTAGGAGAAATTACAAATTTAACACGTTCATTACCAACTCCAAGTTTCATCTAGAACGAGACCATCAGACTAGACCAGGCTGCTTGGCTTGAAGTCTTCCCCAAGTACCGCTCTCCAAACACACCCTGTGTTGTAAAATGATACCCGAGCAAAGTGAGAATATGCCCATGTGTAACGTTGGTATGGTGTGAATATGGATGGCTACATAAGACAAAAGTGTAATTTTAAGCAAGAGAGTATTGTGCCATTGCTATGCCGATACCAATGCCATACGGAGCGAGGCGAGGGAGTTCAACAAGAACAAAACGATGACGGTTGAAGATTCCATTTTTTTTTTTTTTGGATTTATATTCTTCTTCTAAGGCTTAATCAGTTGCAGAGCTAGGTCGTTTCTGCTGCTATGCTATGCTGGAGAGTATTGTAAAGCGGGAGTTGAATGCGTTGTCGAAAGCAGGTTATATACTTTTCAAAAAAAAACATCCAGAAGTACATCCCTTGAGTGTATGGAATGTGGGAATCTAGAAATGGAGTACTTTTCGCTAAAGTACATACCCAGAATTGCATTACATTATGTATACTTGCCTCATTTTATTTTATTGTATGTATGTTTTACCGTTAGTGTGATGTAATAAATGTTTAAAGAG
Source organism: Melangyna quadrimaculata (assembly GCA_949320155.1). Lineage (NCBI taxonomy): Eukaryota > Metazoa > Arthropoda > Insecta > Diptera > Syrphidae > Melangyna > Melangyna quadrimaculata. The sequence continues at coordinate 149,076,231 of OX439483.1, read as the reverse complement.
CTATTCATTTAATTGTGCACTTGCCAGATGAGATAAAACTATATAGAAAAGGATATACTCGCGTACCACCGTCATCATCATCAGCTGATGGAAGTATATAGATATGTACCTATAGCATCCAGATGATGCATCCATAGCCATATCCCATCATAGTCATCATCCATGGAGTTGGGTTTTATAATGTTTTTCAATTATTTCCACTTTTGCCTGCGGCGGAAAAAAAGGATGTCATTTTCGCTATCTATCCGTGTAGATAGGCTTTTGGAGATAAAATATATTATAGGTACCTACTTTTGTACTTGTACCATGTACCATCATGTTGAGAGTTTTAATTTAAAAAATAATACACACATATACATATAAAATGCAAGTATTATGAACATCAAATTCATAATAATAATAGTGAAATTGTATTTTTAAACTATTATAATATCCTTCTATAGTCAAGCACTAGGTTTATTATAATAAGCGAAAAATATTAAACATTCTGGTTTTATATTGTGTTCCTTTAACAAAGGTAAACAAAAGTGTACACATAGTTTTGAAAAGTTAAATAATAATTATTATGTATTTAAATTAATTATTTTAGTACAAAATGAGATCAAAAAAATGAGAACAAAATCAGAATTAAAGTTCATAAAAGAACATTATGACATGTTCCATTTAAAAACAATGACTTGTTTTGTATATTGATGCAGTTTGTTTTGAGGCTCTTTCTATATTAACTAAATGATTTAAAATTGCGGAGTTTTTTGTTTAATAACTTTAAAAATAAATTCCATGAATTGATTGTTGATTTCTCTTGTAATTCAGGACATTAACGTGGAAAATCATTGTAGCTAGGATAGTTAAAAGATTTCGAAGTGATTTGCGAATATTATTTCAATGAACATACATACACTCCATTTTGGATGTTCATTGTTAAAATTAATAACAAATCATCTACTTCGATTTTGGCGAATATTTTATTAAATGAGTGTACCTAGTGTACCACAAATTTTTATAGAAGAAAAAATCTAAAACATATTTAAAAGGCATAATTAAATTGCTTGACTTTATATGATCAATCAAACATTCGTTCCTTTCCTTTTTTTTACAAAGTTAACCCACGCCTCTTCCCCCCAGATACCGCACGCGCTGGGGTCCATTTTCACCGAACACGACGGCAATTACGATTGCAAGTCGTATCGGCATCTAATTAAATTGTTTGATGTTAAGATAAAAAATTAAATGAAAATCGTTGCTTTGCTATGTTGACTTAACACAGCAACCTGCCTTACATGCGCGAAACGAGCATCATTGGAAGTTAAAAGAATAAGGTCTGCTTAATGGAAGTAGTTAAAAAATTTAAAATTAAAACAAAGGATGCGAAAGCAGGTCTCCTTTTAAAAATTAAACAAACAAAATATCAACAAATAAAAAAAAAATGTATGTATGAAAATATAAACAAACTACAACATTTAGATTGACGAAAAAAAAATAATTAAACCGATCCCGACAGTGGAGCACTGGTTCGAAACAATTTTTTTCAGTCCTATTTTACTCATGCTTAAATCAATTGAGGAATTCAAATTATAGATTTTACTCATTCGGTAAACAAATTCATGTATGCCATAATTTGTTATATGAAAATCTACGTGAAAAATTTCAAATTCTTGCAGGTGGTGGGAACCCCCGCGGTAGTTTAAGCCAATACATACATGCTAGCAAATCGGGAGCACCAATTTGACCATTAATAACTTGATGAATAAATATTAAATCATTATTAACCCACCTCTGATATAAAGTTTGTACCTGCAAAAGTTGGATCATATGTTCATAAGGTGGAAAATTATATGGATCATTCCAGGGTATCCCTTTTAAAGCAAATCTAATTAAGTTGTATTGTATTGCATCAATACGATTTGTATGAACTTCGTAAAAGGGGATCCATAATTGAGATACATACTTAAGGTGTGGTCGTACATAACAGTTGTACCTTTGCGCACCGTTTTATAAAAACAAGCATGGAACGTGTCTTATTTACAATATAATTAAAATGTCCAGTGAATTCTAGATTAAAACTAGACAGAGAGTCTGTTGTGAAAAAGTATAATCAAATGCAGTCACAATTCGTTTTCTGGAGAAGGTTATTGTTTGGCATTTAACAGGGTTTAGGGATAGACCATTTTTACAACACCAAATATTGAAATTGTCAATATCAGCCTGAAGCCCTGAAGGAGAATATGATCATGGTTAAATTGTATAGTTTTAAAAATCTTCATATCGTCAGCAAATATGAGAATATCGATAGAACGTAATATACAGATGTAACATCATTAATAGCTAGATTGAACAGAAACGGGCCCAGATGACTTCCTTGAGGTACACCCGTGTGAGCACGAAATGAGTTTGAAAGCGTGTTTCTGAATCTGACTTCGTAAGATCTATTCACAATATATGATTTTATCCATGCTATAAAACGATATGGAAAACCCAACGCTTTAAGTTTGAAGATAATAATATTATTGTGACTTAATTGATTAAATAACATAAAAATCTGTATAAACACGTTCAACTTCATTTCCTTTTTCCAATTAATTGGAACATTTATGCAAGAATGTAAGAAGATTTATTATCGTTGACTTTCCTCGCATAAACCTATGTTGCTGGTTACAAATTATGTTCTTACTGTAGAATGCCAAGCTCTCACCTACAACTTGTTCAAAGAGCTTTGGAATGCAAGAAAGTTTCGATATGGGCCTTTAGTTTTAAATATCAGATTTGTCACCCTTTATAAAAATCGGAATAAGAAAGGAGTTTTTCCATAAACAAGGAAGTTTTCCTGATTCAAGAGTAAACTGGAACAGAAATTGAAGTAGTATGACAAGTAATATATTTCTACACTTTTTTAATAGTGTTGGGAGAATTTCATCTGGACGCGACGAGTTATCATCATTTAAAAATGAGAGAATGTCCAACACAGTACTCTGTGTCACAGGGATATTACTACTATTCGTTTGAGTATAGCTTTGTACGTATTCTTCCGTGATGATCAAGACCGCAACGTTACTGTGAATGGGGATCGCTACCGTTCAATGATTTCAAGATTTGAACCTATCGACTTTGGCAACCAAGATTTTTTTTTTTAGCTATTTTCACATACTCGTATACCAACTTGAACCCTTATCTCAGATTGATATGTAATCAAAATTGATACAGCGTTGTTCACTTTTCTTTGCTTCACTTCCTTCCCGATGTTCTCATTTCGTTTAGAATTTCGTAGACGAACAGAAATATATCACTTAATTTAAGACTTCACATTAAGACACTAACTTATAGAGTCAGATTCGAGTTTTCAATTCTGTTCAAATTTTATTTTCTATCGTGTTTTCCAAGTGCAGTAACAATGTTCGGTGATTCTACAAATGATGGAATTTTCTATGGCAAAACGGTTCAACCAATCAATCGGATTTTTTTCTGCAACAGTCAACCTAGTCGATACCCACATTGGCGGGAAAAATGATCAAGAGAAAAATAGTTTTATATCAGTCCTCGGAAGAACAAACTAAGTCCGCTGACCGCGTTATTTAAAAAAAAAAAATGCCCATAAAATTGGTATTTTTATTTTTTTTTTTGACTTGCCGCTTTATGGTATGTGAAAGGACGTTCTAATGTTTAACTAAAGTAAGTTTTTAGCACCATTTGCTCCAAGAAAAGTATCGTGCCGAAATTATCATCGTTTTATTCCATATTTTATAGAATCACCCATGTACATAATGCATAGGTATGTCGCATTTTTTTGTTATGAATAATTGTTAGTTTATTGCTTTCTTTTTTGAGTTCAGATTGGATTCCTTTAATAAATTTATTGAAAACATAAGTGTTGTTTTTTTTTTTTATTTAATCTGAATAAGAAAAGAGGAATGACCAAATGGATGTTTATACCGAATTATGATCAATTTCAATTTTTATATTTAGCATTTTATTTAACATATTATTTCGCATAGTATTATTTAGCTTTTAAATTGTTTTGTCTTTCGATATTTTAAGTACATGTCTATGAAATTCATTAACATGCACCTAAAATATCGAAACGAAACACAATTTAATAATACTATGCAAAATAATAAAATGATAAATAACAATCAAGCAAAATATTGAAAAAATGTTTGTCTCACATAAGATAGTAGGTACGAATAAGTATTTATTTATCTATCGATTCCAGGTTAAATTGTATAGCTCAAAAATGCCATTATTTGTTCAATACTCTTGCACAATGCACACCCCTTTCTTTGTAAACATCTATATAACAAAAAATAATGTAAGAAACTGAGTAATGACATAAGTTTTTTTTTATAAATTGCATTACCTAATATACCCTTTATTATACAGTTAACAAAACTGTCAAATAAAAGCCAGTTTACAAAAATATAATATTTCTTCTACAACTCGCATTGTATATCTTTTTCTCTATATTGCCAAAATGCCATTTTAACTAAAAATAGCTTATCACTGTGAAGCAAATAAACAAAGCTATTTGTTACTTTAGCACATCCTGACAGGCTTCGTTTTGTTTCTACAATTATTTTCTTTTTTTGTTTGTATATTTTCTTGTAAGTCCCTTTCATTGCTTATAATGAGTTGCTAGGATATTTTGTTGACATTTGCACAAGTCACGCTAACAGCACAAGTCGAACATAACCAGCACAGTACACTTAAAAAAAGATGTTCGTTCATGGAAGGACTTTGTTTCATCGTTTTTTGTTGTCGTGATATCGTGTCATTCGTGACTGTAGGCAGTTGAAGCTCATGTTCTATGATTCCGGAATTGTGTTATTTTTTTTTTTCTATTTTTGCATTGCGATTTATGGTGGCGCCAATGTCAGTTAAATGTCAATTTTAAAACTTAAGCACTTGATGGACATAATGATTGTCCCAGTATAACACAGATAGACATGCTAACAATAGAGAAGAAAAAAATACCTACAGTTTGAGGGACTATATTTTATTTAAAATGAATGCCATATATTTTTTTTAGCTTAAAGAATATTAAATAGAATATTATTTGTCACATTTCAATGAACATCAACAATGATGAAGATGATGAGTTAAACAACGATGACAAAAAAAAACACCCTTTCCCCTAAGGATACTACAAATATCCACAATTGAAAGATTGAATTTATTGATTTCTTGCATCAAAAAAAAAAAAACAATTTAATGGCAACCAATTTATGGGGGGGGGGGGGCTTAAGGTGCCATTGTAAGCCTGTGAAAGCTTTTCTTAGTTTTTTGTGTCCTTCCTTAATGGATCCTTATACCTATACGAAGATTCTTTTGTCCATCTTTAACTCTTATTGAAAATTAACTAGCATCAAGCTTTCAAGAAAAAATATTATTCATTGTGTCTTGAGAAATGTGAAAAGGGAGCAAAATGAAAAAATAAATAAAATAAAATAAAAAAAAATAAACTTTATGACATTTTCAAATATAAAGGTGCGTAAACTTTTATGCTGATTGCTTTGATTTGTACACAATCCAACTCCCACCCCCCTCTCGCCCCTCTCAATATACCTACTCTCTTAAACGCCAATCCATTTTATCTCATCTCGCTCGTCTTGGGCTCGTCCTTGTATAGACTATACCGCCATCATTATTGACTACTTGACAAATGAGAAAACTCCTTCAATTCTATTCACATCCTTTTTCGTAGGAAATTGAATTTCTCTCTTAAAGATAAACGCGCGACATGCTATGGTTTGATAAAATATACTTTTTTCATCCTTGGAGACCCCCCCCCCCAATACCCCTGCACCCCTTAGACTAAAAAAGAAAAAAAAAACACATCCTTTCATGTGCGCTATTGATTTTTACCTTTTGTCTCGTCCTTTTTCATAAGTATAAATAAAAAAAATAAAAATATCGATATAGCGATATAGATAAAATATTTAGATATTTTATATTGGATTCAATCTTCTCACGTGAGCGAGACACTTCTTCTAAGTTAAAAGGTGTTCGCCCCCAAAATGATAGATAAACAGTGTATGCAATTTGAATATTATATATAAGAATTGCTTTAGATTCTGGATATACCTATAATGCCTTAGGGAACTGAAATCATGTCATCAATGGTTTTGTAGTGTTTTTACTTTTTTTCTGTTCATGTGGTATGGATATGATGGAGGTGTTTTAACCTTATTTTGGTATTGAAGGTATCATTTTCACAATAGAAAGAACGTCCTAGACTTTTATTCATATAGCCTAGAGAGATGAAAGCACAGAGCGCAGAGAAGATCCTTTCAACAATACCTTTACACACACAAAAAAAAAACATGACAACTTCCTTGCAAAGTGCTTATGGTGGTAACAGGATATTCATTCTTATATATGCCACGTGTATTGCATAGAGTAGACGAAATTCACTCCCCATAAAAAATATATAAAATAAAAACAACAACAACAAGAACAACCAAATAGATGAAGAAAAGAGATGAATGTCTAAATCATCATCACACTAAGTGATTCTTGACTCCCTTTTTTTTTAAAGGTATCTATCTATACATTTATTTGTTGTTGTAGCTATTTTTGCAAAAAAAAAGGTTCACTATACCAGCATCTAAATCCGAAACACTCAAAAAACATCCACAGGGGTGTTGAGGACGAGCGATGAGCGATTTGCAATGAAATGAAAGGCAAGAGTAAACGATTTTTAATTTACCTTCGGGGATGATAATATATTGGGGAGTTTAAAAAAAGGATATGTTCCTCAAGTCGATAAAATGAAGTGAATTTTTTGTTTTTTTTAGGTATCATCAGTTCAGTGAACTTAAAATAAAAAAAAAAAATCATTTAAATAATTCAATATGTTGCAAATTTCAGATTTAATAAAAAAAAAAAACGCAATAGATTTAGCTTTCGAGTTGATTTAATAAATAATTTAGAAAACAGACAATTATTTATGCAAGTGAATAACATTATGAGGACCTACAATATGTATTGACTGGATCTGGCTTACTTAAATCATAAAAGACACCCAAATTTACCAATGCTTTCATAAGAGAATGGAGGCACTGGTCAATTCACTTAAATATGCCTTGCATCTATTTTTGCATAAACAAATATTTTGGTACCACAATTGAAAAAAAAACTGTAATTTTCGTATCACGTGAAAAAAAAAAAAACTTTTCCAAAAAAAAAAAATGTAACGTCGTGACAGAGGTAAAAGTAAAGCAGAAATACGTCGCTTGATCTATTCGTGTATTATCCAAAAAATAGAAGTTTCAAATAATTTCTAACGTCATTTGAAGCAATTTTCATAAAACTTCCTCAAAATTAGCACTTATTTCGTTGAAATGTATGTGTACGATTGTTTCAAGTTTAATAATGAATTTCGTTTACCCTTTGCCACGAAGAAAATTCCGTGCAATATCGCCAACTTTGAAGGAGTCACCTTTTTTGGTTGAGATCATAAAAATCGTACCCAATTTGTATCGACTACTTTTTAAGACAGTCGACATTTAGTTGTCAAGTCAAGATTTCATCATGTCAACATTTTTTAAGTCGACCAAAAAAACGGCTGCATTTTATATTTTTTTTTCAAAAAAGTCAATAAAAGTCGTCATTTAAACAACTTCGCATTTTGTGTCGACCATTCGAAATTTTGTTCTCCTCCAAAATTATTTGTTTATTCAAATGTAGTGGCACCTTTATCCTTTATTCGAATGTTAAAATCTTGAGGATGTGATAAAAAGAACCGATGTTCGTCAACGAACCATATCGCACAAATTGCCCTTAGATTTGTCTTGATTTTGTGAGTTATTTTTTATCGAATAAGAAAGAGATTTGTAAATCCTCTATTACTTACGAGTACTTTGTACATTTATTTGAAATACATAATATAAAATGTATAATATCGTCCGTGCTGGGACGGATTAAGAATAGCAGTGAATCCCGCTTGTCGTAATAGGCGACTAAGGGATAAATCACATCTAGGCAAATAACACCAAAGTGAGCCTAGCGACACACAATAACATCTTAGAGCTTACCATAAAGCGTGTATGCAAGTCTTTGGGTTAATGCGTCTGGAGATCACCGGTATTGTAAAAGAAGAAGATCGAACCACGAAAAACAGGAGCATGCCAGTGTCGAAAACTTGTTTCGGAAATTTAGAGCATTATGGAAGTACTTGCTAATATAAGAGGCACTACCCCGCCAGACAGTTCCATTGCTATGCATGGTACTGATCCTGGGGCGATCAGAAAAGGTCGGGTCAGAGCTAACGGATTCCGAGGCAAAGTAAAACAAATAATTGGACAGAAATTAAGAGTGGCGAGTTGGAACGTTGGGACTATGTATAAGTATAGGTATAAGCTGTGAGTTGGAAGAGATGATGAAAAGAAGGCGAACAGACATCTTGTGCGTCCAAGAAACAAAATCGCTAAACACTGGAAACAAGGCTCGTTTCTTGGACGTTAAGACAAAGGCATACAAGATGTTCTACTACGCAGAAGAAAAGAACAAAAACGGAATCGGTATCATCCTTGCGGAGGAATTGCTTGGTAACGTCTTGGCTATTTCGAAGTCCAGTGACCGTTTGATATCTCTAAAATTGTAAAATTGGTGATGCAAGGAAATGTGTGGAATATTGTCAGCGCTTATGCTCCCCAAATTGGATGTGAACAACCGGAAAAAAATGAGTTTTGGCTAGACTTTCACACCCACCTTGAAAACATCCCGAAAGATGAGCTTCTGTTTGTGGGCGGAGATTTGAATGAACATGTTGGGAAATCTATCGAGGACTATGTGGGCTGTCATGGTGGTTTGGGGTACGGAGCTAGGAACCCTCCTGGTGAAGCCGCAAGTCAATGATTGCAAAGTGATTTTGTATGAACCGAACGCCGCACAACACCGTCTTCTGCTGACAGAAATTTGTATAGATACGAGGAAGACAAACAACAAACAGAGGGTTCCAGAGGAATAAAGTGGTACAATTTGGATAAAGTAAAAGGCGAAGCGTTCGTCTCTTTTATAAAAGATTATCTGTACAAAAACATCGACATACATGCAAATAGAGAGTGTGGAGTACAAAAAATGTGGGACTCTCTGCAAGAATGTGGTGGAATGATGAAGCCAAAGCAGTAAGGACTAGAGAAAAAAAAAACGGTTTTCAATGCTTGGTCAACTTGCCCCTCTCATAACATAGATGAAAAAGCACGCCTTGAAAAGGTTAACAGACGTTGCAAGAAAGAAGCAAAGAAAATGTGGGCCCAACTTCAAACAGGGAGTACAAAGAGCATTTATCGGAGCTGGAGGAAATATCTGCACCGGGTGCTGATGCAAACCAAGCTATTCAGGAACTGCGACATGTCAACATGAACAAAAGCGCAACTATTTTCAAAATCGCCGCACAGAGAAGCAAAATTGCTCAGGAGATTCGTATACCAAAATTCATTAACAACGCTCAAGACCAGATGACGACAAAATTCTATACAGATAGCAAGAGTATTGTGAAGGAATTTTAAATGAACAGTTTCCGAGGGTATACTTTCCAAAAGCTGCACCTAACAATAAAGAAGTCGCCGACACCACAGTCCAAGAAGTAAGTGATGCAGTGAAAAACTCCAAAAAGGGAAATGCGATTGGGTCAGACGAGATACCCTCTGAGTTCTGGGAAAAGATAGGAGAGATCGGGTCTAGATGGCTCATGATTCTCATCTCCAAACGTATCTGTGGCGACCGAATGCCTAATCAGTGGAGGGAAAGTTACCTTCTTCCAATCTATAAGGGGAAGGGTGATACACGAAGATCGTTGAGCGGGTATTGGATGGCCGCCTACGAAAAATAATACGGCTATCTGACGACCAGTGCGGGTTTGTTTCGGGTAAATCAACCACAGATGCTATTCAGAGTATAAGAATCAGAGTGGAAAAATATAGGGATTCCTCGAGAGCTTTGCATATTGTATTGGTTGATTTTGAAAAAGCATTCGACAGGTAACCACGAGATCTGTACTTAGGCAACGCGGAATTCCGGAAGTCTAAGTGCGTATGGTCATGGACATGTATGAGCAAGTTAAAACAAAGGTAAGATGCCCCGCAGGAATCACCGAAGAGTTCCCAATTAGAGTAGGTGTGCATCAGGGAATCGTCTTGAGTCCTTTGCTCTTTATTACTGTTCTTGATTTTCTGCTTGAGAACAAGGTGACGGACCCCAAAGTGAATCAGTTATTTTTTGCTGACGATGGAGCCATCATAAGTGAAGATCCTGTGTCCTTGCAACGAGCACTTGATGTATGGGTGGATGTTCTGGAGGGAAATGGATACCGCGTTAGCCCGAAAAAGACCGAATACCTATGCTGTCCATTTACTGATCCACACAGGCTTATTCCGGACATCTATTTGAAAAGAACAGTGCTTCCCAAGTGCAAAAAGTTTAAATATCTTGGATCAATGATCAATAGCGAAGGATCTTGTGATGACGACATCAAACATCGCGTAAGCGTAGGGTGGATGAAGTGGCGGGAAAACTCTAACATTTTCTGTGTTAGAAAAATGCCCCCTTAGCTGAAAGGAAAGCTCTACACGGCAATTGTTCGTCCAGCGCTTACACACGGTTCACAGTGTTGGACAATATACAAGAAGTATGAGAGTAAATTGACGGCAGCTGAAATGAAGATGCTTCGCACGACAGCAGGAGTGACAAAGCGTGATCGAATAAGAAGCAAGAGAATCCGAGGAATCATACACGTCAAAAATACCATCTTGGACAAAATACAGCATGACCAACTTAGGCGCCAGGTATAGCTTTCATTGAAATCCATCATTGAAACACAAATCAGTGAAATGGTGGAATATTTTCTGACAAGTCGGTCAAAGCTATCATGAAATTTTCTTTCATTTAAAATTCCATTCCCCATACAAAAACCATCTTTGAGGTTAAGTCGATCATTGAACGAAAAAATGACAGACGAGAACAGGAAGAGAAAGGAACACATTTCATTGGAATGAATGTATTCCACTTTTGGGAACAAAATATCAGCTGTTCATTGAAAACGTTTTTCATCATTGAAACACTAGAAGTGATTTATTTAGAAAGTGTTAAAGCAAACTAAACATTTTTTTGACTAAAAAAATATATAACTAGCAACCTTCAAAACGCCATGAGTTTTATTTGTTTAAGTGCATCAAAATTGAAAGACAAAATTTTCAATGATGGTTTTCAATGTAAGCTAATGGGTGATTTTTTAGCTGGTTTGTTTTGGCAACACTGGTTTTGACAGCTAACGTGTGTTTAGTACCTTGTGTCACTGTCAAACAGCTTCAGTTTGGTTTGCAATTTAACCATGGATCGTCTTACAAATGAACAACGCTTGCAAATTATTGAATTTTACTATCAAAATTCGTGCTCGGTTCGAAATGTTCATCGCGCGCTGCTTCCATTTTATGGTCGGCATTCTCGACCTTCTGAGCAGTCTATTCGGAAGATTGTGACCAAATTTCGCACCAAATTTACTTTGTTGGACATTAAACCACCAACACGTTTACGTACTGTGCGTAGTGAAGAAAATATTGCGGCCGTATCAGCTAGTGTGACAGAAGACCGCGAAATGTCGACTCGGCGCCGTTCCCAGCAGTTAGGCCTTTGTTACAGCACTACGTGGAAAATTTTGCGGATGGATTTGGGCGTAAAGCCTTTTAAGATACAGCTGGTGCAAGAACTAAAGCCAGCCGACCTACCACAACGCCGAATTTTTTGTGAATGGGCTCTTGGAAAGTTGGCCGGGGATCCGCTTTTTTATCGAAAAATTGTGTTCAGCGATGAGGCTCATTTTTGGTTGAATGGGTACGTAAATAAGCAAAATTGCCGCATTTGGAGTGAAGATCAGCCAGAAGCTACCAATGCATCCCGAAAAAGCCACTGTTTGGTGCGGTTTATGGGCCGGCGGCATTATTGGGCCATATTTCTTCAAAGATGATGCGAATCGCAGCGTTACTGTCAATGGTGAACGCAACCGAGCGATGATAACAAACTTTTTTTTGCCCGAAATGGAAGTTCTTGACTTGCATGATATGTGGTTTCAACAAGACGGTGCCACATGCCACACAGCACGCGAAACAATGGCGCAATTGCGAGGCGAGTTTGGTGAACAGTTAATTTCACGTTTCGGGCCGGTCAATTGGCCGCCTAGATCGTGCGATTTGACACCATTAGACTATTTTTTGTGGGGGTATGTCAAGGCTAATGTCTATAGGGACAAGCCCGCTTCGATTGACGCACTGGAAGCCAACATCCATGCATTCATTCGTGAGATACCGGCCGATATGTGTGAAAGAGTATGCCAAAATTGGACTCAGCGGATGGGCTACCTGAGACGCAGCCGCAGTCAACATTTGCATGAAATTATCTTTAAACATTAAATTGCAAGGTTCAAACTATCGATTCAAATAAATATTTTGTATTCATTTTTTCGATTTTCTTGTGTTTTTTTTTTTAAAGTTCTAAGCCTCTTAAAAAATCACCCATTATAACTGGCGCCTTAGCTGGTACTGTCATGTACAAAGAAGATGCCATGAGAACCCAGTTCAAAAGGCAATAGCACTAGACGTTCCAACACTATCGCCGAAAAAAGGCAGGCGCAAAAACTCCTCGGTGAAACAAATGCAACGACACGATTTAGTTGGCCTCAGACATGGAACAATCCAAAAGCGGGAGGCCTGTCGATGTTTTCTGAGGTCAACCCGGCGAACCCCACAAGTGGAACCTTAGGCGAAGCAGTTGAGTGGGAGAGTTGTGGTCCCCCTCGAGATCATGACAATCGCCGGTAAAATGAAGAAGAAGAAGAAGAAGAATATAAAATATATAATATATATCGAAATCGAAATAAGTGTTTTTAATCAACTTTTGAAAAATAAAAAAAAACGAATTGGTGACTCACTTTATTAGGTGATTGTTAAAGTTCTTAAATTCTAGTTTATTTTTATTAGGTGTGTTTTGTTGAGCTCCCTAATGTGAACATAAGGAACTCGTTCAAGAAAACAACCCTGACTTAGGAATTTTGATTTTGAATGTTGGCACAACTTGCTGTTTTTTGTGAATTTTTTTCTCAAACAAAATGGACGCAATATCAGAAAAGAAAAAAATACAATCAATTTTAGTAAATTTATCTATTATAAAGCTATTTTTTATAAATTTATAGAGAACTGGCTATTTCCCACAAAGAAATAATATTTTCTTCAATCTGTTCTAGAAGTGCAATAATTCAATGCCAACAGACCAATGGGATGTGTTCATTAAAAATGGGTATCAACCATTGCTTCTTTTATGCTATAAGAATGCCGTCATATATTTTCTAACCAGTTGTGGAGAATAATTTGTAATAAGAGAATTGTATCTATATCATCGAAAAGGTATTTTGTTATTTTCTCATGAAATAATTTGTTGTACAATTTTAAATCTTCGTACAAAAATGTTGTTTTCAAAATCTGCTCAAAACTACCATATTCAGCGAACGTTTCCTTGGAAATCATTGGAAAGCTAATGTTCACATTAGAGTTGCTGAAATTTCAATGTTGTGTTAACTTGTTGTTGTTGCTTTTGTGAGTAAAAATTTGTTCTAATGTGAAACATTTCTTAATGTTTACATTAGGAACTCAACAAAACACGCCTATTTTTTAAATTTAAAAATATTTTTACCCAACTACATTCTTGCATAAAATAAAGCAAAATGTTAAATTATTGCCTACCAGTGAGATTCCTGTCTAAAAACGGTTTTGAATTATAACATTACTGCTTATTTTCAGAGCTGGCTATCAGTTAGGATATAGAATTAAGACCATCTTGCCACCAAATGGAGACATTCAAAAACCTATGTATAGAGTCGTTAAAATACAGCTAATTTTTTTTCACCAGCTGTGTTTTTACAGGGGACTTCAATTACATAAAGCTTTCGATAGATCAGCATAGATTTATGAGTTTGGCCAAATGCAGCCATCAGCCTGCTCATAACTTTATCCAAGCCAGCGGTCTTTTTTGTATGGTTGCACGGATTTAAAAAAAATTCTGATTTAAAAAAAAAATCATAAACAGTTTTCCGTGAAACCTTAAAAAAATATCTTTGGGTTTAAATTAAGGATTTCGAAATGAATTTTGGCGTCTAATTGGCCCACACTGTTAGACACAAGAGACATATTATTATTTTTATTTTATCGTAACAGGCAATCACGGTAGATAGCCTTTTTTTCAAAGAAAATTATTATTTACAGACTCTGAACCTGAACATTCCAAAAGTCATAAAAGGATTAAACGATTTATATTGCCCGCGTTTATCTTGATTGCATCGTACGTTGAGTTATGCTCTTGAAATTATAAAACTAGAAATAAAGGCCTATAAAAACTTTGGCTGCAATTTCGTTGTGAGGGCGACGAAGCAAATTCTGATTTTGGTTTGTGTACTCAAAATTAAATTGAATTATTTTTTTTTTTTTAATCAAACTCGTTAACCCTAAATAAAAAAATATAAACTATTAAGTTGATTGCGGCGAGTATGCGCGGCAGTGATCTTTACCATAAGACCATAACAAACGAACAACACTGTTTGTGTCGAATTGTAGTTGATCGCTAGCGATACAAAAAAAAATTTCCGATGGTTTGGAGTGATTTAGGCGCGTCGTTGTCGTCGAGAGCAAACAAAAGCAGAAAACGTATGGTAGGTATATCTAGATATTTTGATCTGCAAGAGTAAAATTGAATTTAATAGCACGTTAGATTGTCTGGGCGACTGCGGCTGCGGCATTATGTCGGACAATAGAATTTAAATTGATTTAACCAGCAGATTCTATCTGATTGTCCCGTCGCTCTCCTGATGCTCTGTTTCTCCGCATTGAATTTTTGTGAAAAGGGGAAGTTTTTATAGGGAGGATTTGAGGTTCGTAGATGTTGTGAGTAATTTATTAGGTTAAATTTTAGTTTTTTTTTGTGTGTTTATATTTTTTTAAATTATATTTATTGGATTTACTGACGACTTTGAACCATTCTTAATTCTCTTTAATTTAATTTGTTGGTAGTTTTTTTAATTTTCAGATTTGAGGAACCGTAAATTCAGTTTTTCTAATTCTAAGTTTGGTGACTTATAATTTATATTTCTTCGAAGATTTGTTTATGAAGAATAAGATTTCCCTCTAGTGGGCCTTAGGTCAGTTTTTGGTTCAGGTTTTTTTTTTTAATTTCAAGCCCACTAGAGGGCAATCTTATTTAGCAATCATAAAGTTCACGAAAGGTCATAAAGGTCACGAAAAGTAGTAGCCCGTAGCGTAATGGTTAGTGCGTTCAACTGTCACGCTGGAGGACTGGGTTCGCTTCCCAGCCTGGTCCACCTTTTTTCAGGGCTACTGCCTCTTGCGAGGAATTGACAAATTCTTCAAGAGTATCACTTGTCACGAATAAGTGCTTCACGTCTAGCCGTTCGGATTCGGCATAAAATTGTAGGTCCCTTCCATTCCTGACGACATGCGCACTAATGAATGGTTGCGAGTTGTTAGTCACTAGGCCCTGGTTCTTCACGAGCCGTTGTGCCACCCGATTTATTTAAAGGTCACGAAAAAAGAATTAGTTTGCTTGTGAAGAACTAAATAACGTCACTAGTCTAGGAATAGACTTTAAATTGTCAAAAATAATTGCGATAAATCTAGCCCACAGGTAAAAATAAAGGGCATTTGAAATTTTTGAGACATGCGACACACTTGCACGTTACGGGCAAATAAATTCATGTTTTTATTTTAAAATTCAAAGTAGATATGCAAATACGCTTAAACGGGGCACCTCCGACAGTGCAGCCTGAGGCACCTCCGATATGGTGACGGACTCACCACTTTCATATAACAGTTTTACTTTTACTGTTTCTTGTAGACAATGGTTGACGTTTATAAAAAAAAGAAAATAGCTAATATAAAAAAGTCTTGTATTTTAATTGGTTGTATAATTCGGTAACATAAATTTGTCACAAACTTTCACTTCGATTTTTGTTGGATAAAATATGAATTTTCATTGAGTTGAAGTTCTGGAAGTTTCTCAGCCCCTGTCATATGTGCCCCGTGTTGTGCCAGATTTGTTTTAACTCAAAAAAATAGTAAACAAATTTTTAAAAATCTTAAACTCCGCCAATATGTTGATAAAATCAGAAATTTGGAAAAGAAGTTTTAAACTTTAGTAACAAAAAAAAAATCAAAAAAAAAAAACGTATTACTTTTGCATATTTTACGCTACCCTTATCTTAATAACTAAGGATTTTTGTTAAAATGGTTTGTTTTTTACAAGAAATTTTGGTTAAAGTAAATTTTTAACAAAAAAACAAACAAATTCGTATCGAAGTGGAAAACTGTTTGTGCCTCTTGTTTACAAAAGTAACGAGAATTTTTTATTGGTGATTGGCAAATGGAATTTGTTATTGGTACATTTTTTTTTTTTACTAAAACATTGTCCATATACCCTCCTGAAAAGCAATTCGTAATATTCGTATTAAAATCGTTAGAGCCGTTTTTGAGATAAATATTACTCCCGAATTTCAAAATGCAGAATCCCGAATGGTAAAATCTCGAACGTCAAAATCCCGAATTGTAAACAAATTTCTGGATTAATCCCGAATTTCCGTACTCTTTTAATACATTTTTTTTATACTTTCTCAATACCTTCCATATAAATCATGTCATGTCATATAAATTGTATAGTTATTTTATGTAGAAAAAAAAAATGAAAAATTAATCAAACACACAAAAACAAATATTCACTTCGAGACGAAACCCTGCGAGACTTTTGAGAGTCTCGGTCTCGTATCGGTCTCGTATAATTAAGTCTTGTCTTGGTGCCGTCTTCGAAAAATACGATTTTCGGACAACCTGTTGATTATTGGAACGAAATATTTTCAATTATAATTTGAATACATGCAGAAGAAAATAAATATTTCGGTCCAAATATACAGTCTCGTCTCGGTTGCTTAAAAGCCAGTCTCGTCTCGTGGCCAGCCTTACACTTGACTATTGAATATTTACATTTATTTTGGACTAGATTATTAGAAAGAATTAAAACAAAAAACAATCAATTCACGAAATTATTTAAATTCAACACAAATTCAAAAATAAGTCCACTTAATAAAAATGTTGGTTTTGTTTTTAAGAAAGAGCTATGTATATATTATAAGAATAGCAAAAATAAACTCTACAGAATTAATTTCATAGTGGAGAGATTTATATTTAAATCCGATTTATATTACCAAAATTCACAATTTTGACGTTAGGGATTTTTCAATTCGGGACTTTGACGTTCGGGTTTTGCAATTCGCAATTCGGTATTTCGTTATCAACCCCCAACGAATTCAATAAGTCCTTCTGCAGGTTCAAAAAACGTGCTTCTTGAGTAATTAACTTCAGACAAATAAACCAGACTTAGCTAAACTATAGCTTTGTTCAGCGACTCTGTTCCGAACAGTTTGGAACAGAAAATTACAATTTTTGCTGTTCAATTACAATTTTCTGTTCCAAACTGTTCTGATTTTCTGGTCAATGAGTATGTTCCCAACACTTCAGAAGAGAGAAGAACAGAATTGTCTGTACGAGCTTTTCATGTAGAAAACTAAGATCAAGTTTTCAAAAATCTGTGATGTTCTGTTCTGATAAGACTTTTTCACCATTAGTGGTGTTTTATTGAGTTTCTAATGTGAACATTAAGAAATGTTTCACACTAAGCTAATTTTGTACATGGAAATGCAACAACAAAAGTTAACAGCACATTGAATCTTCAGTAACTCTAATGTGAGCATTAACTTTCCAATGATTTCCAGTGAAATGTTCATTAAGTATGGTAGTTTTGAGCATATTTTGAAAACAAAACTTTTATACGAAGATTTTAAACTGTACAACAAATCATTTCATGAAAAAATAACAAAATACATTTTCGATTATAGAGATACAATTTTTGTATTACAAATTATTCTCCCCAATTGCTTAGAAATTATATGTATGACGACTTCCTTACTGCATAAAAGAAGCATTGGTTGATAACCATTTTTAATCTACACATCCCTTTGGTCTATTGGCATTGAAATAGCTATTGCACTTTTTGAACAGCTTGGAGAAAATATGATTTCGATAACCATTTCTTTGTGGGAAATAGCCAGTTCTCTAATAATCTACACTGACGAGCAAAAAAATGGAATCACTCAAGTTTGCCTTCTCAAAACAACAATCGCGATGGATACAATAACTATAATTAATTGTTATCGCCTACATTGCTTAACTTCCGATTTGTAGTGCATAGTGAAAATCGTACTCCAACTTGTCGATGAGTTGCAGTTAATTTTGGTCCCATGGTGGCACATTTTGGGGTAAGGTCTGCTTCCTTAAGACGTCTCCTAACTGTTCATTAACTAACGAGTCTTTACCGTACCTGTCTCTGCTATTGTTAGACATTAACGCTAGTCAAAGAACGATTTCGTAGAAACGCCATCAAGATGAATCAGTCATAACACAGCCACACAGATCCTGGCCTTAACACTAGCCGACAAGTTTGTCTGAACCTTCTGTAGATATTTGATATGCGAGATTGGCTTAGGCCGAGCTGACAGGACACAGAACATTAGTTTATTCCTTGTTGCAGTAGTGTGACAACTTGAATAACTTCTAAGTGTAATCCATTTTTTTTTCTAAGATTAGGAGGCCAAATAGGTCAAGATAGGTTGAAATTTATTAGTGTCAATGTTTCAAACTCTCGCCTAATTTGTTATGTTTGTTATTTTTGCCGATAGCGCGAAAACTATCCAATGGATTTTTATGATTTTACCCTTAATTTGAAGTTTTGAATTTAAGCCTTAAAACAAGCCCATTAACAATCAATTATAGATTTTATATGCATCGCGGTTGTTGTTTTTAGAAGGCGAACTTGAGTGATTCCATTTTTTTGCTCGCAAGTGTATACAATATAGCATATAGATAAATTAACTTAAATTTTGTTTGAGAAAAAAACACTTCTTTATAACAATTTATGTAAACATACAAGCCAGTTGTGCTGAAATTCATAACCAAAATTTCTTAATGTGACTGGAAAGTCAGGGTTGTTTTCTTGAACCAGTTCCTAATGTTTATCACATAAGGGAGCTCAACAAAACACACCTACTGAACAATCCTTTTGGTTTAACTCATCACTGAAAAACTGGTACTAAATATTTGTTTAGAAATTGTTGTAGGTATCTTGTGCCAATTTTTTCGTAGACTGAAAATATAATAGGGGTATTCATGCAACGATTGAAAACACTAGATAAGTTAACCATTGGCGTAAGTTTACCATTTGGTAAATGAACTGTCAAAGTGTTTGTACCTATGGGAAATGATTTCCCCAAATTGGATAAAATTCCCCAACGAATAAGGTTGGGAAAATGATCTGGGAAAATTAACCAAACGTCATTGTGAATTTTAGAATTAGGCAAGTTAAGAAATATGAGTCTCAGGCCCATTTGCTCATACGAAACTTAAGCATTTAAGTTCAACATAAGAACTTTATGTGACAGTTTATGCTTAGGAAAAAGTAGAACATAAGCGCTTATATTGAATTTAAATATTTATGTTAAGCACCGATGTAAGGTGCCCTTCGTTGTCACCGGTCGTACAGCCATTCAAAATCGTACAGTCAAACAACTGCAAGAGATAAAGTAGATTTGTTCCATTCTGATTTAACGTTTCATCCTTTGAGGTCCTTTGGTTGTGGTTTATTGCGGTGTTGGTGGTGCTTTGTACTGTTGAAACTTGTGAATTGCCGGTTCTTGCATTGAAATCACTAATAACTAACTCCCTTTTGTTACCAAAATGATGCATGATGTTGTTAAATCGTTCGAAGTCTTCGCTTCAATTGTTGCAGTTAATGTAGAATGGAATTACATAAAAATTATTTTTGCTCAAAAGTTTAACACCTGTGACACCTTCATGCTCTTCAAAATCATAGGTTGCTAACATCGAAGTTTTAATACCATATATATATGTATGTGTTTTAACTGCTTCATACCAAACTAATTTAAATCCTCCAAATTACTTTGTAAACATTTTAAAATTTTCCTTTGTTACATAAGTTTCTTAAAAAAAAAAATACATCAAATGTTTTAATATAATTAAAAAAATCAATAAATTAAATTTTATTATTAAGGCCTGACACATTATATGACAAAATATTACTAGTACGGCATCACAATTTCAATTAAGTACTAAAGTACTAGAACTTGCACTATTTTGAGAAAGTGGCATCCCTGGTGCAACATTACGAACTGGTCTAGACCATTCGCTATGACGTCTGCTTGACAGCGGTATCAGTTTGACAGGTTCAAAGTCAAGTTCGCCAAACATTTCTCGTAGTTGTTGTTCACCGTCATCATTTTTATATTTAAGTTTGTTATTATTTAAATAAAATGTTTTTTCTGCAAACACCAACAAGATATTGTTTTTAATTTGTTTTTTTTTCATTTGGAGTTTTTGTTTTAATTACTTCACGATAGCTAAGAAGTATTCGGCGTTTGAACTGCATTTGATTTGACAGGTCTCGTTGTAGGAAACCACCTGTACCTACTTTTGAGCTTCGATGAGTTTTTTAGCATTTTGATTGCATTTTCGTTTGAGCCGGTGTTGATTTTTAGTTTTATAACAGAATTATTTTTGCTTAATTTAATAGTTTCTGTGCCTTAACAATAATCAAATTTAGTGACGACTTAAATATTTCTGTAAAATGAACCATAATGGTATGGAATCTAACTAATTAACTGTACATAGTGCGACCTTAATATTAATTTTAACTCAAAATAGTGAATCAAATATGGGATTGACTTCAAAAAATTAAACATTCCATAAATAGTACATTATTTGTGATCAATACAAATAAGGTTAATTTACTGGAATATTTAAGTCCTTACTAAATATGATTATTAGTAAGGCCCTCTGTGAATTGGTTTGAGTCCACAAGAAGAAGTTGGCTGATTTTTTGTATTTTTTCTTGGTGGTCAACGTGCTCATTCGGGATAGTAAGAATGATATTTTTACCTTTTAGAATCTGACTTTGCGTCTCAATCTCTTCCTCCAATGCATCGCACCTGCTTTCAAATTGTTGTAATTTTCTGGTCAAATCTTCATTTTGTAAGCGCAAGGAGTTAATCTCAGTGTTTAACCTGTGAAGGTCATCCTTCGTAGCTAGCTTGGCGGTAGCAATTGCGAGCTCCTTGTGAAGTGATGAATCGATGATTTTTTTTATTTTTTGGAGATCAGATTCAGAAATTGACATTATGAAGCGAGAATTTGTTTCTTTATTCGCTTTATTTACAAATTGAAATTTTGTTGTAGTGGTATTGTCGGGAGAAGTTTGATCAACATTTCTTTTCTGGTCGGTTATGTAACACGGTTGTCAGCAAATGATTTTGATTTTAAATTTTATTAATTATTGTTGTCTGACAATCACAATTTTGATAAGATGATTGAACCTTGAGAATCTTCACAGCTAAGGATTTATAATTTTTTTTTGTTTTTTATTAGTGAAATACTATTAAATTTAAATAAAAAAGGAGCGATATAAAAAAAATAGAACCAATCACTTTCACAACATTATTGCCAACGCCTACCATACAGTATAAGTATGATATGAAATGAATTCACGAGGACCCTATTTCTTTAATAATTTGTGTGTATGTTCTTTTTTTTCATAAAAAGTGTAATTCTTCTTAAGATAAATGTCTTGACTAGAGTTTCCAAAATCTACCGTATAGTATGAAAAGCGTATTAAAGGATCAAAGCTGTAATATACTTTAATTTATAGATAAAAACTCGACATGGCTCTGACTCCACTCTTACCTCTGGTTATTTGACTCCTCCACCTCCACCTCATATACGTCCTATACCATGTTTATTCAATTATCAACAGAAAATCCATTAAAAAGATTTATTTTGTTAATTCCGTTCTGCTTTATTATTTTTCGTTCAGCACAAGACTATGCAACGTAAATAAAAGAGAGGAAAAAAAATATATATTCGTACTAAATGTATGTTTAGGTATATATTTCATCGTTTTTGATTCATAACAACGTTTCAACAGAAGTTCTTGTTGTATTTTGTTGTTGTTGTTCTTTTTCTTTTCGCAGTGTTGTTCTATCCAATTAAGAGACTTTTCCCAAATTGCCCTATTCATTGAAGCATTAAAAGGTGAAACTCGACCCACCATTCATTTTTTTTTTTTTTTTATTTATTTCTGTATAAGCCCCTTCTCTATTCTAAGCCATTTTGTTCATCTTCATATCCGCTGTGTGTTGAAGTTCGTTATGTTGGGAAAACGTTTTAGTCCAATCATAAGTAATTAGTCCTGTTTTATAATAGAATTCAGGATCCCGGAAAATATGGAAATCACATTTCTACATACTTTCAAGACCGTCAAATTTGAAAAGAATGCGAATTTTGCCACGAGAGGTAGTGATTTCGTTTCAAAAAAGGTTCTTAGTTTTATTAGTTTAATCCTTTTTTTTTGGAAATAATTTTTCCGGATGAAGAAATGGAATATTTTCCATTAAAAAATTCAGATTTCCAGGACCTCATCGTAAAGTGTGGAATAAAATGACTTAAATGTTTTTTTCAAATGCCCTCCCTCTTATAGCCACGCCACAATCATGGAGTGGACGATTTTATTTCTTCGGTTTTATATCTTATGCGGAAGGTTCTTATAACAGGATGATACGACAGGGAAGAGGACGACGACGTCGACTACGACCCAAAATCACACAGGGCGAGAACTTTTTGCGGTTAAAGAGAAAAAAAAAGGAAATGAAAAAATTAAGGGTGACGGTGCCAAGCACCAGTTTAAGTATACCAGATATCACTGATTTTTGTATTTTTGATCCAGGGACGTTGTCATAGAAAGGTGATTCCATGTTGGAAAGGAACTGAAATTTTACACTCTGACTACTATTAATAAAATGTGAAATAGGGTAAAATTCAGTTTTATATATAAATATCTCAAAAAGTATCAGCTTTTTTGAAATTAATGTTATAAAACAAATTGTAGCTTATAAAAATCTGCACAAAAAATGTTAAAACACTTTTTATCGTAAATGCAATATTTCACTAGAAAAACATGCACATAGACTTAAATATCAATTCTTTTGCTTTAATGTGGCTAATATTTTTCACAGCCCCACTGGGCATGGCATGGGAAAGTTTATGACTGGTGATTTGTCTGTACTTTTTAAATCCCGGCTGAAAAAATGACAAGATTCCTTATAGTTTGAGCAAGGCCATAGTAAATTTTCAGCAGGGAAAATTTACACGAGGAGAACTTGTCAGATACTTGCGAAGCCCTTGCTGGATTTCAGTACCCTAGTAAAAATTTGTCGAAAATGTTTGGGTACCCCACCCAGGAATGTCTCTTGTAAACCAAAAGCAAAATTTATAAGCACCATTAAATTTCAGTATCATACCACCGTTTTTTCTCTCTTTCCTTTGACTTTTTTCTATGCGGTAAGACATCTGTAAAACCTGTTCTAAGTAGTACTTCCTAAAAAGCAAATACCCAGCGGGAAAAATTGAAAAATTCATTGAGGAAAGATCAGCTTTTTCCTTGAGGAATGGCAGCTGCACCGTCCACTTTTCAGCTGATTCCTTTGATGAAATTAACATGGGCATGTCCTAGGCGGGAAGCACATGCTGAAAATCCGATGAAAATTCGCCAACGAAATCAGTACTTCGTTGGAAGTTGTTTATTCACCGACCCAGATGATGAAAAACATGATGGTTGCATAGTCTGTGATTTACTACATAAATGTATGTGGTTTATTCATCAGTTCAATGTTTTCGATGAAAATAGTAATGAAAATTCAATTATCAAATCACAAGATTAGCGGTAGTTATTTATTCAGCAATTATAGTTAATTCAATATGAAAAATGTGAAGAAAATTAAATAAATAGTGAATTCATTACTCTGTTGTGTATGTGTTGTGAATTTGTGATTGGTTAATTAAAATAAAATATAGAATTAAAACTTTAAATTTAATGAAAGTGAAATCACTAGGTCAGGGGATGTTTGTTAATCACCACTTCATATGCGAAGAAGTGATTAACCAACAACCTGAAATACTTTGAGACAATCTGAGATTTCCTCATTTTAATAGAAATTCACAAGTCCTCTTATAATATTTACTGTCAGCAGACAATGTCAACACAGAGAACACAAAAAAATCGACTTCTATCAAAACACACAATGGCGGTGCACACTTTACAAAGCATATGAGTGGACATAGACGATGAACTGATGAACTTCTACATGACTTTTCAACAGTTTTTTCATCTTATAATTTTCCATATCAAAAGCAATTTTAATTCAACGAAAGAAAGGGCTGTTTTCACACAAAGCAGAAAGTGTGTTCAAATCTATGAACTGAGGAAACATTGCATGACTCTTCACTTATTAAATCATTACATGTCGTTTCCTTTTATTATCTGGCTAGTGAATTGATTGCTGTTGTCTTGTTGTTTTCTACACACAAAGCGAAAAGTGGGTTCAAATCTATGAACTGAGGAAACCTCGCATGACTCTTCACTGGCTAAATCATTGCATGACGTTTCCTTTTATTATTTGGCTAGTGAATTGATTGAAGAATTCAGCTATAAAATTCATTGGGACGATATTTCCCGCTGGGTACTTGTTCTATTCTGTATGTATTTTGTAACGCAATATGGTATGAAACATTAGAGTATATAAAACTTATTCACTTTCAACATTGAATTTTTGTATAGCGAGCTGGCTCACTGGCTAGTGCATTGGACTGACAAGTAGAAGATTGGGGGTTCAAGTCTCGTCAACTGCCATTATATCTGTCAAATTATAGCCATTTTTCATTTCATCGTGTAATCGCTCTAAATACTAACAATATTTTTGCCAAAAAAAAATGGCAGAGAGAATTTGGCATAAAATGCTGCCATTAATATGACTAGGTATGTGTAAACACTTTACTGAAGCCTTTTTCCAATTTATTCCATTCTAGAAAAAGAATGAACTTGCTAATTTTTGAATGGCATTTGCCATTATTTTGAAATCTGTCATTATTTGAACTTGTGTAAATGCATGTCATAAAAAAATTATTTCTGGCATTATTTTGCCATTTTATTGGCAGAAATATTGGAAACTTTGCCATTAGTGTAAATCCGGCATAAGCCAAATTTTTATTTGCCTGATGAGCCAAAGGGGTTTATAATTACCAAGGCCCTTATTCTAGCCTTTGCTAACCCTCTTGCTAGCCCCTTGCCAAAATCTATGTTAAACTCTCTAGTGCCTTGTCGAAAACTAGATTGTTTTTTTGCGCGCGATTTTATTCTCAAAAGAAACCTTGGTATAGTTAATTTTGTGCATGGAATTTCATAAGCTTAAAGGGGAGACTTATAAATCAGAATGTGCTTGAGATCTTATATAAGATTCCCCCCCCCCTTAGCCCCCTTTAAAACAAAATCTTGACTATGACCCTGATCATGATCCTGTGTTTTTGTCGCCATCGTCTTCTGTTTTTATTTTTTTTTATTTTTGTGTTGTGGTTGTTGGAGGACGATTAAAAAAACATATCTTAAACAACATGTTCTTTTTTTTTTTTTTTCTTTTTTTATGTTTCTTCTAAGTAACGTACCTAACGTATACATTTGTCCCTCGTCAGCTTGTTTTAGTTTTGTGAGACGTTAAAATTTAGTTGAAGGAAATATAAAACAAGTAATTATCATAAAAAAAAATAGAAAAAAATAAACACAACACTTTAACAAGGGTAATAATATAATGAAGCACTCATTTTCTTGGTGGATGCTTTTGCTTGCTTGGTTGATGATGGTGAGATAGTAGATACGGATGGATGCAGCGTGATGCAAAGACTTATAAAAGCAATCTTGTTTTCGACTTAAAAAAAAAAAAAAAAAAAACAAGCATAGGTACAATTGAGTTATCTTAAGCACAGGGTAGAACATTTATGTAGGTGGTTTTTATTTTAAAATATTAAATTTTACATACAAAAATATTAAATTTTACGGTATTAGATAGTATGTATCTACTTGTTGTGGTTCTTTGAAGTAGATATAGAATTAGAGTACCTTTCAATTTTTACTTTTTTAGTTTTTTAACACGAACATTTAAGAACAAAAATATAAACTTTAAAATAGCAACCTCTTTCAAATTACATAATTTATTAACTTAAATTGGCAGCATTGTTTTCATTGACAGCCATTTTGTTACCTGCTATGTGATGTTACTTTCGAAAAAGTAACATCTCAGTATGCCATTATAATTGCTGAATAATTGCCGTAAATATTTTGTGAAAAGAAAAAAATTGACATACCCATGGTACGATACTAAAAAGATAAAATAGCCATTTGGTTATTTGAATTTTAGTAAAAAGTTAGAATATTAAATTCCTTTACAATTAGTTAAATACAATTTTTAACCTCGACTAAAATTTTGTGCCATTATTATTAGAAAAACTTAAGGTTCAGAAATTTCTTTTTTATAGCAACTATATTCGGTAACTTTAAACTTCAACTTGAAACAAAACGCGTCATACTGTTATATCGTTAGTATGTCCACCAGTTTTTGCCCTTTATTGTCAAACCATGCGCGCGGCAATTTGTTGCTTTTCACGGCTTATTTACGGCAATTATTCGGCAATTACTGGCATATTTAAATTTTTTTTCTTAAAATAAAAAGCTAACTTTAAGCGTAAGGTTAGCAGGATAACCCCTTTTTGGGCAAACCGTGGACAGGGATACGGCAATTTGTTCTCTCTACACGGCATATTTATGGAAATTATTTGGCAACTTCTTGCATACTCAAAAGTTATTTTTTACTAATTTTATATAAAGTAAGCAGGATTGCCCTCTGAGCAAACCAGTAGGGCAGCAATTTTTTTGATTCTACGGCACATTTACAGCAATTACTCGGCAGTTAATGGCATACTAAGAAGTTGTCATGCTAACTTTACGCGGCTAGATAATCCTCAAGCCATATTGTTGAGAATGCACCGGCGCCGGCCCGGCCGTTACATCAAAAAAAAAAAGTGCCATCAGTTTGGTGTGCCTTATGGGCTGGTGGAAAATTTGGCCCTTACCTATTTACGAAAAAGCGAGGCAACTTGAAAGCATTTTGGTTATTAGAAAAATTCCGTAAATGAGCTGATTTCCGTAGCACTTATCGTTCATTGATTCGGAGTTTTGGTTGAACAATTTGAATTTTCCTAATTACACAAGAAAGATAGATTTTTGTTGTGTTGAACGAAATATAGGAAGGCTGAATTTTGTTTAGCTAAAAGAGCGCTACTAGAAAGCTTATGTCAAGTTTTTCGGAATTCCACCCCCCTGGGGAAATCTGCAATTTTTGAAATCGCGAATTGATCTTTATCTCCGAAACTATTGATCTTAGAAATTACACATAACTTTGAAAATATTACCCGCACCGAAAAAAATGTATGCATAAACGAAAGATGGTTTAATTGCCTACAACCTTGGCCTTACAGTTTCTCCTCTAAGATCAAGAGTTTCGGAGATATAGATCCATTCGCATTTTCCAAAATGGTGGATTTCACCAGGGTCATGGCGTCCTGAATACCCGGACATAAGCTTTTCTAAAAGCCCTCTTTCAGATATAAAAAAATCCAGCTGTCCTATATTTCGTTCCATAAAACGATTGTTTTTTTGAAAAATTTCCTGTAGTCTACTAAAATATGCAGAGAAAAATTTAATTTTAACTCTACCTTGAGTTATTAATAATAATAACTTACGTAACTTGAAATGCAATACAAATACCACAATATTAATTTTACACTCATCAAGAAATACAAAAAAAATAATGAAAAAACTGTGAGAGTTTTGTTATTTTCTTGTAAAACCTCCATATCAACCAATAGGGTTGCTTTTGAAAAATTATAACTTCGCATTTGATAAACATATCCTCAATATTTAAGTATTTAAATAAAAGTTAAATGTTAGGCTTTATTTCTAAATAGAATTTAAGTTTAGCTTTAAAAGAACAGGAGTATTCAAAATAAATACAAACAAAATGTTAAATTGACAAGAACTCCAAAATAACTGTAGCTCGCTCAACCCACAAACAAGTAGATATAGTCCAAAAAGATAGAGGAACACACACACAAATAAGTAGATAGTCCAAAAAGATTGAAAAATATTCTACCTGTTTCTTTATCCGACTTGACTCATAGTTAAATTTTCATCGACTGCATACACTAAAAATGTCCTTTAATCCAGAGTTTCCTGTTGATACATAAAAAAAAAACTTACTTTTAATTGATTGCAATTATATGAATGTATATGCATTGCGTTTAAACACTTCTGTTTCAATTGGTAAAATACCTACACAATATAAATTAAACCGAAGAATTCCTGCACATTGTAAAACAAAAATAGGTAATGCTTTTCCATATCAAACGATGTAGTGTGAAATAACTGTTAACTTGTATAGGTATAATGAATTACACACTACACTTATTTAATTGTGAGAATGTAATGAGCATTAATAATAAATAATAATATGACCCTTGATGTTGAAACATATAATTAAAAAAGAAAATATATACAAAAAGACGATTAAATGATATCCTTCTATCATTTTGTAATTATATAGCTTTTCCCTTTTAATTCACCTGTTTTTTTTTTATCTATAGAACGTCCTTAACGTTCACCTATCCACCATGATTGCAGAAAACCTATCTTTATATCGTAGATATATGTACCTACATAGTATACTTAAATTACTATATAGGTACTCATCAGAGAAAGGAAACCTGCCACTCGCCATCATTATCAAACAGCACAGATATACGGAAGGCGGCCATCACACAGCTTCAGTTCAGAGGATGATGAGCACAATTCCGTTCGTTGATGCAACTGCTGCTTCTGCTATAACGATATAGGTACCTAGCTGCTGCTGCTGCTGTTGGTAAAAAAGGGCCATCAAAGAAAAATGGAGCAGCAGCCAGTTTCGCTCATCAAAGATAAATCAGTGGGGCAGATTCACCGACAGATACTTATACCGTAGAGTATGTATAGTATGTGTTGTGTCTTGTGTGTCATTGCATCCGCTGCCCACTGCCACCGTGCGGCGTTGCCCCCCGACACTACAATACACCTTCTGTCATCATCTACGGGTATAGCAGCGAGCAACTCGATCCTTTGATGTTGTTGCTGGAATGAATATCTCTTCTCTTATAATGGTGCACCGCTGCTCCGTCTTACTCACAGCCCGGTAGTCGACGACTCCTCTGGTCCGGAAAAAGGAGAAGCGCACGTCGCGCTCGTCATGATTCATTTACAGTTTAAATTAATAATATCTCCTCTTTTCTTTTTGCAATATACCAGTACTCGTACCAGCAACACACATAGAAATCACTGTATCTTTATCTACAATTCTTTAACAGAGAGATGGGGGAAGCAATCAGCAGTTCCAGAGCTCTAGCTCTAGCATATTAGCTCTATCTTTGATGAACGTCCATACCAAGTATAATACTGTTGTTGAGACGAGGGGTTCGAGAATCGAGAGGTGACCCCAGTGTTCAATTGGTTTTTACAGCTCTCAGTGACTAGATTAATTCGAGTGGGTTCGATGTTTGTGTGCGTGTGTATATGTATGTGTGTTTGTATTTGTTTTTTTTTTTTTTCTTTTTATTTCCCTCTATTGAACGGTAGCCGGTTGTTTGCTATTTGTCCATGTCGTCGTCCAGTCCGCCTACACGACCCGCGGGCATCTTCGCTTATATTTGCCATGCCGATGCCATATAGAGTATATGACTTGGGCACTAAACTAGAAGCAATCGGGGAGAAGATTAAAATTACGTTACATTGTGCTGGGCGTTTGAGTATTTAGATTGATTTTTCCTCGATGCAATTTATGATTCCCTTTCAAGCTACCTCTGCCTCTTCACCACACTAGTTCCACATCATCGTTCTATATTTAAGTGAGTACACGGATGGAAATAAAATGATTGATAGACTTTTTGTAGTGTTATTCCGCCATAATGCTACTCTCTAACACTCTTAATCACGTTGATCTTCTTCCTGTTTTTTGATCTTTAATTTTATTTAAAAGGCTTTAAACCTACGGCCCAAAGTAATAAACGAATTTAGAGTCGAATTTAGCCTAAAGTCGAATTTATCTCATACGAAAAAAAAATGGAATTTAACCTTGATTTGACTCCATATTCGTTCATTAAAAAGGACATTACTCTTCAACTATGGACACAAATAAGCTGACTAAGTGACTACGATACATGTTAAACGGCGTTTAACGCATAAAAAAACATATTAAAATTTCTTCTATTTTTTGGTTTTAAATCACCTCGATCTTTTCAAAATCCAACACAACGATGATGACTCTACATCAATTAGATTCTATAAACAGATCGACCAAATTGCTTCAAATTAGATACACAGATTTTTGCAGTGATT
The DNA here is from genome assembly GCA_949320155.1 of Melangyna quadrimaculata. NCBI lineage: Eukaryota > Metazoa > Arthropoda > Insecta > Diptera > Syrphidae > Melangyna > Melangyna quadrimaculata. The sequence goes on along the minus strand of OX439483.1, from coordinate 149,045,763 downwards.
TCCGAGAATACATTTTTTTTTTCTACTTCATCTAAAAGTGGGCAGCAACCCCTCATAGACACAAATTCGATACAAAAAATACGATTCTTTTTAAATTTCTCGAAATTAGTCATAACGATTGTGATTTTCGTGCATGTAATGTTCAATGCGATTGTAACAAAAATTAATTCCAGGTTTCTGCCGAACAAAATTAATGAACAGAAATAGGACTTTGACAATTTTTTTTTTGTTTCTTCAGAAAACTGCCTTTTTGCTTATTTTACTTCCCTATACCTTTTAAATGGCTGCACCATCTTTATAAAAAAATTATAAAAACAAGTTTCTTATAAAAAATATTAACAATGTTGCATTCTAAAAATTTAAAAATACAAATTGTTTAATGAACGAAATAATCAGAAGCAAACATAATTGTTTGGACTTTTGATTTTCTTCTCACTTTTTAATAAATGCAATTGTTTTAAAAAATGAAAACATCTAAAAGCATCAAATTCGCTTAGCCACATTTTAGTAATAAACCACTTGTTTTTTTTTTTAACTATGAAATTTTGCATCTAGTTTTGCATTTTTAAAAGAATTTCTTTTAATAACGCATACAATTTTGTAGAAAAAGGAAGGCTTGAAGAAGGTTTCTATAAAAATTCTCGAATATAAAATGAAAGATTACGTATAAGCCCAGTCAAATTCGACAATAAATTCGAAAAGCGCGATGTAGTTCTGCATTGTTGATATGTTGTCGAAGCATGTTAGAGTAGTCTGTAGCTAAATTTGCTACTTCGAAAAACCTGTGATCGCTGCAAGAAAAATGCAACAGTAAGAAAACCACTAAAATCACCCCATTTTTTCCGACATTTTCCCTTATAACTTTAAAAAACATGCAGCTTAGAAAAAAACCATCCACAATAAAATTTTCGTTAGTAGCCCGTAGCGTAATGGTTAGTGCGTTCGACTGTCACGCTGGAGGTCTGGGATCGCTTCCCAGCCTCGTCCACCTAAAAACTAAAAAGTTTTTTTTTCAGGGCTACTGCCTCTGGCGAGGAATTGAAAAATCCTCCAAGAGTATCACTTGTCACGAATAAGTAAGTCTAGCCGTTCGGATTCGGCATAAAATTGTAGGTCCCTTCCATTCCTGTCGAAAGGCGCATACAGGAATGGTTGCGAGTTGTTAGTCACTAGGCCCTGGTTCTTCATGAGCCGTTGTGCCACCCGATTTATTTTTTTATTTTTAATAAATTTTTCGACAAGACCACATCAGTTTTAAATTCATGTATGTTATTTGTGTTGCTAATTAACAATGAATGAAAACAAAAATCTGAAAAACTAAGTAATTTTGAAGCACTCAAAAAATTGTTAAATTCTGCTTTAAATTTGGAATTAGATAGTCTTTAGTATTACAACACGAAATTCGAAAATTTTATCCAAATCCGTCAAATAGTTTTGGCAAGAAATATGATGTTAACTAAGTGCAACAAGCTAATTTTGAATCATTGCTGTGGTCAAAGTAGCTTACTCAAGTTGGCATTGATTTTTGTTCACGTACTTGGAACCCTTAACTATCATAAAATATAGGTAGTTATGAAAATTATATATTTTTCCAAGCAACTTTGGTAGCGATTTTAAAAGTTGCGAAAATTGTTCACTTTGCATGTAAATATGTAATTTCGTGACTTTTAAATTCACTACAAAAGTTGCTTGGAAAAAGATATAAACATTATAACTTTTTTTAATGATGGTTAAGTGTTACAAGTACGTGTACAAAAATTAGTGCTTACTTAAGTGTTCTACTTTGGCCACAGCAATGATGCAAACTGTGCTTGTTGCACTTAGTTAACATCATGTTTCTTGTCAAAACTATTTGACCGATTTGGATAGAATTTTCGAATTTCGTCTTGTAATACTTTAGACTATTTGATTCCAAATTCTTAGCAGAATTGGAAAATGTTTGACCTATTTTTTGAGTGCTTCGAAATTATTTAGTTTTTCAGATTTTTTTTTTAAAAGTGATGTAGTTTGGTAGAAAACTTTATAACAAACAAGAATATAGTGGATGGTTTTTTCCTTAGTTGCATGTTTCCAAATTTATAAAGGAAAATGCCAGAAAAAATGGAGTGATTTTAGCGTTTTTTTCACTGTTGCATTTTTCCTGCAGCTAGGACAGGTTTCTCGAAGTTGCAAACTTAGCTACAGATTACTCCAACATGCCCCAACGACATATCAACTATACAGAACTACATACATCGCGCTTTGCGAATTTAGCACTTTTTTGTAATTATTGACTGGGCTAATTTTTAATTGTACAGATTTTGTTCATTATGAGATTATGACCCTGTGTTAAAAAAAACCTAGAATACTTATAGTTTTTGAAAAATAATTTTGTTTGTGTTTTTCAAAATATATGTTCGTAGTTCGATTTTTGTTTTTACTATTCATCGCTTTTATAAATAATATCGAAAATTCAAAACCCAAAAATGGCCTAGTTTTCAAATGTTTTGTTTGTCAAAGATATCCAATTAAATGACCACCCTTTTACTAGAAGTTTTTTTTTTGAAAACATTCGTCTAATATTTTTTTTATTTTTATATTTCAAATCCAAATTGACCCCTAGAATTATTCCGGATCTTCAAAAAATTGATAGTAATTATTTCGAATAGTTATCTTCCAAAATTCGAATAATGATAAAATAGGTCAATCAATTGAATTAATAAAATTTTAAAGAAGTCAATATTTTAAGGGTAGCATTCTTTTGGGTCTTTGTTTTTCAAAATCGATGTAGTCGAAAACTATTTGTACCATTAGTTGAAAACTAATTTTAATTTTTACAAAAGTATGAAATTTTTAAAACATATTTCACTTACCGCAAAAAGTGTCGAATTTTGTTTGTTTTATTTGTAAAATATTAACGTTTCTTCGTACATAAAACTAATGGTACAAAAATGTACGAAGAAACGTTAATATTTTAGAAATAAAACAAACAAAATTGGAGACTTTTTGCGGTAAGTGAAATATGTTTTAAAAATTTCATACTTTTGTAAAAATTAAAATTTAGGAAACTAATTTGTTAGAATAGAGGGTCTTACTTTTTCTTTAAATTGAAATATATTTTATTTGTTGAGTACAAAGCATAATGTGTATCCATTCAATATTAATGAAGCATAATTAACTTATCACAAGAGGTTATGGTGTTGAGTGCAAAGCAACGTATATACATTCAATATTATTGTTGCAGCGTTTATTCATCACATAAAGTTATGTGTTGAGTATAAGCGACGTGTCCATATTTTATGTAAAAAATTTGAAAAATCATTTTTTTTTTCAGATATCTGACACATTTTTATGCGATGGGTCCATAGAATTCTTTATTGAATACATTATCCGAAAAATGTATGCACTCAGAACAGATTTCATCATTTAATGAGTACATAAAGTTATGTGTGCAGACATCTATGGAATTAGTCAGCACATTTATGTGCTGAGTACATACATTTTTACCTCATTGTAAGTTGTTATTGTTACCCTTGACAGAACAATTCGATATCTCGAGGACAAGATCACACAAAAAATGTTTTTAACATTTTGTTTTTATTTAGTAGAAGCCCGTAGCGTAATGGTTATTGCGTTCGACTGTCAGGCTGGAGGTCTAGGTTCGCTTCCCAGCCTCGTCCACCTAAAAAACTAAACAATTTTTTTTCAGGGCTACTGCCTCTTGCGACGAATTGACAAATCCTCCAAGAGTATCACTTCACACGAATAAGTGCTTCTCGTCTAGCCGTTCGGATTCGGCATAAAATTGTAGGTCCCTTCCATTCCGGTCGAGAGGCGCACACAGGAATGGTTGCGAGTTTTTAGTCACTAGGCCCTAGTTCTTCACGAGCCGTTGTGCCACCCAATTTATTTATTATTTTTTTATTTATTTTACGATGTTTCCACCTGTAAAGCAGCGAGAAATTTGATAATATCGAACGTTAAAATTGTGCCAACACGGAAAAAATAAAATGAAATAATTAGATTCGATTTTTATTTTAATTGAAATATTTGAAAAAAATTGGGTTGGGGTCATAGTTCTGCATGTGCCATAATTCGTTTTCCAAAATTCTATATTTTAAAATTCTGTAAATCTAAAATCCTGTATTTAAAAATTCTGTAAATGATAAAAAATTGCTTTGATAATGAAAATACTGCGCAGCTTTTTTCATTATCAAACACATTTTTTTAGCATTAACAGAATTTTAAAATAATGAATTATGTGTTAGATAAGGAATATAGAAAACATTTCAAACCTACTACGTTTTCATTAGAATGGAATTGAACTAACTAGCAAATTTGCATAAAAAGTTCTTTTATATCAAGTCTGATGATTTTGTTTAACAGGTTGTTCATTATATTCCCGAAATAGCTTTGATTATAGTATTGCTAATGGTGTTGTTTTCGAAATCAATTTACTATTTTGGAAAATAAGCTGTTAAATTGGGTTTAAATATAAGAATTTTTAATCTGTTTTTCATTTAAAACCTATATTTATATTTTAATTATATCATTTAGTCTTTAGAGAAATTAATTGGTGTCTTTATGAACGATGCCTCTAAAGAAAACTTTCTACTAGATAGTTATTTCAAAAGTGACGCATTGTATACCAAAAGTAATTTTGAAACGATATTTTTTGTTGGAAATATATTCGTTTAAATTATTTAATAGAGACAAGTAAGATTTAGGTTGGTATTTAAATGTTACAATCACAAAAAGGGAAAAGAAAAGTAACATATCAGGTCAACAGTCTTCTATTTTACCATGCAAGGCTTACCAACACTTGACAATCATTACAATACCAGAATTTTAATACAGAATTTTGAATGTACAGAATTTTGAAATACAGAATTCTGAAAATACAAAATTTAAAATTTACAGAATAATGTAATACAAAATTGTAGTCACACAGAATTTTGGAGTTATTTACAGAGTTTTGGTCCTACAGAATTTTGGAATACAGAATAGCAACCGACGCGTTCCCATTATTTCACTTAAAAGTCTGAGGGCCTATTGCATCTCGAAAAAAAACAGAAACCAAAAAATTAATTTGGTGTAGTCATTTGCATTTACTAAGTCTATGAAATTTTATTTGCAATGGGGCCTACTTCTAATCAAATTTAGTAACGACTTAAATATTTAAGTAAAATGGAAAATAATTGTATTCTAAATAATTAACCAACCATGAATATTACACGGTATGTGCTCTAAAATATGAAACATAGCATGTATTGTTCATTTTTTATAGTCCATACCATTATGGTCTATTTTCCTTAAATATTTAAGTCGTTACTAAATTTGATTATTAGTCGGGCCCAATGTGCTTTAAAATGATTCACTTAAAAAATTAGATTGTGTGGTCTTTTGGCAATTGCCGCATTTAATGAGGAAATTTCTGAAATTCCATCAGCTTATCTTTCTTTTAAACTTTTGATTCCTGGCCTTTTCTGTAAGGCCAGAAATGATTTTTTTTTTTTTTATTTTTAAATAAAGTTTTTTTTTTTTAATTAACTGTTTTTAAAAAACTAATTTCCAAACTAAAAATTTGATAACAAAATTGTATCAGAACAAAAATAGTATGTAGATATGTAAAATTTTGTAAAAAAAATTGAATGATAGTATTTGTTTTTGTTTTTTTCTTTTTCAAAATTTTGGGTTTCAAAAAGGATTTTTCAATAATATAATTTTTAAACAACTTTATTTGAAAAATCCTAAATTAAAAAAAGGGATTAATGGCTGTACAAAATTATATTAAATGGCATTGTAAATGTTCATAATTTTTTTTAACATGCCGCGCACTAAAGGTGTTTTTACTACCCTTAATATGACGAGCACAGTGCGAGCGTTAAGAAAATAAGGAAGGATTTAAAAGGAGATACCGATGCACATTGGTTTTGAAGTTCTGAATATCAAAATAAGGGGGACAAATAGGGCCAGGTAAAGCATTCCACATTCTTGTTGTGCGACTAAAGAAAGAATCCCTATACTTAACGGTACGTCCGAAGTTGGGCTCAAGGGTAAACTGATGAGCATTCCTAAAAGCGCGAGTATTACGGTTGAATTGTTTAAGGGGAGGAATGCAACTGACTATTTCACTTGAACACTGTTCATAAAAATAGCGATAGAACAGTGAGAGTCAGGTGACATTGCGGCGGTGTTCGAAAGATGCTATTGTTGCCGTTATTGTTCTATCACCTATCATTTTTAGCGCCCTTTTTTGAATTCTTTCCAACAAGCTTAGCTGAGTAATAGGAGCACCTGCCCATATATGTGAATTATACTCAAGCTTTGGACGAATAAAGGCTTTGTAGATTACAGCCAGATCAGAGGGGGTAAAGAATTTCTTGCATCTTCGGAAAAAAACCTAAGCACTTAGCAGTGTTTTTGGCGACATCAAATATGTGGTCATTCCACATAACGTGGCCTGAGACACACATACCGAGAACTGAAAACTTTTCGGTTTCTTCGATGCAAGTGCCGTCCATGAAAAGCGGCATTGGGGGTGGGTTTCGCTTTAACGACAGGAGACAGCATTGAGGTTTAGAAGCATTAAATTCTACGCGGTTGTTGATTCCCCATTGGACAATGCTGTCGAGATCAGAATTTAATGAGTTTATCATACGCTTCCGTTCAAGTTCCACATCCGAAGGACATGGATGAGAATCTGTAAACGAATATGAGAAGCTGAGGGTACTATCATCAGCAAAACAGTTTAATGGATTAGAAGTTCCAGACAAAAGATCATTTATAAAAACAAGGAAGAGAGACAAAACGGAGCCCTGGGGCACAACAGCATTTATTTTGTGGATTTCAGACTTGAAACCGTCCAATACAACTTGCATTGAGCGGTCCGCAAGGTAAATTCTAATCCAACGAAGAAGAGATTCAACGAAACCAAATGCACGCATTTTCTATAAGAAGGATTGGTGCCAAACTCTATCAAACGCTTTTGAAATATCAAGTGCAATAATCTTACTTTCTCCAAAACGATGTAAAGTTTTGTTCCACTGTTCGGTGAGATATACCATCAGATAACCGGATAGCCGTACTGCCGGTCATTAAGAAGCTTTCGTTTCTCGAGATATTTCTTAAGCTGGAAATTAATCAGCGTTTCCATGACCTTGGAAAGAAGGGACGTAAGTGCAATTGGTCGATAATTAGATGGTGAAGAAGATACGCCTTTTTAGGGACAGGCTGGACAAATGCTGTTTTCCCTCCACTCGGAAAGAGACCAGGAGAGTAGGGCAGACTGTCCGGGCCAGCGGATTTGTGTACGTCGAGATCTTTTAGAACTCTAGCAACTGCACGAGTACGAAAGAAGATTTGTCCCATAAAATCATTTACGCTCTCAAGTATTAAAGGAGTCGTAACACTTTCTGGCGGCGTCGAATTAACAGCAAACTGTGCTGCAAGCAAATTGGCTTTATCTAACGAGCTGACAAAAGAGGTGTCATTGAAGACGAGCGTTGGAACCGGCGACGAAGTAGCATTTCGTTTATTCTTTGCAAATGACCAAACATTTTTACTACCTGTGGGACATTGTAGTATTGTCTGCCTTAATTTTTGATCTTGCAAAAATTTGGTTCGTCGAATATGAACGTTATACAGATCTTTCTAGCTTGTTTGAACTTATTCCGGTTTTCCTCAGTAGGGTTGGCTTTATAACAGCGGAAACTTACTTCTATAACCCTAATAACCTCTTTACAGCTCGAATCAAACCATGAGTTTTCTTTGGGTTTGATAGATTTCACCCTATTCGGGATAAAATTTCTCATTCCACAAAAAATTAGGTTTGTGATCATATCTGCGCTGGAGTCTACGTCACTATCGAGGAAGCATAGTGACCAGTTAAAGTTCTTGAAGAAACCGTTGAGACCGTCCCAGTTGGCTTTCTCGTATTGCCAAACTGTTCTCTTTGGTGCTTTCTCTTTGACTGAGTTTTGTTGGCACGAGAAATTAGCAGATATGACACAATGGTCTGATGTGCCTACAGGCGATAATACACTAATTGTGTAGGTATTTATAAGGAACAGAGGTAACAAACTGCTTCTTGCCAGGAATTGACAAATCCTCCAAGAGTATCACTTGTCACGAATAAGTGCTTCTCGTCTAGCCGTTCGGATTCGGCATAAAATTGTAGGTCCCTTCCATTCCTGTCGAAAGGCGCACACAGGAATGGTTGCGAGTTGTTAGTCACTAGGCCCTGGTTCTTCATGAGCCGTTGTACCACCCGATTTATTTTTTTTTTAGAGGTAACAAACAAGTCTAGGGTGTTGGCGGATTGATCTGCATCGTCCGGTATTCGCGTTGGCTCGTCAACAAGCTGAGTTAGTTGGTTTAACTCAGCGAAGAGCTCAACATACCTTCCTTCGGGTGTTGTCTGGCCTGAGAAGCGAAGCCAACTAGAATTGTGTACATTGAAATCGCCCGCAATGACGATTTCAGTGTGAGGATAATGGGTAACAATTCTTTGGATGGAGGTCGGACAGAGCATCAAATTCGTTAAAAGTTAAATTTCTGTCCAGATTTGGCCTTTGATAAATAAAACAAGAATGAATGATGTGCTTATTGACCGAAAATTTGAACCACATGAAGTTAAAATTTGTGTTTGTTTATTTTTGTTTTAAGTAAATTTGTTTTAAATTCCCTCTGCTTCTTAAATGGGGGTGGAATAGACCCCCCTCTTCAATGACTTTTGTATTGTCTTAACCATAAACCTACACGCTCTTGGTTTTTTTCATACCTCACCTCAGGGGAATCACCGAATCACTTTTTGAGGTTAAGATCATAAATGGGGAAATGTAATGGAAGGCGGCAAAAATTAAAACGAAGAGAGGTGTGGAGTGAAAATGCACATATTGTAGATAGATCACGTTCATTCAAAATTTACAAAAATTCCTCAGAAATCAGAATAATGATGCCAAAGCCTCATTTGCAGCTGATAGTATGACCAGCTGTGTTAACTTGGCTCCAAAAAGTGTCCGATTTTTTTATTTTTTGTAAAAGATGACCAATTAAATTGCCGCTTTTTGCAACTCATCGACATTTTTTTAACCACCAAAAGTTTTCTAAGAAATCGACTTTGAAAAATGGGGGGCCCAACCAAAAACTCTTATTTTCCAAATTTGAATATTATTATATCTATGCAAGTATCCAACAAATGAGTGATCTTGGATCAGCTTAAATCAGGACGAAGAGCTCATTTAAACAAAAATAATTAGATAAATCAATTATAATTCAACTACACTGTCACGTCCATGTTGTGATACAAATACGTTGTACACGTGCTTAAAACGGATGTATCTTCAGCAAATCTGTCCAAATATCCTTATTGTATATGAAAGTTCGTTTAAAAAGCATCACCATCCTCTTATTCTTCTCAATCGCAACCAATGCCTAACCACTACCATTTAATTTGTCGCATTAACATGGCCTAAATCTCAATTTTGCTTTTAAAACTTTCTCTGGCATTGAGAAGTATCTATTGCTCCTTTTTTGCAGGATAATTTTCTTTTTCTTAAATTACAAAAACTTATTTACTTGCAAAAAAAAGAATTAAAACAATTTTTTTAACAGTGCATTGTAGCTTAGCTCTTGCCAACATCGATAACAAAGTTATCGTAATCATATCTGCGCTGGAGTCTACGTCACTATCGAGGAAGCCTATTGACCAGTTAAAGTTCTTGAAGAAACCGTTGAGACCGTCCCAGTTGGCTTTCTCGTATTGCCAAACTGTTCTCGTTGGTGCTTTCTCTTTGACTGAGTTTTGTTCGCACGAGAAATTAGCAGATATGACACAATGGTCTGATGTGCCTAGAGGCGATAATACACTAATTGTGTAGGTATTTATTAGGATCAGAGGTAACAAACAAGTCTAGGGTGTTGGCGGATTGACCTGCAACGTCCGGTATTCGCGTTGGCTCGTCAACAAGCTGAGTTAGTTGGTTTAACTCAGCGAAGAGCTCAACATACCTTACTTCGGGTGTTGTCTGGCCTGAAAAGCGAAGCCAACTAGAATTGTGTACATTGAAATCGCCCGCAATGACGATTTCAGTGTGAGGATAATGGGTAACAATTCTTTGGATGGAGGTCGGACAGAGCATCAAATTCGTTAAAAGTTAAATTTCTGTCCAGATTTGGCCTTTGATAAATAAAACAAGAATGAATGATGTGCTTATTGACCGAAAATTTGAACCACATGAAGTTAAAATTTGTGTTTGTTTATTTTTGTTTTAAGTAAATTTGTTTTAAATTCCCTCTGCTTCTTAAATGGGGGTGGAATAGACCCCCCTCTTCAATGACTTTTGTATTGTCTTAACCATAAACCTACACGCTCTTGGTTTTTTTCATACCTCACCTCAGGGGAATCACCGAATCACTTTTTGAGGTTAAGATCATAAATGGGGAAATGTAATGGAAGGCGGCAAAAATTAAAACGAAGAGAGGTGTGGAGTGAAAATGCACATATTGTAGATAGATCACGTTCATTCAAAATTTACAAAAATTCCTCAGAAATCAGAATAATGATGCCAAAGCCTCATTTGCAGCTGATAGTATGACCAGCTGTGTTAACTTGGCTCCAAAAAGTGTCCGATTTTTTTATTTTTTGTAAAAGATGACCAATTAAATTGCCGCTTTTTGCAACTCATCGACATTTTTTTAACCACCAAAAGTTTTCTAAGAAATCGACTTTGAAAAATGGGGGGCCCAACCAAAAACTCTTATTTTCCAAATTTGAATATTATTATATCTATGCAAGTATCCAACAAATGAGTGATCTTGGATCAGCTTAAATCAGGACGAAGAGCTCATTTAAACAAAAATAATTAGATAAATCAATTATAATTCAACTACACTGTCACGTCCATGTTGTGATACAAATACGTTGTACACGTGCTTAAAACGGATGTATCTTCAGCAAATCTGTCCAAATATCCTTATTGTATATGAAAGTTCGTTTAAAAAGCATCACCATCCTCTTATTCTTCTCAATCGCAACCAATGCCTAACCACTACCATTTAATTTGTCGCATTAACATGGCCTAAATCTCAATTTTGCTTTTAAAACTTTCTCTGGCATTGAGAAGTATCTATTGCTCCTTTTTTGCAGGATAATTTTCTTTTTCTTAAATTACAAAAACTTATTTACTTGCAAAAAAAAGAATTAAAACAATTTTTTTTAACAGTGCATTGTAGCTTAGCTCTTGCCAACATCGATAACAAAGTTATTTATTTTGTCCATCTCTTCTTCTTGTATTTTTTTAGGTCACTTCTACACCAAGTGAACGAGAACAACGACGGCAAAACAACGCAGAATACAAAATGTTTGTCTTGCTCCAATATCATGAGCAGTAGTAGTACTAGACGCCAACGCCACCACCAGCACCAATGCCGCCAAGTTGATGTGTCCAAAGCTTTTAGCAGTTAACCCATTGAATAATAAAAAAAAAATAATAAAACAAATCACAAGTAGAAAAAAAAAAATAAAGCAGGCCAACCACATTGTGGGATTTGCTGGCCTAGTTTGAGTTTGAAAAAAAAAATTGCAAAAAAAAACAAAATCCCCAGTTCCACGCATAGCTTCTCTCTTTATAGCCAGTTGCTTTGCTTTGGGATCAATAAAACACTAGAAGTGAGCTGTGAGCCAGGGACGCGAAGTTTGGGGAGAAAACCGCGGAAGCCCCTCGAAGCTCAAAACCCAGTGATAGGAACGAGGCAATGGTTGTGGTGCCACCACCAGTCTTATAGACCGGAACTTGTTTTTTTTCTCTCTCGTCCATCCGTCAGCGAGAAAATGCTTCCACCATCATCAACAATAAGGACGAAAACGCCATCACCAGCAGCAGCAGTACTAGCAGCAGCAGCAGCAGCAGCAATTGGGTCGTCGACAGCAGCCATAACAAATCTGCTTGGAAAACATTTTTATAATCGAATTGACGGCAGCAGCAGCAAAAGCAGAGGCAGTGATGGCCATGGAAGCGGCAGCGACAACATCAGCAAAAGCAGAAGCGGCATCAACAACGTCATTTATCAGAACAGCAGGCCTAGTGCGAGGACGAGGGCGTGGAGCAATAGTAGCACCATCAGCAGCAGTAGCAACACCAGCCAAAATCGCTTTGCCCAGGTGCTTTTGTTAACATGGGCTGGTGTTTTGCTTCACGTTGGCCCAACAGGAGCCTTGGATATCGGTAAGGATGAATACCTAGTTGTTTGAATATTCCTCCAGAGTTACCTTGGTTGAATGTTGAATTATAATATTTTGTATGCTGATTTATTTTCTTTTTTTTCTGCTTTTTTATAATTTATTCTATTTTTTCTGCATTTATTGCGTGACTACATGAAAGACTTTCAGAGAGAGAGAGAAAAACTTGGGGTTCAAGTCACGCTAACATAACCTTGTACCTGGTTGCCTGCCTCTCGAGGTGGATTGCGTTTAGATTGCGATTAATTCGGTTGCTTTAGTTTATTGCACATACACAGAACACGGTTTAATCTGGTTAAATCTTTTATTTTCTAAGTCTTGAAAATTAATCAAAAGAAAAGAAGGGTCGCAAAATCCTTAAGCTTTGAAGGAGTAACCAACCGCATGTTTGATTTTAATATAGCAACCAATCATTGCACACGCACGTACGACCGCGAACGACGACGACGACTCTACGCACCTTCGATCATAGTCGTATAGAATAGATAACGATTTTCAAGGACATGATATGCATGTTTGAAAGCATGTTGGGAAATAAAACAAAAGTTATAAAACTTTTGTATGCGTAGATATTAAATAATCATGTCTGGAAAAATTAAGGACCTGATACTTTTAAAGTGAACACAATTTTCGTGAAGTAATAATTTAGTGAATAATGATCGATTTCGTTTTTTTTTTGTGCAGGGAGGTTTTAATAAAACTCTTGATAGCTTCGGAAACTATGTTAGGTGGACATGTTTTAACTTTATATTCAGACAGTTTGTGTTTTGATAAAAACTAAACTAACGAGCTTAAGTGAAGCAGCACCTTTTTTCCGATTTTACAAATTAATTTTAAACTGAGATGGCTATACATTTAAAAAAATAAACTTCGGCTATCTAAAATGGTCAAATCTTCAAGATCTTCTTCTTCAAATATTATTTATACAACTCTGCTCTACCCTGATTTTGTTGTTTTTCAGCTTGACATTTAACATGTAAGAAAGTTGGTTTACTTGAATACAATTTTCAAATATAAAATCGATTTTCATAAAAAAAAATCATTAAACCTTGAAAAAGGCCGTTTTTAGGGCTTATTACAACTTGAGTTATAATAATCGGATCTTTAAAAATTAGGTAATCAATAGAAGATAAAATGGTAGGCAATATTTTAGGGCGTTGATTGCAAAGAGGCGTATCCCAGTTTTTGTAATTGGACTTAAATCGACTAAAACAAGCACATAAGTCTTGAAAATAGTAATGTAATATTTTTTTGAAAAGACTAGATATTCTAGAATCTAAAACTATGAGAGACAAAAATATCAGAGGCAAAATAAGCCAATTTTTCAAAAATTACACTAAACAAAAAATCTTGTAAAACGGACGTTTAAAATTTTGGACTTACTGCAATGGTCGATAGCTCTTAGAAAAAACATTAAGATATTATGTTATTTTGCCAAAATATAGTATCACTGTCTTTTAATAAAGTGGCATTTTAAGATGACAAAAAAAATATAATGGAGTTTTAAGAAAAAAAGGTTCTTTGAAAAAGTTCGGTATAGTGCCAGTTTTTTTTTTATTACAACAATGACACTTACGATGTGGTATCACAACAGACCAATCGATAGTCTAAGTGTGTCGGCTTCTTTGCTGGCAGCCACTATAACCTAACCATAACCTAATCTATGACACTTACTAAACAAAAAATTATTCTTAAACGAAAAAAACCTGTTAATTAATTTCACTGAACATAATAAAATCACTGTTATTTTTAGGGGAAAACCGACACTAAGCGAATTATGACATTTATGAATTCACTTTTATGTATAATAACAACTCTACGCTTCAAATTGAATCGCCATTATGCAAAAAGTGCCATTTTATCTGTAACCAATTGTGTGGCTTACGTCAATGTCCAGAGGCGGTAGCGCTAGCCCGAAATGTGGCGTGTGCGAAATTAAATTTGCGGGACCCCTGGGAAAATGATTTCAGGCTGCATCATTATGAAAAAAGTATCTTACACACCTGTCATCATATCTTCTGCAGTCAATATTATAATTTAAGTTCAAAATTGTTATAAAAAACTTGAGACAATATTTGATTTCAAAATTTGAATAAAATAATTTTAAATAATTTTAATAAAAAAAAAAAAAAAAAAATCATAAGCTCACTTTCTGAATACTGAATGTAAATAATAAAAGTCTAAGAGCCGGCAGCAGATTTTGGTCGTGAAAGGAAACCAAAAGATTTTAATAGTATAGGTAGTCCTAGTGATAACGAATACGTTCGTCTGCCAGCATGTAGTGGCCCCGTTACCACGTAAAAGTGCATCAAAAGTACAACTTTTCTGAAAAATTGGGTGGGAAACCTTTTCAAATGTAATACAACTTGACGCCATCAACTCCCTGATAAAAAAATGGTTTCGACAGACGTGTAGGTGGCCCCAAAACCCAGACAGACGTCCCCGAAAATGCGATTTTTTTTGGCGTTTTTAGACTTTTGGGAAACCACCTGAAATTGTTCACAACTTTTAGCCACGGACTCCCTGAGTGTGAATATGTACGTGACAGACGTCTTAGTGGCCCCAAAATCCCCGACAGACGTCGCTGAAAACGCGTTTTTTTGGCGTTTTTTGTCAAAAAAGAAACCATTTGAAATATATCACAAACGAAAGATCTTGGCCCCCCTGAGTTTGAATATGTACATGACAGACGTCTAAGTGGCCCCAAAACCCCCGACAGACGTGATTAAAGTTGCGGATTTCTTATTGAAATTTTTAGATAATTGATGTATGCCACGAAAATGTATCGCAATCGGAAGGTCTTGACTACCAGAGTACTAACGTATAACAATTTAGTATCACCCAACAGCTGGAAAGGCGCGAAATAAATCGCGGATTTCTTATTTTATTTTACTAGTAACAGAATTTTGAGGAAAACGACTTGAAATGTATTTCAATCAAAAGGTCTTGACCAAAAAAAAACGGCGCGTGTAACTCATAGTACTCGTGGCAGAAGTTAAACTTCTTTGGCGATCTAAAAATCTCGATATGTATAGGGATATTAAGCTTATATGCGCAAGACGCCGCTAAGTGTCCTATATCAAGATGATCGATGGGTTGGGGTTGTAAACTTGAAAATTAAATAATAATGGTGAAAATTTAAAGTAAAAAAGGTGGAAATTTAAAAGATATAAATCAGTTTATTTGAGTAGGTTTTCCGACTATTTCCAAAAATTCCTACGCTCAAAATCTCTGCAAAATCAAAAATGTGTATATGACAACTTTAATTTGGTTTTATGTTTTTTGCAACCATATATAACTCAAATTTTTAGCAGACTCTCCTGATTTAATTCAATTTTTTGAAATTAACCTGTTTTGAGATAAAATTTTTAAAATAATTTATATCTCCATACCGGTAGGAGATAGACAAAAATCTTAAAACCTTAAGTAAGATTTTTAGAATTTCATTATCTATCCAAAAAAAAATAAAAACTCTAGCATTCTAATTAACGAAATTAGAAAAAAGACATAAAAGAACATTTTCCCTTTTATCTGCTACAATAATAGAAATTAACAAAAAATCTAAACTTATTGCAATATAAAATATATTAGCCTATTAATACAAATTTTTACTTTTACTCTACCTCCCACCACTTAGCTAATCAATGATCTCAGCGTTGCATATGTAGCGTTACATTTTTTCGTTTCACAAAAATTCATCGTTGAAATTTCACTCTCCGAAGAAGTTTCACTTCAAAAATTAAAATATAAGTGACAGACGTTTGAGGGGCCCCAAACAACTGACAGCCGCGATATAATTCGCGGATGATATTTTTTTTTGTTTTTTAATTGTATATTAGTAGTAGCTTTTTCAAATGTTTACCAATTAAAAGGTTTTGAGTTTTGACTCAAGAAAGTGATTTTATAAGTTAGGGGCGTTTGAGTTACGCCAAACTGCTGAAAAGCGCGATAAAAGTCGTGGATATAATTACTAGTGTATCAAAAAGATTAAAGATACAAATATCTTGAAATGTATCTCAATTTAAAGGGCTTAACTCCCTGAGTTGCAACATGTAACTAACAAACGTTTTGAGTTACTCCATACTGCTGGAAAAGCGCGATTAAAGTCGCGGATGTTACTACTAGTTTATCAATTCGATTATCAATACAAATCTCTTGAAATGCATCTCAATTTATAGGGCTTGACTCCCTGAGTCGGAAAATTTAACTGACAGCGGTTTTGAGTTACGCCAAACTATTCAAATCAACGATATTACTCGCCTTCAAATATTCTTATTGTTTTTTCTTTCAATTTAAATGGTACCTACCTATTTAAAAGGTTTTGACTTAGCTGAAAAATAAATTTTGAAGGAAACACGTTTTGAACACACCAAACCATTCAAATAATCGATACCTATAAGTGGCTTATATTCTTTCTCAGTTCACGTTTTCATAATTGTAGTAAGCTCGCTACAACATAGCTTTCTTATATCGATTTCAATAGTTTGGCGTAACTCAAAACGTCTGTCAGTTAAATTTTCGACCTTAAAAAATCATTCGACCTTAAGCGAACGTTCGATTCGCTATTCAAAATGGGGGCCTAATGGGACTTATCTACTAAATACTAAAACTAAGATGATGTTGTAATCCAAAAAAGTGTGTTTTATCAGACTGTGCCAGGGGCACACTGTATATTGAAAGCCTAATAGAATTTTTGTTTCAATTCATCTATGTTTAAAGCAGGTAGCTCGCTTAAAAGGATTTCTTTTGTCAAAATTTTTCGAAAATGGCCTTTTAAAATGTCAAAATTTAAAGTTTTTCATTTCTTAAAAGGTCTAAGAACGTAAAATGTTTTATTATCAAGGTGAATGCTTCTTCTTTCTGAATTACCCTAAAAAAATCCAATTACTTCCATGCTTTTGTGAATTAATGCCGAATAATATTAAACCATCATAAGAGTTATGTACATATTTGAAAATTTTGTAAACGGGCATCTGTTTAAAAAAAAAACACTAAACGTTCAGTTTTTTTCTAGTGCAAATGCTCTCAGAATGGTCAGTTTAACTACTTCATCTCTTTGTTATTATAATATAGCTAAGCTAAGCTAGCTAAAAGTTCAAAATAAAGTATGCAATCTTATTTGTTTCATAAATATAAATTAAAAATCGTTAGAGCGGGTTTTATTAAAAATTAATTTCTTACATATAAAAATTCAATGAACATTTTTGTATACAAAATTTGGTATGCCAATTTTTAGATTTAATTTCCAAAAAAGAAAATTAATATTTTTTTCTTTATATCCGTTTTTTTTTTTAGAAAATTTTTAATTTGAATTTTAAACTTTTTCGATTGAATACATCTTAGCCGGTAACTTTAAATTTTGAAATCAAAAAATCAGTTCTATGATAGGCCATTATTATAAGCTATTGGTATATA
The DNA here is from genome assembly GCA_949320155.1 of Melangyna quadrimaculata. NCBI lineage: Eukaryota > Metazoa > Arthropoda > Insecta > Diptera > Syrphidae > Melangyna > Melangyna quadrimaculata. The sequence goes on along the minus strand of OX439483.1, from coordinate 149,028,128 downwards.
ATGTTTCACCATAATATTAACCATACTCTTGATAGTTACCATTAATTTTTTTATTAAAATTGTTAAAGCCGCTTTTGAGATAAATTACTTTTTTCATAATAGTTGCCAGGTACAGTTATTTATTGTGCTAAAAAAATATCACGTAAGAACTTTTAGTCAAAAGTTTTAAGAAAATTGCTTCAGCACCTTAGTAGTCTAGGAAAGATAGGAATTTTAATATGGGCAACCGGGGACAAATTAATTCATGAAATTTTATTGCTGGTATCGACGCAGAATTTTATCCTCAACAACATATCCAAAGTCCTCCAAAAACCCTGAATTGACTTTTTGTGTAGACGCATTTTAAGAGGTGGAGAGGGGAGGGAGGCGGGAGTTTGTCAAGCTGAAAAATTTGTTGTAATACAATCTAATCAAATGACATATGTTTTTAGGGTGCTTGTCAACGCTGATTCTAAAGAGACCAAAACTGAAAAGATACATGTATCCTGTGGAAAGTTAATGTAATTTTTATGGAATGATCACTTTTTTTTTAAAGTACAACAAGTAATATATTACCCAAAACCATTTTAAAATAATGGGGTATCAATGAAATTTAGTATAAATGTTTGATTTGGCATGCTTACCAAGAATCCAAAGAGTCCCCAAAAATATCTTTGGTTAAAGGGTGTTTCTTTGACGGAGAGATGCAAGTGAGTGATTATTACCATGACATCCATGAACAAATTCTGACACTTATGAACTTTGCTTAAAATATTAAATCAAAAGATATTGAATCAAAAGAGTCCGTACAAATATCTAAGGATCTAAATATCTAATATCTGGGGGTGTAATGTTTGACCTGCTTAACGGAAAATAGTCATTTCTGCTTCAAAATGAATCTAACTTTTTTTAGGGTGCTTGTATCATATTGATTTTTCTTTTATTAGATTCGGCGTTAAAAAATACCTTTAAATCATACATCATATGTAAATATAAAAAATGTACAATGTATTTTAGCATGTATTTCAGTATTTGTTTTACAAAAATCTCTCTCCTGCTGCAATTCCAAGAGTAGTTAAAAAGGTACATCGCTACTAGTATAACACTTTTTTATAGAAAACAACTAAGTTTTTATTTTTCGCATGTAGTACATTATAATCCCCAATCCATTCCACAAAACAAAACAAAACCAACAAATTATATAAATAAAATAAAACCTTTGTGCATATCATATAGAAACCGAATTCATATTTTTTACAATATGACAACTTTTTCCCGCTAAATATGCAGGAGGTACAGTGTTGGAATGTTCACAATGAACTCAATGCAATAACGAAGTAGCACAGAGTAGTTAAAGCAGTTAATTTTCCTGGAATTCCATTTTTTTTTATTTTAATAATCCCGCACATGTTGTAATCCATTGATCCTTCCATTTGTTATAGATTACATCCACCCTTTCCAATTACCTTTCATGCATAATAGCACAACCGCACCCGCACACTTTGCGATACAAAATACTCGTATAATAAAAAAAAATATCTCCAAACCAATTTTTATCATTTATTTTTATATTTTTTTTTACATTTTGTAATTTCTTTCATTTCAGCGACATGCAAAAATCCCCTCGGTATGGAATCCGGTGCTATTGCGGATTTTCAAATCACAGCCAGCTCAGCACATGACATGGGCAACGTTGGCCCCCAGCACGCAAGGTAAGTTATTTTCCCCATATATTCACCCACCCCCTCCCCCACGTGAAGAGGAAAAGGTAGAAGGTAACTCTGATATCTGAATCTGCACTAAAAAGCTGAAAGTATTTTTCACTCGGAGCGGAGAACAACTATTCGAAAACCGCATGGAATTTTCATTGTCTCCGCACGATATGATTTTTATTATTAAAATGCAGGACATATTTTTTGTACACAATATACCAGCACACGACTACTGGTGGTATAGTTGTAGGGTGTTGGGTGTAGTAGCATATAGCCGAGAAAACATTGGGAATTTTCGTTCGTCCGGAAGGACCATCGTCGTCGTCATCAAAACTTCGCATATCTGAGGATTTGTATCCGTAATACCTTAATGGAATGTGGACGATAAAAATGTTCACCTTTTTTTTTTCATTTCCAACCAAACGACCGAAGCAACCAACCAACGATGGAATTAAATCAATTTCGAAAAGTTTTCACTTTGATAAGATTGATTTCCACCCGAAAAATTCGACTTCGTCCTGCCGCACCAACAAATCGCTTACCTTGATGATCCTTCAGAAGAATTGTGGAAGAATTTTGGTGCTTTTTCAAATGAATTTTTATTTAGTTTCAATTTCAGTTTTTTTTTTGTTTTTGTTGTTTCATTTGGATTTCTTCGTTTTTTTTTTCTAAGAAGAGATAAAAAAATAAAATTGCTAATTTTAAAAATTGATAAGCACTTTTACAACTGGAGGCCATTTTAGATGGATTCCAGGGTAGCTTAGGTAGGTACTCTCGTACACACCGGATCATAACATCATATTGTAACAGATTTTATTTATTTTTGTTTTGCTGTTGGTTAAGTTGCTCATGCGATATGGAAGGAGGGAAAAGCATTCATTATTCATGGATATGGTCTTTTCATGTTGGGAGGATAATACGAATACGACGATGGCTATATACGGCTACACCGCTAGCTCTCTCTTGAGTATCTGCTTGTGATTGTGTGGCTGTGTGTATATGATATGCCTGAGGCATATTAATTATGCCATTTCTTTTTTTTTTTGTCTGAAAACAAAAAAAAATATTACAGTAACTGACAAAACAGCAAAAATAAAATTTCATCCTCATACTCTCTTAGCTGAAAATCTCCCTCAAGTGATGGAAGAATACTTCCTTATATACAATTGCAAACACAAAAAAAAAAAATAGGTAGGTATAAGAGAATAAGGAAGCAAAAATCAAAGAAAATTTTATAAACATTACAATTCACTTAATTCACAACAAAATTATTGTGTGCCTGCCTCACTCATCAAAATCAATATTCTTACGTATAAAGCCTCTAAGCAGAGCGCATGGCAGATGTGGTACAAGTACCTACAAGAAACAAGAACAATCCACATCTTGAACTATGAAGCTGTTTTGAGATTTGAAAAAAACAGACAGGTAATGTCCAGGGCCGCAGTTTATACTAAACAGAGTGTACGAGCATGACCGATTTACTTCTTCCAATTGCTCAGGTCCGGTGTCCGGTCGAAATGCATTTACTTGCAACGAAATAATCTATCTCATTTTCAATAAAAGGCTAAATCTTTGGTCACAATAATATGTATAATATTAAAATACAGAAATGCTAGCAGGTACACCCCGAATCAGACGATTGGATCTCACTTTATATTGAATCATCTAAAAACTAAGAAATTAGCGACTAAAGCGAAATGTTTGATAGTAATATTTTGTGACAGTTAATATTTCTGTATGGAATAAGCTTCATACTTAAGGAAATGAGGTATGAAAGTTTATTTGTCGCCAATTTTATGCCTTGACCGTTAGCAGCACCAGCAACAAATTTACTCAACTTACAAAGATAACATTTTGATGTTAGAATTATTTATGGCCATAAAATATATAATTAAGAAAGTTAAAATTCATGTCGATCAAAAAAAAATTGTTTTGCTCAATTAGTCCATCATTTTCGAAAAGAGAGTGTAAGTGTTATTTTTAAAAGATATAATGAGGAATTTTTTGCAAGTGCGAATAGAATTATGTGGACAAAACGATATTAAAGAGCTTAGCGACGTTTGTTTATGCGGGTAGGGAGATTCGGTGTGAGTAAATAAATCGATTTTTTGGGGTTAAAACCCCCCGCCCCCCCCCACATTTAGCCATTATAATGGAAAAGAGTGCGTTAGAAGTTCTCGGACATATTTCAAAAACCATTTGTCTCACCAAAAAAACTCAACACCGGTTTGTAAAATATTTAATTCTATAAAAAATGGATATGTTTCATGCAATGACAATTTTCCGTAAAAACATAACCCAGAAAAGTGGAAAAGAACGTGGAAAAAAACAGCTTGGGACTAATAAGTTCTGAGAATATTGGACAAAAAGTCAGGGTTAAACAACTAACTCCTTAAAAACTAAATTTATTCCAGAGAGATTTCGGGGTTTAAGTCTAGGGACTGTCAAAGTCCGAAGTTGTGGCTAAAGTTTGAAGATATAATTAAAAAAAAAACCTGGTCGGGGCTTAATATTAATATGTCAAAAGCAACAACTTTTTACACTATAAACTAAGCTAATTTAACGAAAGAAACGCAATAGAGGCTAAAACAATTCACGAGCAACGGGGTGTTAGGCTTAGTGTTAATGCTAAATACAACAGGAATTGTTTCTTACGGCCTATGCTGGGCTTAGAGAATTTTGAGGCTTAGTTTTCAAATTTCAAAGGACCAAGGCAATTGTACACACAAAACATTTTTGGGTTAAGCAATTAAATACAAATTCTCTAGTCAAGGAGCCAAATTCCGAAAGCGTGAGTAACTCTGTGAACTCAGAAAAATCTTGCAGGTTGCAGGTATGAATATTTCCAATCCCTATTAGACTCTAGACCTATAGCGTGACGTGCAAATTGCTCAACACATTTTTTGAGCAGAAATAGAAAGTGTAGGTATGCAGCGTACAGGAAAATTCATTCACTTTTGTAGGATTGGGCCGTCCAGGTTATTTTTTAGAGCAGCTGTTATGCCCGACTAAAAGTCTTGAAGGTTTGATATTTTATTTTTCGATCCGCAAAATATTTTTGAGCTTTGTACTTGAGTACTCTACTTGTTGATTTGGCTAATTGACCCGGGGCTTAGACAAGCGAGTAGAACTAGTAGCGTATATGTGTGTTAGTGTATCTGAACACGGGAGAGTCGTCTAGCAAGGCATATAGTATAATATTTATCCCTGCGAGTAGCCTGGCAGTTATCCTGCTAGTGTAGTGTATTGTTTTCATTTATTTGTTTTGTTTCCATAGTTTCCATAATATGTATATTTTTCTGTATTTAATATTTTTAAAAAATCATAGTAGTTGACAAAACGCGCACAGAGCTACTAGTCACACATACATCCATAAAACTAACACTATGACCCGGGGTTTAGACAAGCGAGTAGAACTAGTAGCATTTGTATCATAGTATTAGTTTTATAAATGCATGTGTGACTAGTAGCTCTTTGCGCGTTTTATCAGCTAGTATGATATTTTAAAAATATTTCATATGGAAAAATACACAAAATATGGAAACTATGGAAATAAAACAAAAAATGAAAATAATTACACTACACTAGTAGGATAACTGGCAGGCAACTCGCAGGCAAAAATATTATACTATTTGAGCTACTAGTCGGCTGTCTCGTGTTCAAATACACTAACACACATAAACGCTACTAGTTCAACTCGCTTGTCTAAACCCCGGGTCAAGAAAATGACATCAGGACTGATACTGTCATAGCTGATGATAAGTTTGGTTGAGTTCAAAAATGCAACTAGTTGCACATGCCATGCCGACAAAATTCATGCAATGCATTTATGAACAGAAAAACTACTGCAAGAATGCGGCAGATATACAATATCAAAAAACAGTTCATAAATGCCATCAAAGTAGACGTCTATAAAAAAAGAATGACAGAAATAATTAATTTTTTTCTTTGAGCGTTGTATATGAAAACTATAGTATTATCAATGAGTCGTTTTTATTTACGCTGGATTTCGACGGCTGGTGGCGCATGTGTTTGCAACATGTTTTATGATTTTGACAGCGTAGACATTAATGTTTAGAAAGAGTAAGTCTAGTTATATTGTAAGGGAGTAAGGGAGTTAGATCTCGACTTTCAAATTTGTTTCCTTAACAAAAAGTGTTGAGAGAAGTTGGTGGATTTAGACACTACGTGACTCAGTAGTCGTCGATGCTGATGATATTATTATAGTTTTCATATATTTACAAAGCTTTGAGTTACGCGGTCTTTGGTTTTTTTAGTGTCTAAACAAAATTCTTTCAAAATTTCCAATAAAAATGTTTTATAAGGGCTGATTTTAAATGTTGTGGATGGAACAAATTTTGGAAGTGTTCAAGACAACCTCTATTTAAGAAAAAGAAATAAAATCCAACGAAAAAGAATGTTCTTCTGCTTAAAAACAAAACGAAATCAAGGAGTATCCCAAAAACCAAGAATTTCAAGAAAATAATAGAAGAATTTCCAGATGATGTTTTTAGAAATAATTTTCGTATGAAAAAATCTACATTTCAGGTTCGTATATATATGTACATATGTACTTATTCATTGTTGTGTTTTAAAGTTGCTAACAATTTCCAAACAGTTTGTAGAGATTGAGCTTTGTCCACTTTGTAAAAAATTTAACCTTGCTCGACGCAGAAAGGGTTTGAGGCTAGCACTTTTGCTGACAATTTGAAAACTCGCTAATAACTGCTCTTTTAGGGAAATAAGTAATTTATTTGACGTATCAAAAGGACTGGCTTTTAATTACTTCATTGAAGTTACAAAACTATTATTCAAGCTAAGAAAGAAATATATAAAATGGACAGATTCTATCGAAGAACAAAAACTAATAATGGACAAATTTTCAAGTTTGAGGAATAATCCCTTCCCAAACGGTCTCGGATTTGTAGACGGGACTCAAATACCCAAAACAGCACCCAAGGAGTATCCTACGTGTTACTTCTATCGAAAGGGTACATATTCAATTAATATGCAGGTTTGATAGTTTTTATTCACTACGAATAATATTCATTACAAAACTTTATGTTGGAAATCGAAGAATTTTTACGACACATACATATATCGTTTATGATTATTTTCAGGGTGTATGTGATCATAACCAAAAGTTAATAGATGTGTGTTTTGGCTATCCCGGCAGTTGTCACGACGCTTCTGTTTGAGAGCGCAGCTCAATTGTGAAGGCGTTGAAGACTGGCTCCAAGAGAATAATCCAAGATGGTCGTATCTTGGGCGATTCTGCTTACCCTTTAAATTGTAATCTTATGGCGCCATATCGGGACAACGGACATCTTGATTCCACACAAAGAACATTCAATTATATTCATAGTTCAACTCGAGTATGTGTGGAACAAGCTTTTGGAAGACTGAAGTCTATGTTTCGAATTTTTAAATTTATCGACATTAAAAACTTGGAGTACGCCAAATGCATTGTATTTTCTTGTGTTGTTTTCCACAATATAATTATAGAACAGGAAAAGGAACTCCAGCCTTATTCATATATCCTTTCAGAAGACTCAGGCAATTCGGAGGAACATCAATCAACAATTTATGCTGCAAATGATGAGGCCAAAATCAAGAGAAACTTGATTGCGATGCTATTTTCTTCATAAGTTTATAATATTATACTCATGTAAAAAAAACTTGAAGTATACCTATATAAAAAGAACGCAAAACAATTTTTAAACGATATGTAACCGCTTGACTTCATTTATTAAAATAAAAAAGCTTTATTCACAGCTCATTGAACATCAAACTTTTTGTTTTACATTAATAGAAAAAAAAAGTAAATTTAATCACATTAATTCACAGCAAATTGGTTATAGACCGAGAGCCCACAGCATTTTTGGGTGTGAACGATAGCACACATTCCTTTTGTTTTAAGATAGGTCCATACTCTTCATATGCAAATATGAAAGTCTGGCATGTCGGGGTTGGGGCATTTGTACGTAATGCTGCATTGAAAATGCATTTTTTTCTTAAAGCCCAGGTATCAAGTGTAGGAACTTCAAAATTGTATTTAATTTATAGCTAAGTGCCCTTGATATGAATATGGGGTTCAAGACCTTTTCTGTGGGTCCAAATGTCTGCAAGACGCACTCAAAGATTGAAGCTTTGAATGCGTCTTGCAGCCATTTGGCTCTTCGGAAAATATTTTGGACTCCATAGCCATGTCTAGGCCACTCAGCTCTTTTATGAAATATGATTTTGAAGTTCCTACACTGCATTTTCAATGCACTGCATTTTAAATGCAGTATTGCATACAAAGGCCCCAAACCCGACATGCCAGACTTTTATATTTGCATATGAATAGTATGGACCTATCTTAAAACACAAGGAATTTTTGCTATCGTTCACACCCAAAAATTGCTGTGGGCTCTTAGACTATTAAGTAACAAAGACTCATTAGGTCATTTTGTGTAGAGTTTCCTGTAATGACTTCAGAACTTATTTTCTTTCTTTTTCAAGAAGAATTTTTTAACGCTCCACTTGAAAAACCTCCTTGTGTCGTCGTTATGTGCCTCAGTTATATCTGAAGTGAAATTCTAATTTTATCGAAATATTTGAACAAAAATGTTCTATTTTTGTTTGATTTTTAGCCTGTTTGATTGGGTTCAAACGGTTATAACTATCTATTTTAACATAGCTTTGGCAAGTTTAATACCTTTTTTGAAACTACAGAAAAATAGGCAATTTTTGAAATATAAAACCTGTATTGAGCCATACGAATTTTATTCAGGGGGCTCATTAGAAGATTGAGGTCAAAAATTAATTTTGGCAAAGTTCAATATTAACTAATGATTTGTAGGCAAATGGCGATGCCAATAAAAAATATTTTACTCAGTGAAGTTAGTAAAACTATAAGTGAATTTTTTAATGCAAAATTTGTAAAAAACAAAAATCAATTATGAACAGGGTGAGCAAAAAACTGGTTCAAAGTTAGATTTTTTTCAAATTTCTAAAAATAGCCGTTACTCGAGAACCGCTGTGATTCGGTATGGAAAAGTTACCAAATTCTGATAGTTCATCACCTGGCCTATCACCAATTTCAGTTTGGACCATTGTTAATGGGACACCCTGTATATAACAAAAACATTTTATTTTTGCCAAAAATCTAATAAATATTCAATTATTTTACTTACTCATCTTGTTCTGACATTTTCCTGCAGGGCGGCAACAGAAATAAAAGGACTGCAGAATTGATCGCATTTCAGCTGTCAGAATGTTTTTTATGAACAGGGTTACCGACTGTAATGCAGTTTATTTACATTTATGAACGCAAATCTAGCATAACTGCTGCATTTTTACATTAATGAACTCACCCTTTCTTGTCGTTGAAATTTTAGGCTTTCATGAAAATACAAAATCAAGACATCTTCAATGAATTCATTCTTTCATAAAGTGAAGGTAAGAAATCAGGAGAACTATGATTTTTACTTTGAGATTCGGTATATGTGGCCTTGAAGTCGATGAAAAGATGATCAGTTTTGACTTGAAATTAGTTGGTCTTAACCAATGGGGACATCGCCGAAGGCTCAAACAGTTGGTCGATTGAATGATTGTCATTTCAACAATTTCAATATCTTTATCCGTTAACGTGTTAAATATATTGCTATCTGTTCAGCCTTAATTAATCTCGAATTCGATTCTTCTTACCTTGTCGATAGTCTTAAGCTGCCTCATTTTCGTGCAAAACCACAAAGTCGAGCTGTGGGTGTTACGCTTATTACGGAGCCAATGTGCAATCTGTTTAAATATATGTAATGTATATCAAATGCATAGAGCACATCAAATCCAGCGTTTTGTAGATTGTATGTGCTGTCAAACACTTGGTGATACTGGCTTACCTGACTTGCGTGCTCCCTATTCTATATATCTTGCTTTAGTTTAAAGCACTCAATACACAATACAATTATTTTACAGATTATCGTATAAAAGTTGAATCCCATTGTGATGATTGTATCGTGCGTGTAAACGAAAGTATCTGCTGCCACTAAACCGCCTATGTTCGACATCCATCGAGCAAAAACAAGAGGTAGTTCATCGGCTTTACCCAACAACATCGAATATTGTCATCAACATGGCAGATAATCAGTAGCTTGGGAGAAACAGAGTAGGGCTGGCCACGAGGCGAGACTCTGCGAGACTTTTGTAAGTCTCGTCTCGGTCTCGTCTCCGAAAAATACGATTTCCGGACAACCTTTTGATTATTGGAACGAAATATTTTCGATTATAGTTTGAATATGTGCAGAAGAAAATAAATATTTAACTGAAATTGGATTTTGTAATTTATTAGACTTTTTGTAAATTTCGGTCCAAATATACAGTCTCGTCTCGTCTCGGTTGCTTAAAAGGCAGTCTCGTCTCGGTCTCGTCGATCCAGACCGAGACTTTTCTCGTCTCGTGGCCAGCCCTAAAACAGAGTCGAGAGATTTAATAGCGGCTTAACTATTGGTTCGATCTGCTAAATATCTATCACACATTTTTGCCGTAAGGATTCTCTTTTGTTGTTACTGGGTTCACGAAATTTCTGATATCGGATTGGAAATACAAACTTGAATTCGGCTAGATCAAAACCATTCCCCCCTCCCCCAAAATGACATGAGTGATGGCGGTCTCCTTCAAGAAGTACCTAACTCCATCCCTGTGCTATTTCTATTTCTCAGAATGAATATCACAAAGAGCTCTTATAAAAACACCGACACAACCAGCCAGCCAGCGATACGAGGCAAAGTCAATTTTCTTCTTGCTTATAACTTCTGCTGCCTTGTTGTGTAAATATTCCTCCTCTATAACTCCAAAAGGATCTCCTGCAGGGCTCATTCGGAATTCTTTGAAATTTTTATGACAAAAAAGCTTTTATCCAGGAACATATAGCCTTTTTATGCCAAACTTTATGGACTATATTATATTTTTGTTTGTTTTGTTTGTTGCTAAACAGAGATAGATAGACAGAGAGAGAGAGAGAAAAAATACAAAGCAAAGGTAAGTTGGTATACAAGTTTTGGAAGGAGTTCAAATGCGCCCGTAGGGTTAATTGTAATGTGTATACAAATAATTATGACCATAAACGTGTTGTGACCTTATTTTCTCTTCAACATAAGTATACACAGTATACCTACCTTTACCTGGATTTTGTCCTTTTTTATTTCCCTGTTTCATGTTTCATATATGTTTATGTTCAGGTGGTGTATATTTTTATGTTTTTGTTGTGTCGTTTGCTTTGTAGTAAGTTATTTGCTAGCGCAACAGCAAGTCCCTCGAGTGGAAACTGATATGCGAAGCCATTTCGGAGTTAAAGTAGTAAATTTCCTCTTCGACAGGACGAAACAAAATATATTTTATATAAAAATGTCCTTTGGCTTGTGTGATTCATGCTGTGTGCGCGCGCGAGAGAAAATATGACGGATGTAATTTATGATGATGGTCCACCTTCAGAATTATGGTGCATAACTAATAATAAAAAAAATTTGTGTGTGTTGGTATCTTCGGAAGGAAGCACCACTATGGGAAATCCTTTGACCTGGTGACACCTCAGCAGAAAAAAAATTATAATAAAAAAAAAAATAAAACAAACTACGTGCTCTCATAAAATCATACCCTATCTACATATTTGTTATAGCACTCTCCTTGAGAGGAGCTTTGAGGCTGTTGTATATGTTGCCTTTTGCGTCATATATGTCCTATACCTTAATGTTGTTTTAGAAACTATTTATAGCTTTTGTAACGTTGTTCTTTTTTGGCACGTGCCATAAGCTGATGGTTGTCATCTTTATTCAGTTTTCTTCTCGTATTATATTTATTTATTTTTATATGTGTACCTTATTCCGTTATTGGTCCTCATCTTTAAGGATGTTGTATACCAACATATCACATCTCTATATTTTTCTAACCTTATTGTGTTGCTTTAAGGGGGATACATTGTATGGAAGCCCACAAGTTGTTATTATTTTTCTTGGTGATTTTCTTCAAGAAATTGCTTGCTTGGGGCCCATTTGGTTCAAATAGTTTTTAAGGACCCACTCATTTCCACAGCTTGCTTACTTACTTTCGGAACAATGAAAATATATAAGAACTATATTTGGTGATGTGGAAGAAGCCCATGGATTGTTTCAATGATGTCCTTGAGTATTTTTGAAGTTCTGTGCCGTGTCTAACAGCTCTACACCCACTTGAACAAAGTTCGTAATAACTTTAATATAGTGGTTTGTTTTATTTTGTTATAGATAAAGAGTTTTCGAGAAAATTAGTTAATTTATAATGATAATATCAACAACAAAATGGACTGGGTAGGACAACGTTAAATTGTTGTTTAAACATTTGATTGTGCAAATCAAGTAGGTTCAAAGGGGTTGACGTTCTAAATTTAACGGGTTAAGTACTTTCTTTGCGACAAAATGTGTGTTTAAATAAAATGTACTTCTGGATCGTAAGAACTTGTAGCTAACAACTAGAATCAAGCTAAACATTGACGGTTATAGCAAAAGTGCCATAATATTTTTATATCGTTAAAGAAAAAACAGTAAAAGCACCTAGATTAAAATAGATTAAAATTTTAAACAAAAAAAAATGTGAAAAAAGTTCAAAACAAAAAATAACTGGTTTTTGGGATGATTTTATTTGTTATTAAAAAAATTAATTTATAGAAATTTAAAATGCAATTTGTTAGAAGCATCGGAATGTAAAATAATGACAAAATCAACCAAACGAGATATTCGTGAATATACAAAAGCAAGTAAGAAACCGGCAACTGGCTCGAAAAGCCCCAACACTTTATTTGTGTTCTTTGAATTATTTTGTGAAAAACTTGGTATGCAGTTTTATTGAAACTGATTCTTTGTGATTTACATGTACATGAAGTTTTATCAAAACCGATAGAGCCGTTTTTTATAAAACCAAATCGTTATATGGCAACTACCCGTTTTCGACGAGTTAAAACAAAAATTAATTTGCTTCAACCAAAACTTTAGAAAAGCTCGACCGATTTTGATGATTTTTTGTATGTTTTGTTCGTCATACTGGTTTCTAAACATACAGAAATTTAAGTAACTAGCTAGTCAGCTCGGTTGCCTTTTTTGAAGCCAGTTAAGAAGAGTGAATTATTTGACAATTGATGTATGAACCCAACTCGCTAGCAAGTACTTGCTCTTTTGGCCTCAAAATACTAAATTATGGTGGTTTAGTGTAGAGAAAAGTTAAATAATAAATGGATTTACTCTTGGGGAATGAACATTGAACAAATCATAAAATTATTATTTATATTAATGGAAAGTACAACAGAGGTACACACGGGCGTATACGCACTTATTTTATTATTATTTAATTAAATTTTTAACATTATTTAATACATTTTTCGTTTATTTACTTTGTTTTTATTTATTTGTTTTAATCTTACATAGTTAGATTTAGGATCTTTTTGTTCGGGCTTAATTGGTGGTTTATGTTGTCTTAGCCTATTATTAGTAAGCCGATTGGAGGTGCCATATGGGTAAAGAAAAATCAATTAACGTTTAAAACGGTTATGTGCATGTTTAGACTGAAAAATCTGAAAAACGCTTCGTATCAAGTCATAATCGAAATTAGCTCATTAAAAAACTTCGAAAGTAAAGTTAAGTTGGATTTTATATCAAGGTACATATATATCACAAGCAAAATCGTAAGTGTTTTCATTTTTGTTCAGTTCTGCGCATGTTGCCAAAACCATAAAAAATAAATGTAGGGTCATGTGCGGTATATTTCTCTTTGTAGCCCAGGCCAATTGTACTTTTTCTGCCAAAAAGATCCAAGTGAAGGTTTTTAAACGCAATTGTCTTTATTTCGCCATAAGAAATACTGTCGCGAAAGTCCATTACCAAATCGTGTTCGCGTCAATAGTTATTCAAAGTTAAATGTCGAAAATTTTAGTTTTTCGCATAAAACTCGGAAACGGTAAATGCTATCGAAAAGTGTTTCATACAAAACTTGTAGATTTTGTCATTTCAAAAAAAAAATGTTATGACAATTTTTTTCATACGACCCACCGTTAAGTAGATATCGACATTTAAAAAATCGAAAAATGTCGATAATAGTCGTTTTTCACGTATAACTCCTAAACGGCTCAAATTTTTGAAAACATCTGAATACAAAGTTTGTATATTATGAAATCCCTACAAGAAAAAAATATTATTTTTTTCTTAAAAACAACCGTTTTAAAGATATATTTTTTTTAGAAGTTTGACAAAGAGTTCAAATTTCTGTTTTTTTAAGTTTTTTGCTTTTAAAAGCAAAAGTTGTCGAAAAAAACCTTGCGCTGAGTTTAAACATCATAATATTCCCTTCAAAAGAATATAAAACTTTTTCCATACGAGTCATAAGTCGCAAGATATTGTGACTTCAATAGTGTCAACTGTCAAAATAACCGGTTTTTGGCACATATCTTTTAAACCCTAAGCTTAATCGAAAAATTATATTAACAAAATTTGTACATTATATAATATTATATAAGCATGCATTAACAGTTTTTTTCTATAAGCCATAATTTTTTGACATCATTATTTAAATAAAAACACCAAAAGTCTAAAATACCGGTTTTTGGCTCTTTACTCTTAAATGACGAATTTATAACACATCAGTTGCAAGATATTGCGACTTCAAAAATGGTCAAACTTCGGAAATATAGTTGTACATACATTTTATTACAATATCCTGTTTATTCGAAGTTGTCCGTTTTTGAAGTCGCAATATCTGGCAACTGATGCGATATACGCAAAAAAGTGTTATAATGTTTCTTCTAGGGAATATTCACATCTGCAAAGTAGGCATAAAATATTTTCCGAAAATTTCGTCATTTAAGAGTAAAAAGCCAAAAACCGGTATTTTAGACTTTTGGTGTTTTTATTTAAATAATGATGTCAAAAAATTATGGCTTATAGAAAAAAACTGTTAATGCATGCTTATATATTATTATATAATGTACAAATTTTGTTAATATAATTTTTCGATTAAGCTTAGCCAAAAACCGGTTATTTTGACAGTTGACACTATTGAAGCCACAATATCTTGCGACTTAGGACTCTTACGGAAAAAAGTTTTATATTCTTTTGAAGGAATATTATGATGTTTAAACTGAGTGCAAGGTTTTTTCGACAACTTTTGTTTTTAAAAGCAAAAAACTAAAACAAGCAGAAATTTGAACTTTTTGTCAAACTTTTAAAAAAATTATATCTTTAAAACGGTTGTTTTTAAGAAAAAAATAATATTTTTTTCTTGTAGGGATTTACAGATGTTTTCAAAAATTTAAACCGTTTAGGAGTTTAACGTGAAAAACGACTATTATCGACATTTTTCGATTTTTTAAATGTCGATATCTTCTTAACGGTGGGCCGTAAAAAAAAATTGTCGTAAGTTTTTTTTATTTGAAAATTACATAATCTTCAAGTTTTGTATGAAACACTTTTCGATAGCATTTAACGTTTCCGAGTTTTATGCGAAAAACTGATATTTTCGACATTTAACCTTGAATAACTATTGACGCGAACACGATTTGGTAATGGACTTTCGCGACAGTTTTTCTTATGCCAAAATAAAGACAATTGCATTTAAAAACCTTCACTTGGATTTTTTTGGCAGATTGGCCATTTTTTTGTACATTTTGCCTGGGCTTTGGTTTTTTAAAATCACAGACACAACCATTTTTAATTTCTGACAAACCTGCGGAGTATAATTATACCTTAGGTGCCGGTCGAAACTCAAGAAACTTAACCTTACAAATTTAATAACTACAAAAATATTTTATTTTTAATTATCAAATCCCCCCGAAATATAATAAATACTGCCTTGCCTGTAAACATAATAGTGGTTATAAGCGGTTAGTTAAATTATGTCGTTAATATGTAGTTAAATTAGGTCGCCGGCCGGTCATTCGCATAAGGGATAACAACAACGATCAACAAGTCTAGGGCGTTTAGATTAAGGTATGACATGGGCAAAAAACTGCATAAGAAGGGTCTATGTTCCCTCAGTTAGGGGGGAGCGGAAATTTTCTTTCAAAAAAGCTAATTTTTGTAATTTTTTAATTTTATGAAAAATAAAAGAACCAAAGTTAGTATGAAGTAGATACTAACTACGTACAATTTTCAAAAAAAAGTCGCGATACATTTTTAATTGCGATGGGTATGTTTTGGATTCACTAGAGGGGAAATTAAATTTATTTTAGCTCAAAAAATAACGGAACCTGCTGTTTATCAATTTGTTTTATAGAAGGAGTCTTTCAAAATGTTACCAATTTTACATCATACAAATTTATTAAAAAAATGTTTTTAGATTTTTAAAAAATTATTAAATTTTTATTTTTGAAAATTCAATATCTTGAAAATAGGTTTATGTACTTTTTTTTACCATTTGTGAAAAATGGTATTTTATTAAATAATAGAAATTGGCGTACCAAGTTTTATTTTCAAAAATGTTCAAAAAAATTTATATATAAAAAATTAAGTTTTAAAAAAAACCGCTCTAAGAATTTTTGAATTTTTTTTTTATCCATTTAAACAAATCAAAAAGTATAATTTTTGTTTGATCTCTAACTATTTAAATAGTAAATTTATAAAAAATACGTTGACAATAATTTGTATATACAAACTTTTTAACATTTATTTTTTTTCGACATCATTATTTTATTGAAGTAATAACATACATTGTCAATTTCTAGCTACGTTAAAGTTGTTAGCTACGCGATTAAGTTTGTGCAATTTAGTCGTGCAGTTTATATTTAATTTTGGAGTTTGAAAATTATTTTGTTTCAAAAACTGTTCTTTTAAACGATTTGATTTTAAGACATAATATTAATTGATTTCAATCTTAAAAATGTTACACTCTATTGTAAATGCTGCCGTTATTTAAATTGTTTGTTTTCGATTTTGTACCTTAATTGTTTTTGTGGACTTTCTCCTCCTAAATGAATTTTCTGGTCTGATCCCAACCTACGAGGTATGCCCAAATTTCTTTGGGAGTCTTTGGGTGTGAAAATAAAAATCTAAAAACATTTAAGAATTATTTGGTCTTTGGAGCTCAACTTATACATTGTGTGTACCACACCTACATGTAAATACATGTACATTAGGGTGTCCGTTATTTACCAAAGTCATTTTTTTGGACAGCATACCCCGTCAATCGAAAGTTTATGCAGTAAGAAAAAATAATTGACCAACTAAAAAATTGATCCGAGGTCATTAATCCGCGCCTCTAGGGTCATACTTTTCGCATACAAATTTGTATGGGAATTTTTCACTATTCAAGTTGTATTTTTTTTTTCTCTCAAACTATAACAGTTAGGGCGAGTTCGTAAACACAGAAATCTTCGACAGATCTGCCGCATGTCTGCTTAGCTTCTGCGTATCGATTTTATTTTTTCTTCTGCCCGCAGAAAGTAAGCAAGCGGCAGTTTTAAAAAAAAAATTGTATTCGTTAACATCGCAGCGCAGAAAATTATTTGTAAAAAATCGCGATTATTAAAACAAAACAAACATTTTTTGAGATTAAATTTTCGCGCGGTACCTATAGTACCGGAGGCGACCGTAGGTTTACCTATCGTGGCTCCAGAAAAGAATGATGCTAATTCATAGCTTTAGTCTTAACATTAACAAAACCGCTGGTCGGACAAGGTTTTTCAGATGGCAATGTGTAGAAAACGCACTTTTTCGGTTGCATTTTTGGTTTAGGATAACTAAACCATGATGGATTTTTATAAATGGGGTATCTGCCCTCTTTACCGAACCGGTGGTCGGACAGGCTTTTGTTGGTTGTTGTGGTGAGTCTGACCACTTTTGTTAAAACAGCTATTTTTGTATCCATTGCGTTTAACACGTGGACAACTATGAAAAACTATTTCATATAGCCTAGAAAAAAGCTTTTAGCACTTAAATGCATTTAAAATGCACAAAAGTGGTCGGACTCGCCGCAACAACCAACAAAAGTTTGTCCGACCACCGGTTTTTGTAAAGAGAGCAGTCTAAGCTTTCATTTGATACCCTATTTATAAAAAATCATCATGGTTTAGGTATCCTAAGCCGAAAATGCAACCACAAAAGTGCGTTTTCTACCCATTGTCACCTGAAAAACCTTGTCCGACCAGCGGTTTTGTTAATTTTAAGACTAAAGCTATGACTTAGCATCAATCTTTTCTGAAACCGTTATGAGATAGGTAAACCTACGGTCGCCTCCCGTCCTCTTAAAAGGTGATTTTAGGGCTTTTGGGTGAAATTTGGAAAAAAATATACTATGATAGAGAAATATCTTGATGATATATGTATGTATGTATACTTCAAAGCCATTTCATATACAGGGTGGGCCAAATACAAGTTTCCTTTTAAAAATGTAATAAAATTGTTGTTGGCATAACATCGGTCCTTTACGGTTCCCAACAAAAAAAAGTTCAAAGGGGTCAAATCGCAGCTCCGAGGCGGCCAATTGACATCGAAAAGACAGCTGATAATACGATTTTAAAATTTGGTGCGTTCGATTGTGGTTTGAACTGTATGGCATGGCACACCATCTTGCATAAACCAGAGGTTGTCCAAATCCATGTATGTATGTATTTAATTTTAATAAAAAAAAAGTTGGTTAACATGGCTCTGTAACGACTATTGTTGACCGAAACGTTGTTCCCAGCCTCATTTTAGACGAAAAACGGTCCAATGATAACCCACCCTCTACCTATGTAAATGTTGTCCTGTTTTTATTTCAACTTTTTTTTCTGCAGAATGTTTTTTTTTTCTGCACAAACTGCCCGACGCCGACTTCATATCTGCGTACTTTTGATGTTTACGAACGTAATTTGTTTTGCAGGCCTACTGAAGCCAGATTTCAAATATTGTTTACGAACACAAACTTTGCAGATCTAAATTAGTCAGACGATTACGAATTCGCCCTTATTCTAAATTTTGTGTAAATTCTGATTGATTTAATGTTTTTTTAAAAAACTGCATTTAAAAATGTGATAAAAAAATTTAAATTACATATAAAAAAATATTAAATAAAAATATAAAATATATTTATTTATTAAAATGTTATTTATTTAAATAACACAAAGTTTTATACACAAACTTTTTTACATGATAGAATTTAATTCCAAAATGCGTAGCCCAATATATAAAAATTAAGTTGTATTGAAATGTTTGCGTTATTTAAATAAATAACATTTAAATAAATAAATAAATTTTATATTTTAATTTAATCGTTTTTTAAAACAACACAATTGGAGACCAAAAAAACAACAATATGTAACGATTTTTTAAATTAATTTATTTGATTTATTTTGATTTTTCAAAATATTAAACATTTTCATTTTTTAACGTTTTAAATTTGTTTTTTCTTATCAAATAAAGTTTTTGAATGATTTGTTTGAACAATATCTTGCTTAAGAACCACGTTCAAAAATTAATAGAAAAAAAACTTTATTTGATAAGAAAAAAAAATTAAAAGCGTTACAAAATAAAAATAGTTAATATTTTGAAAAATGGAAATAAATTATTTATAATTTGTTTTCATTATTTCTTTCAATGACGTTTTTTAAAAAACTTATTACTTAATGATAATCAATAAAAAAAAACAATACCAAAAACTGCTGAAGATCTGCTTAAGAAACTGTTGAAATCGAAATAAATTGTAATTTACATGCAGTTTTTTTAAAAAATTAATAAATCAATCATAATTCCAAAAAAAAAAAAAATAAAAAGGCCTTTTTTAGTGGTAAGTGTATACGCAGCGCAGCAAAATTTTATACTGTTAACAACAATAAAGGAAAAGTGATTTTTAAAAAAATATTATATATTTTTTAAACATCACAAAACAAAGTAATAACACTATATGTAGTATCCGCACTTTTCCTTTGCTGTTCTTTACAGTGTAATATTTTGCTGCGCTGCGTATACACTTACCAATAAAAAGGCCTAAGAATAACTTTTATATTTCCAGAGAAAAAATTGATTAAAAAGTGATTATGTATGGGAAAAGTATGACCTTAGAGGCACGGGGTGTGCTATCCATAAAAATGAGAATACAACAATGTGAAGTGAAAAGAAAAAATCATACCTATGGTTGACTTATTTTTCTCGTTTTTATTCAATTTTCACATGTTCAATAGCAAAACGATCGCAAACCGAATTTATTGAAATTTAGACAGGACAACGTCTGTTGGGCTCGCTAGTTAAATATAAAGTTTTGAAGATCTTCGATTTTTTTTTTTTGTAAAATCAATCACTATATTAAAGTAAATATAGCTCGGCTTGAACATGTCACAAAATGTAAAGCAAAACAGCACACAATATTTCAACACAAATCACAATAAAAGTTGTATGTTTGTATTTTAATATCAATTAATAGTGTAATATTTCATATTTTATACCAATAAGCATAAGAACACTCATTAACTTAAATTGAAAACAAAATATAATAAAATCTTCGTAGCGCATTTAGCATACATTATCCACGCTACAAAATCGCACATGTTTGCGAATATAAATTTCAAATAATGTTCTTCTTGGTACATGTCATTTATGTGTGCATATAAAATATCACAGTTAAGAAATGCAAATTGCAATATATGAAACATTCAAATATTAAATTGAAAAAAATAGAAATAAGTTTGAAAAACAACAAGCATCACCAATTCACTCTTCTATACACTCGTACAGATATAAAACAAAGAAATACATTGACGAGCAAAATAGTTTCCGTTTTGTTTTCTCATAAATTGCAAATGCAAATTTTTGAAAACTCATGACATAAATAAAATCTGAGTGTTTTTTTTTTTTAAATAGAAGATTCATGGAGAGATTGCATCCAGTAGGTATTTTTGTTGTTGTTGAAGGTTGATATCTATACATAAATATAGAATTGTACTTGTACCAGCATCAGCATCACCTACTTCAGAGATGCAATGGAGCTTTTTGAAGTGGATATCCATATACTGGGAAGTGTATAGGATATATATGCACTGCATTGGATATGTCACACATGTGTTACTGAGGGATGCGGTTTAATCCTTTACGTTTTAGTCTTTTTTTATTTTTTTGAATACGTACCCTCAGGGTATTGTGATAAAGAAGAACTAGGTCATATTTTATCTCTATTGGAAGAATAATTTTATAGCGGTTTATACACACAATTTCCCTCTATTACCCTTAGTGTCCTGTTCTTTTGGAAAATTTTTGAGAAAAAAAAACTATATATGGGAAATGAAGTGCTCCATGAATGGTGTTTCATACATATACGAGTATGTTATGTTGAATCTAGATTTTTCAAAAGTAAAATCGAAAACCACAACTTTTACTTTGTAGGTGTTGTTTTTTTGTTGCTTCTTTTTCTACGAATTTAGCATGAGAGTATACCTAAATAAACTTGAGAGTGGCATAACAGAGAACCTTTAAAGAGTTGGAAATATGATAGATAACAATAGAACACTGTCGGAGGATCACATTTTGTTATAGCCTTCTACAAGTTTAAATATATGTTGTCATTCCATTACATAAAAGATAGCTACCTACTATAATGTGGGAAAAATAATACCTTTCCACAAAATGTGACAGAATAAGGACTCAAACCTCATAATGTTGAATGTATACGAAATGTTACGTTACATAACTGAAAGGATGACACATATAAAATTTTAAGACTACGTGAAAAGGAACTTGACATTTTTAACGTGCGGAGATACTACTTGTTTGATCACGTAAATGTAACTTGTAATTTTAGTCCTTAGGAAACTTGACCTTAAATCCTCCCACATAAAAGAACATTTACCACCACAGAATAAACAAAATTAAAAAAGTTTACTTTTCAATGCGAACAAAAGGTTTTTTTTTTTTTTTGCATCGGTTGTACAAGTAATTTCGAATCGAAATTATTCATCAGAGCACTCTTCATTAAGTTTTAATATTTATGTGGTGGAAATGTTAGAAAAAATCATTCTTTTGGCAAATCGGTTATGGTGTTATGAATTTATAGTTATTTTTATATCTAGGATGGTAATAGATACATTGATAGAGGGGACTCTGTGTGAAAGGAGTGGCGATTGTCGTACGTTTAAAAATATTTTTTATTCCAATACATGATTTTTTCTTAAGAAATCCAGGATAAAAGGAGTGTTATGTATTTACAGTTTTTTGTCTTTTAAGTACTCGTCCCGTATTTGCACATTTTCTGATGTTTTTTTTTTATTTAATATTTTTACCTTTAGGTCCGATCCCTTATTTTGTGCACTGAGACGAACAATCTGTCAAATTTTGGAGAGCAAGGATGAAATATTCTTAAAAATATCAAATTTGTGCAAAAGTTCGGGAACGCAAATGCACACAAATTCCGTATACCTAACCTAATGTGCCAGACAAGTACGGCACGATATTTGGGTTTTATTCTTTTACTCTTAAAATTACATTTTGCTGTGCTGTGATCTTATGCCCGAATAAATTTCTCGGACAGAAAATCACAGGTAAGGGGAAATTAATTACTCTCTCGTGAGCGTTATCTTTTTGACAAAAGCTGTGAAGTTTTTGAGTACCAAATCGGCTTTGGACTGAAAATCATACAAATGCACAGAAAATCACAGAAATTTAAAGTAAAGGAACGAACCTTTTACTTTTGTTACTTTTACTTGCTCTTTAGTATCCATGACTATCATTCCCGGTTTTCCCGGTATTTCGATAGCCAGTTCCAGACTTTTCTTAGGAAATCCAGGACGTAAAAGTGTCCCGCACTCAGTTATTTGTTCTGTATTGGTCTTGTATTTGCACATTTTGTGATGTTTTTCAAACAAAATGCTTGAAAAGTGCAAATATCGGCTGGCTATTTTGTATGAACTGAGTGCTTCAATTTTTCACTATAACATTCGTTTAATAGATCCGCAAGAAGTTTGCATGTCCGAATTAAAAGAGAGAACGGATGAGAAATGCATGCCTCTGATAGTGTAGTGGGAACACTGTTTGAAATATTTGAAAGTAGTCGATTGATTATTATGTCGATTGAATAAACTCTCTTTACTTTATTAGTAACTGCGGAGCCATACGGACGTCTCTTTATTGAGGATACTACAACAGATAGTTAGAAAAATGGTGATGACCCTTACTCGGAATATTTTAATTAGGGGGACAGATCTTTTTAAATATTCAGCAAAAAAGTAGTTAAAATGAAACCCACCCCTAATGCTGCTATCCATGAGTGGCACTTGCATCGTGAAAACTGAAAAGCTTTCTGGGTATGTGTGTCACAGACTACCTTTTTTGGAATAAGCACATATTTGACGTCGCCAAAAATGCTGCTGAATATTTCGGGTTTTCTCCGAAGATGCACGAAATTGTTTTTTTTCGGAGACTATATTATAGACAGGGACGAAACTTCAAATTACAATATTCTCGCTACAAAGAGGCGAGACTGAGAGCGAGACAAAAGTTAATTACCTATAAGAGACCGAGACAAGACTCAAAATTTTCAATTTTATCAAGACCGAGACGAGACTTACAAAAGTCTCGTCGAGTCTCGTCTCGTGGCCAGCCCTAATATTTATGAAATAGCCAGTTGCATTCCTCGCGTAAGACAATTCAAACGCTATACTTCTAGGATAGGCAAGTACTTCTAGGAATGCCCATCAGTTTACCCTTGAGCCCAACTTCGGACGAACTATTAAGTTTAGAGATTGTGGATGCTTTACCTGGCTACATTTGTCCATTGTGATATTCAAACATTCAAATTCTCTCCAAATTTCTCAAATGTTCGTGCTCTTTAGAACGCCTAAAATATATATAAAAAAATAAAATTACATCGCAAAATGTTATGTTTTTTTTTTAGTTTTTTTTCTAGCTGCACAACTTATATTATTTAGGGCCAATTTTTCAATAGTCAGTTAAACCTCAGGTAGTACTTATTCTTCGAATAAAACAAAAAATTGTTCCTGTTGCTATAGTAAATATTCCTCTGATAGAGTAACTGATGATTGAAAAATCGGCTCTTAAAGAATTATTTCATTTGTCTACAGAAGACTAAATTATTAAATCAATGATATTAAAAATGTTTAGTTTTACACAAGTTTGTTTTAGTATGGAATAGCTGTTAAAACATACATAATAATTTATTTTATTGAAGGTTTTGAATGAACAACAACCACTTGTGTTGGCTACCACCGAGTATTATATAGGCTGGAATTATTGCAATTTCATGGCTGCCACACCAATCATCAGATTCGATTTGTTGCTTAGTCTATAGTTCCAATTTTAATTTATAAATTATTTTGCCGTCAACTGGATTTGAACATAGACCAAGCTACCTCAGAGGGTGGTTTAATCCTATAATCAAAAAGTAATAAAATTATATGGGTATTGCTCTGAAAGAAGACTACGTTAATCCTTGAGTAATTTTTGGTTTCGTAAAAATTCTAACAGCTTTTTGGGATAACTTTGGTTATTTTAAATGTTCAAGTCATCCCGCGTATTAATTACTGACATTATTTTTTTTTGAGACTAGTAAAAATTTTTTATCTAAATTTGAGTCTGTAAGGTTGAAACGGAGACCATGAAACTGAGCAAGAGCACTTCATTCTTTGAATGGTGACGATTGTGTGCGCAAAAGATTTGCCACAATTGACTTGTTAAGACTCACCCCAGGTTTTTTCATAATTTTTATTAAAAAATCCGAACTAGCTTTTAAGAATTTTATATAAATGGGGGTAATACCTGCCTCAACGTGGATAGCATATGTTCGTGTCGAATGCGATAACTGGAAGAGACGTTTGAAAAAAAATCTTTGAATAAGTTCAAAATCTTCAAAATATTTATAACCGAATGCTTGGACACCATAACACATACAGGAATTTATGGTGGCTATAAAAAACACGGTATTTTGAACCCAGGTCTATATTTTGGTTTGCGAAAAAATTTGGCCACATAACGCTTAGTCCAATTTTGGCTTCCTTACCCTTTTCCTTTACACGCTTTGCAAAGCTAACATTAGAGGTCATCAGTACTCCCAGATATTTAAATTCCTGAACCACCTCTATGCGTTCGTCGTCCAAAAACCAACTTTCTTCTCTCAACCTCTTACATTTCCGAGCTTCAAACACCATTATTTTTGCGTTCGTCGTCCAAAAACCAACTTTCTTCTCTCAACCTCTTACATTTCCGAGCTTCAAACACCATTATTTTTGTTTTGAGTGCATTTATCCTTAGGTCCCAATTTTTGCAATACCTCTGAAGCTTGTTAATTTGAAGCTGAAGAGAAGAAGGGTTATCTGCCAACAGGACAAGATCGTCCGCGTAGAGTAGAACTTTGACACTCATATCAGAAATACTGACTCCCCCAAGCAAGCTGTCAGTAATATCATCAATAAAAAGAGCAAAAAATATTGGACTCAGGATACATCCCTGAGGAACACCTTCTGTCGTTTCAAACCAGCTCGACAACTCCGACCCATCCCAAACTGAAGCAGTAGTTCCACAAAAAAATTTTCATATAATGCCAGAAACTTTCTAGACAAACCAATGGAAGCCATTTTGTATATCAAAGCTTGGCGGTTGACAGTGTCAAAGGCTGCTTTAAAATCAACAAAACAGGCATACATATATTTTTTTTTTTTTTTTTTTTGTATATTTGGAGGCAATGCTAGACAGGGCGAAAATATGGTCAGCAGTCGAAAATTCAGCTCTAAAACCAGCTTGAAATATACTAAATTTTTGATTGCATTCAATCCAGTTTGATAGCCTTATATAAAAAATTGTAGCGAATACCTTCCTTATTGAGTTTAGTACAGATATGCCTCTATAATTATCAGCCAAGCTAGAATCTCCTTTTTTGAGAATGGAAAAGATAACAACTTTGTTAAAGCTTTGAGGAATGCATGCATTCTCAAACAAATAATTGTACAGCAGCAGCAAATAGTTTTTGGATTCGAAAGTAGAATGTTTGAGAAACTCTGTAGGGATTCCATCAATCCCCGGGGCTTTATTGTTCTTTAGTTTAAAGAGAATCAATTCCAGCTCAATAAAAGTTATTGGTGAGTCAAGCTCATCGACTATTGTGTTCGGCACGGCATAGTGAAACGATTGGAGCTCACAACTCCCTGTTAACAATGATATTTTATATACTGATGCCAATGCTGTTATCTGTACAGAATCTACATAAATGTACCTATTGGCTGTAATAGAGACCCAGTTATAGCGATCAAGAAAACGTATCAGAAAAAAAGTTAAAATGGATGGCTTTTACGTTCTGATTTTTGGAAAACATCCTCACTATTTATTTTGAATCTCTATTGGTAAGAATAAATCTGGAAGCCATTGAAAAATGGGTTTTCCAAAAAAAATATGTCACATTTTGAATTAAAAACAGTATGAATAGATTGCAAACAAAATACCGGATTCTTATACAGGGTGATTCACCTAAGGTGTCATAAAAAGCTTGAGCGTTTACCGATTCATCCATGAACATGAGTCAAAGTGCAACACTTTGATGAATCGGTGCAATTTTTTTTGAAAAAGGCATTTCGAATTTTTAAAAAATCTCAACAATAGGGGACAAAAATGGTAACATTCCATTTTCAGCCTGGAATATTTCAAAAACTAGAGCCGATGGCGGAAAAACGGATGACGGATTTGAGTTCAGCACACGAAATTACATTTCTGGCGAGTGTTACTTGCTCGTTCCCGAATGCGTGTAGGCCTTTAAAATGTTATTATTAGCATACCTAGAGAGCCAAAAGAAATCTTTTTAACTTTGTAGGAAAACGTGTGTTTTGTACATAAAAAACAGCCGCGGGGTCTGGAAGTACCGTTTTGAAAAATTTCCGAGACGCAGAAATACTTGTGGGGGTATCCTCTTACAAGATCCACGATACCAATTTTGAGTATCTGACAAACAAAATTTAAGACACACCCCTAAGGAGGGTGGGGTATGTTCACCCCCTTTAAGGCGGGAGTAGCAATTTTCTAAAAAAAAGGACCTCAAACAGAAAACAAATTATTAAAAGACAACGGCCACACTAACAATGCCCTGCTGTACATTTTTGCTAAAGCCTAGTACGCTGCTGATGTGAAACGAAAAATCCCCTACAAAAATGACATGACGAAATCATAAACGAAAAATTTCGTTTTGCTTTTCGTTCTGTGGTACGCTGTTCGACCAACGAAATTGATGATTATACCAGATCGCTTTGACAAGTCTCCACTCTTTTTTCGCACAGAATTAATTGACCGGACAGTTAATTGTGTGCGGAAAAATGACATTTGGGTTTGTTCGGGTTTTTATTTGGTGTTACTTTCTTTACAGCATGGCTGATATATGATTAAGTTTTGTTTTATTTATTTGCAATCTGTGAAACTCTCCATGAATATTTTACCGCTGTGTTGTCGTAAGCATTTTGTTGTCTTTTTGGAGACCACAGGAAAATTTTATTTCGGATCAGCAGCGTACTAGGCTTAAGTCAATGTTGGTATTGGTATAAGATTTTTACTTTTCAAGATATTGAAAAATAAAGAAAAATATGTACAATACCTTATAATTAGGGTTCCCGTACTTTTCAAATAAGCTTTTTTTTAATTTAATTTAATTTTAATTTTTAAGTACTTTTTTTTTATTTCCCCTCCCGAAAGGAGATATACACCAATCCCAGAGTAAGAAATACTTTAATTTGTTCCGCCTACAAAAAAATATGTTATTTAAATGCAAGATATGTCAATTTTGTTTGAAAGAATAACCTATTTCGGTGGCTTCCCGATTCTTATTTTTTTTCTAAACGATGCCTGAGAATAAATGATAAGGATGTCTTTAAAAAATCATTGCGCATAAACTGATGTGAGTTGCAGCACCCTACTATGCATATTTCCCTTTGTACTGTTCAATGGTTATGTATTGAGTACTATAATTATTATAGCCTGTAAGTATAAATATATTATATATTCAGTACACGTGAACAATTTTTGAAGTCTGGCTATATAAATATTGACACCCAAAAACATGACGATGGTGGCTGATTTCATGCTGTAGGACCATAAATCAATGAAAAATTTTGGAAATCTCTTTCAAAAACAAATAATTTTGTTTGTTTGAAATTATTCTTGTATAAGAGTTTTATTTAAGATGCGTTGAACCAACTGTGCTTCAATAATCTTTGCTTAGTCTTATCTATTTATTTTAATATAGATAATGTAATTAAGCTATACTAAACACCTCACGTTTTGTTCAATAGATAACCAGCAACAACAGAATTATTGCAGAAACTTCCACGCTAAACTTCTTATTTCTCCCTTCTGTGCCCAATACCATAGAGTCATTAATTCAGAATTACTTTCCAAATGCGTTTTCCACAAATTATATAAACTTTATTGAGCTACCAATCTGTACACTCTTACCAACAAAATACAAAACTTTTATGCGTTGCGTTGTTTGAATTTCATTACAGACTGAAAATCGATAACAATGGCGGAGCATGGTGTCCGAAACACATGGTTTCGCGTGGCCTCAAAGAGTATCTACAAATCGATCTTCTTCAAGTTCACGTGATTACCTCTATTCGTACCCAGGGACGATTTGGCAAGGGTCAAGGACAAGAGTACACCGAGGCATATGTATTGGAATATTGGCGTCCCGGATTCACGAATTGGATCCGATGGAAGAACATCCAAGGCAAGGAGGTAAATATACAAAATCGAATACCATCAATGGATGGATGGAAACCTACTTATTTCTATTGTGCGGCAAAATTCTACCCATCTAGTACTCCCCTACCTATAAATGATGGCTCCCTATATTGAATGTGTATATAAATTGTTCTTCTTGTTTTATAGATTCTACCAGGCAACATCAATACATACAGCGAAGTTGAGAATGTTCTGCAGCCAATTATTTTTGCCTCGAAAATTCGCATCTATCCTTATAGCCAGTACGATAGGACGGTGTGTCTGCGAGCTGAAGTTGTCGGATGTCCTTGGGAAGGTAAGATATTGTGTATTGAAAACTGTGACTCTGTTTGTCCGAGTTCGTCGAATAATAAAATGCCCAGAATTAAGGACTTTTCATGAAAAGCAGAGCTTAATCGTCTTTTCTCGGTTGTGGGTTGTGATGGCATTATGTGGAACACAATTTGTTTTCCTCTCATAGTGAAGGATGGTTGATTTGGTTTCCATAGATTTCACTTTCACCTTGAAGTCTATACAAAGTACCTACACACACACTCTGACATTATTGTTTCCAATAAATTCATGATGGAACTGTGTCAGGTATCTTTTTGTTTTGCTTTTTTTAATTGGACGATGACTACAATGCCAGACGTCAATTCAATCTATGTGATTGGTTATAGACAAGCGGGTATTTAGTTTATGAATGGAACGTAAATGGAGACTTAAGTTATTGGGTTATTATGTCGGTCTAGGGACGTTTAAAGATTCAATCAGCTTTATAGAAAAATTATTGGTTTCTGGTGGAGTTTTGTATAAATAAGGCGATTTGGAAAGGCTTTAAGTTTTGGTTTGCTAGCAGTTTTTTTTTTTAGATTAAAAATAAAGTTTGCATGATTGATTTGTATCGCTTAAATTCGGGTTGATTAAATTAAAGCTACGTTGGTTCTGAAAACGTGTGCAGAAAGGACGATAAGCAGCTTATAAGGTATTCAGTTTATGAGATATAAAACGATGGCAGTAGGTATTTCTATAGAAAATTTGTAATCAAAGGGATTCAAGGAAAAAGTAAGAAGAAGAGTAAGTGATGTTTTCAATGAAATAAATAACATTGTTTTCTGGGAAAAAGAAATAAGAAAGATCACTTGACACTTGAATTTATTGTTTTTTTAGATTTTTCAAAGGAGAAAGAACATAATAATGATAAGTTGCTTCTTAAGCTGTGCGAAAATATTTTTTTTATTTTATCCTTAGTAGGTTGCTGATGTGAAACGAAAAATCCGTAGAAAAATAACAACGAAATCATAAACAAACATAAAAAAATTATAAAAATCATTAAAAAACAATTTTTGGAAAATTTTGATGTGCAATATTATTAATAATATTAAACGGTGTATCCAATACCTAATAAGAAAGTCTAAACTGTGAGTAGATTGGTTCTACGAAAAGTTCTGTCAATAAGAATGCACAAAAATAAAGGGTTTTCCAATAAGTGAGGTTTCATTTTAAATAGCCCGCTATTTTGGCAGCTGTCTGTCACTTTTGAAGCCGTGGCGGCCATTTGGCTGATATCGTTTACCATTGTTAATGCCATACCTTTCTCTTTAAAATGAAATAAACATTCATTACATACTTAACTTTAGATGACGCTCACAGCCCAGGATAGGCTACGGTCTCAACTATCAAGTCCCTCCAGCCAGCTCCGTCCCTAGCTAGCCGCTTTCAGTTGCGCAAGCCGATTTGGTTGAGGTCGTTCTCCATTTGTACGCGCCACCTGTTATGGGTTCTTCATCTGCTGCCATCGGTGTTGGATTCGAAGACTCGGTGGGCAGGTGCGTTGCTGTCCATACGCTCCACGTGCGCCAGCCATCTCAGCAACTGTATTTTCAGCTCTTTGACCAGGTCAACGTCGCTGTATAGCCCGTATAGCTCGAGCTATACGGAGGAGAAGGTTCAACGACGATCGTCGTTGAACCTTCTCCTCCACAGACAGGGCCTATATACTTAAATGTAGGGCTGGCCACGAGATGAGAAAAGTGACGGTCTCGAGACGAGACGAGACGAGACGAGACGAGACGAGACGAAACGAGACTGGCTTTTAAACAACCGAGACGAGACTGTATATTTGGACCAAAATTTACAGAGAATCTAATAAATAAAAAGACCAATTTCAGTTAAATATTTATTTTCTTCTCTACGTATTCGAAAATCGAAAATATTTCCTTCCAAAAATTTTCGATTTAAACGAGACCGAGACGAGACTTACAAAAGTCTTGCAGTGTCTCGTCTCGTGGCCAGCCCTACTTAAAAGCCGCGTAAAGTTAGCATGGCAACTTTCGAAAAAGTGAAATCTGAGTATGCCATTAATTGCCGAGTAATTGCCGTAAATATGCCGTGGAATCAAAAAAATTGCCGCGCTACGGGTTTGCCCACAAAGGGCAATCCTGCTAACTTTATATGAAGTTATCATGACACTTTTTTGTTTTTGGGCAAAACAAATTTTTGAGTATGCAAGAAGTTGCCAAATAATTGCCGTAAATATGCCGTGAAGAGAAAAAAATTGCCTGGCCCTTTGTTTGCCTAAAAAGGGCAATCATGCTGTTTAGTGTCTATCCAATAGATATGCACTTCTTGGTCAATCAACCCAAAGCGCAACGTGTTGATCAATAATTTAAACTTTAATTATTTATCTATACAAAGAAAATGCTGCTGGTTGTTCTCTTGTCGAGTTGTAAAGTATAATGCTTTATTAAAACTAATTAAACTAACTTAAAAGGTAAAGAATTAGAGTAACAAAGGAAAATAGAGAAATAATAGCCGTTAGGCTTTATTTTAGAATTTCATATGTTGATGTACATAAAGTATGAACAGTAAATGCAGTGAGAATACAATGTGTGCATGTAAGTATGTATGATGTTTGATTTGAAATAATATTGTACATAATACAAAAATAGGGTAAATTATGAATTGTTGTGCTGCTTGAGCGGAACTAAAACTTATTTAATGATTTAAATATATAAAGGTAAAATATGTAAGAAAATATTTATGATGGTTCAGATTAAGACTGAACATACCGGCCACCTTGAAGGTTTTATATCTTCAACCTTGTTTACATCGGGAGTGGGTAAAGTTTGTTGGCTGTGCGTTTATAGGTACCAAGTTTGGTTTTGACTTCAGCAACACGTAAATTGCCATCAGAGCCTGGGAATGTTTGGATTATTCGACCCATAAGCCATTTGTATGGGGGTAAATTATCGTCGTGTATGAGGACTATTGCACCTGTTTTGATAATGTCAGATTTCTTGTACCATCTGGTGCGTTCTTGTAGACTAAGGAGGTAGTCTCTTGACCAGCGACGCCAAAATTGTTGTTGAATTTGTTGCAACCTTCTAAATCTCGTTAGCCGTGATGTGTTAACATCTAGTAAGCATGGTTCTGGAATAGATGTTAATGGACGTCCTATGAGGAAGTGGCCTGGAGTGAGAGGTTGTAGGTCATCCGGTGATGATGAGAGTGGTGTGATTGGGCGCGAATTCAGTATTGCTTCGATTTGAGCGGTGAGTGTACTAAGTTCTTCGAAGTTGAGCACTGCGTTCGCTGCGACTCGTATGAGATGATGCTTGGCAGATTTGACGGCTGCCTCCCAGAGGCCGCCGAAATGAGGTTACCTAGGAGGAATAAATCGCCACTCGATTCTGTCAACTCTGCAAAGTTCTTGAATTTGCGTCAGACTTTCGCCATCAAATAGTTTGGTCAATTCACGGAGCTCGTTTCGGGCACCCACAAAATTGGTCGCATTGTCGCAGAATAATGTGTGACAGAGGCCGCGCCGGGCGAAGAATCGTCGAAGTGCTGCAATAAACGAGGCGGTTGTAAGGTCGCCGACTGCTTCCAAGTGTACTGCTTTAGTGCTGAAGCAAACGAAGACAGCGATGTATCCCTTTATGATCGTATGAGCCCTTGGCTGATAGCACAATTTAAAGGGTCCGCAAAAGTCTACACCAGTTGTAAGAAACGGACCTCCTGGTGATACTCGTTCCGAGGGAAGATTGCCCATAAATTGCTTAACAGATTTAGGTTTGACACGAAAGCATCGTTGGCACTTGTTAAATTCTCGACGTGCCATGTTTAGTCCATCAAGAGGCCAATACCTTTGACGAACTATACCCAGGAGTGACTGTGGAGCTGCATGGAGTGACTTTAAATGGTAAAACGAAAAAATAAGATTGGTTAGTAAATTTCTTTTAGGTAAAATTATTTGATGTTTAGAATCATAACTAATAGGAGCGTTTTCTAAACGCCCTTGGACTCGGAGCAAGCCATCTCCACCTATAAATGGGCAAAGATTTCGAAGGCGACTAGTTGGTTCAATGTCCTCAGAGTTTTGGAGGCGATGGTATTCATTTTTGAATTCTAAGAGCTGCATGTTTAGGATTAAGCCATTATGAGCGAGACTACTTTCTTCTACTGTTGGGAGAGTTGAGAGTACTGCGGTAGTTTGAAGTTTGCGTGATTTGTTGAAAAAACGATACACGTAAGCAAAAATTCTTTCAAGCTTTGGGAGTGAGTCATTGTATCTAACGTCAGATATGATGCAGTAGTATTGCGAATGTGCTGCGATGAGCGTCCTTACAGATGATTTTTGTTCCAGGATGTCTTCTAACGAACTGGTTGTTGGAGTTTCTCGCCAGCTTTCATAACTCGAACCTAGGAAAGTTGGTCCTTGGAACCATTGAGATGATGATTGTAAAAAATCTGGTGTACATCCTCTCGAGATGAGATCAGCTGGGTTAATTTTTCCTGCGACATGTCTCCATTGTTCCGCTTTTGAGAGTTCTTGAATCCTTGCTACCCTGTTGGCGACGAATGTGACCCATGTGTAAGATGGTTGGGAAATCCATGCTAAAACAATCTGTGAATCTGTATGATAAAAAATATCATTGATTTTAATTTGAAGGGTATTCGTTAGCCTGTCAACTAACTCGGCCATCATGACAGCTGCTTGGAGCTCTAGTCTAGGTAGAGTTGTCGACTTTATTGGACTAACGCGCGATTTGGAGCATATGAGCTGACAGTTTACTTCGCCTGAACGACTAAGTGAGCGCAAATAGCAACACGTTCCGTATGCGACTTCGCTGCTGTCGGAGAATGCATGTAGCTGGATGTCAACATATTCCGATTGGCCAAGAAGATGTCGAGGGCAGGACAGGAATTTGACTTCGTTAAGTTGCTGAATGTAGCGATCCCAATGAAGGCTTAGTTCTTCTGGTAGTGGTGAGTCCCATCCTAATTTATATTTCCAGAGTTGTTGCATGAATAGCTTACCCTTTACTATGATTGGGCCGATTAAGCCAAGGGGGTCGAAGTTTTTACCCAGGTCGGAGAGAACTGTTCTTTTGGAAGATTTGCTATGGACTTCTGGAACGTAATTGAATTTGAAGACATCTTCGTGTGGTTGCCAAATCAATCCCAAAGTTTTGACTGTCTCGGAATTATTTATGATTATAAAAGGCTCTTTATATTCTTCCGGAGTGTTTTCTAACAGTCGTTCGTGATTAGCACAGAACTTTCTTAGTTCAAATTGTCCTTTTGCCAATAGGGAGATGATGTCTTCTTTAAGCTGCTTAGCTTCAGAAAGGTCATTGGCTCCTGTCATGAAGTTGTCAACATAGGCTCCATTTAAAACAGCATGGGAGGCCTTGGGAAACTGAGTCTCTTCTTCTTCGGCTAACTGAACAATACACCTGGTGGCTAAAAAAGGAGCAGATGACGTGCCGTAGGTCACTGTATTCAAGAGATAATATTCAAGCTGTTCTTTGGGCTCATCACGCCAGACAATCATCTGGTATTTTCGATCGTCTTCGTGAATCAGGATTTGCCGAAACATCTGACGTATGTCTGCCATGAATACGTAGGCGAAGGTTCGAAAATTTAGTAGGACTGTAAATAAGTCGGGCTGTATGGTTGGTCCAACCATAAGAAGATCATTCAGTGAAAGATTTGTTGAAGTCCTTGCCGAACCATCAAAGACTACTCGAAGCCTTGTGGATGAGCTATCTGGCTTGACTACGCAATGGTGCGGCAAGAAGTAGTTTGTGGTTGGAATGGTTTTAATCTCTTGCATGTGGTTAAGGTCTCTATACTCGTCAACAAATGCTGTGTAAGGTTGGTGTAGTTCCGGATTGGATATGAGCTTGCGTTCTAGTGCCTTAAACCTTTTAGTAGCAATATTAAGAGAATTTCCGAGTTGTGACGGATCTCGTCGAAATGGAAGACGTACAATGAATCGACCAGAACTTGTTCGTGAGAAGGACTGCCGAAAGTGTTTCTCGCATTCTTCTTCTTCTTGAGTAAGAGTCTTAGAAGGGGCCTTGTAGTCTTCAAGTTCCCAAAATTTTTGAAGAGTCTTTTCTAGACTTGAGAGCCTTGGAAAAGCTGTGGTTGCAACGTTGCAGTGCGGAAGCGAAAGAGGCCTTGCGACTACCCATCCAAGTTCGGTGTTCTGCAAGATAGGAAGGTCGGAGGCTAGGCGATACTGATCCTGTTTAAGAAGAGTGAAAAGGAGTTCTGCTCCTATAAGAATGTCAATTTTACTTGTACGATAAAAGTGAGGGTCAGCCAGTTCAAGTGTCTTTAAGATGTCCCATCCATCGATATTGATGAAGCTATCAGGATGATTTCCAGTTATTTGCGGTAAGACGTGAAAGTCAATTATTGCAGAGAATTTGCTGTATTGCGAGTATATGGAGGTTGTGATGATGTGACGTATCTTAGAGACAGAATTTCCAATGCCGCTAATGGGAAGATCAATTCGTGAACGCTCAAGACCAAGCTGTGTAACGCAGGATTCTGTCATGAAGTGAAGCTGGGAACCTGAATCTAATAGAGCTCTGCACAGGAGAGGTTGCCCGTATTTGTCAAGGGCTTTGATAAGCGCTGTGGCTAAAATAATTTGAGAGCGAGGTTTGTTATTTTTAGATACTACTTATGATGATCCGCTAGTGGAGGTAGGGTTTGATTGATCGTTGTTTATAGGAGTGGTCAAAACAGGTGTAGGTTTAGCTAAAGAGTTTGTATTAAGTGAAGTTCTTAGTCATGGTTCCTTTGAAGGAGTTTCAGATTGTGCAGATTTTGCTGAAAAATTATCGTGTAACAATGTATGGTGTAGTTGACTGCAAGTTTTGCACTTGGATAAGCTGCATGAAGCGGTGAGATGTCCAGTTTTGAGACAGTTTAGACAAAGCTTCAAATCATTTGCTGAATTGTAGCGCTGTTCGGGTGAAAGTTTTAGGAACTTCTTGCATCGATATATATTGTGCCGGGTACCAGAACAATGATTACAAAGCTTCTCTTGAGAAGCTACGAGAGAGGTTTGACGCTGTTTGTTGTCTTTGTTAGGTTGTGGCTTGATATTTTTTGGAGTATGTGCTGTGGGTTTTCTAAAAACTTCTTAAGTTCTTCAAGAGTTGGGAACCTATCTTGGGAACGGACATCGTTCCATCTGTCCAATGAGAGGCCGTCTAGTTTTGAACAAATCAAGTAGATAATTGGATCATCCCAATATGCAGTAGGTCTACCTAGCGATGTAAGTGCGCTTAAATGAACGTTCAGTTCGTCCAAAAGTACGCGGAGTTCAGTTGCGGAATTTCTGGGAACATGTGGTAGGTTGAAGATTTGTTTGAGATGCTCATGAGCTATAACCTGCTTTTTATTGTAGCGAGAAATGAGAGTTTCAAGTGCTACTTCATAATTGGTTTCGGTAACCTCTAGAGCGCGAATGCAGCTAAGCGCCCTTTCACTAAGCGCGGAGCGTAGGAAGTGAAACCGTGTGACGTTATTCAAAGCAGGGTTATTGTGAACTAGTGTACTAAATGTTTGGTAAAATGATGTCCAATTAACGTAATCACCCGAAAACTTAGGCAGAGGTATCTCTGGCAGGCGGACTGGTGTGCCTCCAATTGTAGTGTCAAGTACCGTTTGGTTCGAAGATGATGACTCCAATGGATGTTTGGCATCGCTAATAGTCGTTAGTAAAGCAGGACGTATTGCAAAATAAGTTTCTTCAAACTCGGCTCGCGTTGTGAATGTGTTTTCGTTTTCATCAAGTTCTTCGATTATAGACTGAACGCCTTCAAATGCAATTTTAGTTGACTCAAGGGATTCTAAGCGAGTCTCGAAACAAAATCCTTGGTTCTTCCTAATTGCCCTATGATGACATGACGTTTTGATCTAAGTTTCTCGAGTTTAGCCTTAGTGTCAGACATTTTTAACTAAAATTCTCGCAGCCTAATCTTAATCGAACTTTATTCAAGCTCAAGTTCGTTGAAACCTCGGTTTATTTTATCACTTCACTGGTAAATCTTAAATATAATTGAGTACTCACGATGTTCCCAACTGTTACTAGAAAACAGTAAATGTCCGCTATGTCAGATGATGTTCCGCTATGTTAGATGATGTATCCTTCCCGTTATGCTGCTTCAAGCGTGTCACAGTTTGGTGTGGTGGGTTGCGGTTCTTCTGATACCGTTGATAGGATGTTGTCTCGATTAATAATGTACTAGGTACTCGTTTATGTGCCGCATTTACCGTAGCAATTTGTTGAGGTACAGCTTTCCACAATTGTGCAGTCTCGATGCGAATTATATTAGTTACGTAGTATGTAAATCGAAGATATTCCAATTAAATTTCGTTTGCAGTTAATGCGATAATTAATTAATATTAATTAGCCTACCTGTTATGACCTTTCCTATTATTGTAATTGGGTTATGCAGCTTCCTTGTGCGAAGAGAAATTTGTTTTATCCTCGTGCTTGCTGTTGGTTCTCAAACGATGGTACTTTCAGTGCCGATGTGCAGAATCCAAGCGAAAAAACCGCAATCCAATGTAATGGTCACTGGATCACGTCGGGGTCACCAATATTTAGTGTCAATCCAATAGATATGCACTTCTTGGTCAATCAACCCAAAGCGCAACGTGTTGATCAATAATTTAAACTTTAATTATTTATCTATACAAAGAAAATGCTGCTGGTTGTTCTCTTGTCGAGTTGTAAAGTATAATGCTTTATTAAAACTAATTAAACTAACTTAAAAGGTAAAGAATTAGAGTAACAAAGGAAAATAGAGAAATAATAGCCGTTAGGCTTTATTTTAGAATTTCATATGTTGATGTACATAAAGTATGAACAGTAAATGCAGTGAGAATACAATGTGTGCATGTAAGTATGTATGATGTTTGATTTGAAATAATATTGTACATAATACAAAAATAGGGTAAATTATGAATTGTTGTGCTGCTTGAGCGGAACTAAAACTTATTTAATGATTTAAATATATAAAGGTAAAATATGTAAGAAAATATTTATGATGGTTCAGATTAAGACTGAACACATGCTAACTTTACGCGTAAAGTTAGCATGTCACTTTTGTATAAGTAGGCCAAACAAAAATTTAAGGATGCCATTAATTGCCGAATAATTGCCGTAATTAACCCGTGAAAAGAAAAAAATTGCCGTGCCCATGTTTTGTCCAAAAAGGGCAATCCTGCTAACTTTACGCGTAAAGTTCGCATGACATTTTTGTATTCTTAGTGCAAAATAAAATTTAAGGATGCCAGTAATTGCCGAATAACTGTCGTAAGTAAGCCGTGAAGAGACAAAAATTACCGCGCCCTTAGTTAGCCCAAAAAGGGCAATCCAGCTTACTTACGTGTAAAGTTAGCATGACACTTTTTTATTCTTAGTCCAAAAAAAGGGCAAAAACCGGGTTTCGGCTATTTTTGGTGCAAAATAACTTTTGAGTATACCAGTAGTTGCCAAATAATCTCCGTGAATTTACTGTAAAAGAAAAAAATATTCGGCGCCCATGGTTTGCCCATAAAAAGCAAAAAACCACTTTCAGGCTAATTTGGGTGTAAGGTTAGCATGAAACTTTTTTATTTTTAGTCAAAAAAAAACTTCTGAGTATGCCAAGAATTGTCGAATAATTGCCGTAAATAAGCCGTGAAGAAAACAAAATTGCTGCGCCCATGGTTTGCCCATAAAGGGCAAAAAACCATTTTCAGGCTAATTTGCGTAGCATGACACTTTTTTATTTTTAGCCAAAAAACTTCTGAGTATTCCAAGAATTGCCGAATAATTGCCTACCTGTACACAAAAATAAAATGTTGGGTTTAAACCCATATTTTCCTTCCACTTCAAAAAATAACCTTGGGAACAATGTATTTGTATTGATGCTTTTGGGTCTTCTCTTTTCAGTCATCAGTTTATAAAAATAACATTCAGGGTTCAGGGTAGTTGTATTATCTACACTTATTTTGGCTTCATAAGATTGCGAAATAAAAACTACCCTTAATTCATGTATCATGCGCCCAGACTACCAAGAAAACATAATCGGTTTGACATACTTCCACATCCCCCTCTCCACACTCGGAAGCGATTATAATTATAAAAAATACATGGATTTAGGTAGGCTTCGGAATTCGGATATGATGTAGACACGAAAAAGGCACCAATAATTAATATTTCTTAAAGCTTAGGTTTTATGATTTTAATTAGCAGTCTCATTCTTTGCTTGTAAAAAACAAACCTTCGAACTTAAAAATAAAAGTTTTTGATGTTAAAAACACGAATCTTTGAATTGAACTGCAAAAAGGAAATTCATGTGGAGCAGATACAAAATAATGATGTTTCTTTTTGTTCTGTAATTTTATTTTATTTGTAAAAACCTTATATTTTACTTACTTCTTTTTTCTCAGAGTTTATTCGGTGTCTCCCACAAACTAATCCAATATGACACCACCTAGGCCATATCGCCATATGAAAAGACGATTTAAAAACTTAATCACTTTATGCTTATAACATTTACGTATTTGTTATATAGGTTTTTCACATTTATACAGAAACTACCGTTTTATATAATTATTTATTTAAAGTAGGTACATTAAAACGTTAGCATGTCCACCATTTTTGTCGACCTTCATGGGCAGCGAAGGGCGCGGCAATTTGTTTTCTTTACGGCTTATTTACGGTAATTATTCGGGAATTCTTAGCATACGCAGAAGTGATTTTGGGCTAAAAATAAAAAATTTAAAAATTTGAAGTTTTCACTTCTTCGGCTTTTTTTGGTCATTATAGTTAATTAATGAAAGATGTTCATTAGATTTCCCAACGTTTCGACTGAGTTTTCAGTCTTCTTCAGGGGCACTTTATTAAACAATGAAATTAAAAATAAGATAAAACATTTGTATGTATACATTTGGTTATTATGGTTTTACACTTACAGGTATTATCAACAAAAAATTATTTTTAATTTTTACATTTAAATAAAAAATTTAAAAATTGAAAAAACAAAATTGTTTAAGTAGGTACGATTACCACTTCTTAGTAAGAAGCTTAGTCAACAAAACTGCTTATTATTTAAAGATAAAAGAAAGATATACACGGAAAAGAAGAAAATTATTTTAGTATGTATGTGTAAATTTATAGTGGTTATGTAGAGACTAGAGAACAATAAACCGATGAAATACATTGTGTGTCTTGCTTCCTGTTCATATTATTTTTGTTATTTAAAATGTGTTTACGTGCCGAAGCTTGCTGAAAGTTTTAAGAAAACCATCGGTGATAAAGCTAAAGATGTCAACATTGCTTTTAAATCCAACCAAACACTCAACACTCTGTTCACAAAACTGACCAAAAAAAGTGAAAAGGATCAATGCACAGACGTCGTTTATAAGATCGATTGTCTAGGCAACGAAACAGAAAACTGTGGGCTTTGTTATATTGGCACAACAAAACAACTTTTAAAACAGAGGATCTCAAATCACAAATCGGATATAAAATCGAAAAATTCCCAAAAAACAGCTCTTGCCAGTCATAGTATAGAAAAAAACCATGCTCCAGATTTTAAAAATACACAAATACTTCAAACTGAAAAACAAACATCAAAACGATACACTTTAGAAACATTACACATTTTAAATAACAAAAATAATATGAACAGGAAGCAAGACACACAATGTATTTCATCGGTTTATTGTTCTCTAGTCTCTACATAACCACTATAAATTTACACATACATACTAAAATAATTTTCTTCTTTTCCGTGTATATCTTTCTTTTATCTTTAAATAATAAGCAGTTTTGTTGACTAAGCTTCTTACTAAGAAGTGGTAATCGTACCTACTTAAACAATTTTGTTTTTTCAATTTTTAAATTTTTTTTAAATTTTTTATTTAAATGTAAAAATTAAAAATAATTTTTTGTTGATAATACCTGTAAGTGTAAAACCATAATAACCAAATGTATACATACAAATGTTTTATCTTATTTTTAATTTCATTGTTTAATAAAGTGCCCCTGAAGAAGACTGAAAACTCAGTCGAAACGTTGGGAAATCTAATGAACATCTTTCATTAATTAACTATAATGACCAAAAAAGCCGAAGAAGTGAAAACTTCAAATTTTTAAATATTGAATTGGTCAAAACACCTAAAATTAAAAATAAAAAAGTGTCATGCTAACTTTACACGCAAATCAGCCTGAAAATGGTTTTTTGCCCTTAATGGGCAAACCATGGGCGCAGCAATTTTGTTTTCTTCACCGCTTATTTACGGCAATTATTCGGCAATTAATGGCATACTCAGATTTCACTTTTTCGAAAGTTGTCAAGCTAACTTTACGCGGCTCTACTTAAATGCCTTCTTATTCTTAGACCGAAGAAACAGCGGTTTGGCAAGAGTAATTCTTCGTTAGATCTCTGCAGTGATGTCATTTTGCGAGGTAATAGTGGAGCCCAGATAGACAAAGCCCTTGACAGTTTCGATGTTATATCTGTCCATCGTGATATTTTGCCCGAGTTGACGATGTCGTCTTGTCCTTATTAAACGCCAATCCCATTTCAGCCGCCTCCGATTCAATGATCGCAAATGCGCCTGCCACAGCTCGATTCGTTCTGCCGACAAACTCTATATCATCTGCTTTTGATAAATTTTAGACCTGGTGTTGACATGGGCGGTGCTTATAACTGATTCAAGAACGATGTTAAATAGGTTGCATGATAACGCGTCGCCTTGCCTCAATCCTTTCTTAACATCGGTGGTGTTCTTACCGATTTTGACGGAGAAGAGAGATATCTCCATCGTCATCCTGCACAAGCAGACGAGTTTGTGAGGAATGCCGAGATATGACATGGCACTGTATAATTCGTCCCTTTTCACACTATCATACGCGAATTTAAAATCGATAAAGAGGTGGTGTGTATCAATCTGGAATTCCTGTTTTTTCTCTAAAATCTGTCGGAGTGTGAATAATTGATCGACGGTTGACTGGCCTGGCCTAAAACCACACTGATAGGGGCCGATCAGATCGATGACAACAGGTTTTAAGCGATCACGATCACACAGGATAGCCGACAAGATTGTATAAGCGACATTTAGGAGACTAATGCCTCTGTAGGTGGTGCATTTCAGAGCCATATCCTTTTTTATGGATGGGCCTTTTACTGAGGTTCCATTCATCGGGCATACTTTCACACGACCAAATTTTGCAGATGAGCTGGTGTATGCTCCTAGCCAATTCATCTCCCACTGATTTAAATAGTTCGACTGGGAAGCCTGTCTGGTAAGCAGCCTTGTACGACTTAAGTTTGGATATCGCCAGCCGCACTTCGGTAAGGTCGGGTAGACGGAACTGTTGACCATCATCGTCGTTGAATGGAGTGTTCTGCCTACCAGTGTAATTGGGCTGTATTCGCCGTTAAGCAGTCTAGAGAAGTGTTCTTTCCCGATCATCAGCACTATCTACTACTTCTGAGTCCCATATTTATTATTCATTCATTCAGTTCTGAATCCACTAGCTGTCTACTATAGGTTTTTTGGATTTCTACGGCGTTAAGCAGTCTAGACAAATGTTCTTTCCAGATCTACTACCATATTCCCACTCTAATCTCGACAGGCTTTCGTTCTGGCTTTGTATCCTAGGGTAGATCGATTCTTCCCTCGATACACTTATTGGACATATCCCCCTGCCGCTACAATCCTCAATAGACTCGACCGTCTACTTCTCGTGCTCTCTCTTTTTCTTCCTTAGAAGTCAGCGTTCCTCTTTTATTTTCAGCCCGTAGAGCTCCTGGGCTACTCCCTCACCAGGAGCAGCTTTTGTTTGAGTCTGCAGCATTGGCTGGAAGTCCTCGTCCTTAGCTGCATGCACCAGCCGGCACTCTTCATCGAACAAGTGGGGGATGCTGGTGGCGGACTTCCTGAGAGATTAAGAGTTACGTGGTCAGCAGAGTTCTGGCGGTCTCTTGCGATTTAAGCTTCTCGACATCGAACATTTTCACAGCATCCGCTCTGCGTTGTGGCGTCATGGATATCCGCATACGTAGTCTAGCTACCACCAGGTAGTGATCCGAGTCAATTTTGGCCCCGCGGAACGTTCGGACATCCAAGATCCATCGCAATGTGCTCCACTTGGTTGACGGATCGTTGATCACGCGATCGTCATACCAAGTCCCCTTGTGTATATTGAGGTGTGGGAGACAGGTGCTTGAGATGATGACATTTGCTTGTGCTTGAGATGATGACATTTTGCCGCCGCCGCCGCCGCCGCCAGCAGCCGCAGTCTGCCAAAATGATTGTTCTATATTTGATATACATATATTTGGAATATAGTGAAACCTGATTTTAAGCGTTTTATGGTGAACTGAAATATCTGAGTCTTGGTAAAATGTAACCGGCCCTCAGTCAATCTAATTTCGTTTAATTAGAAAACATGGTCCGACAGCTGCATATCTTTTCCTTAAATTGAAAGTGTAGGAACAACGTCTCTTTAAGCAAAAATAGCTTGTCGTGAACAATTCACATCCAGTTTGACCATTCTTATTATTATCAATTCAAAATTTGACACATAAAGGAAAGGTATCAGTCTATACAATGAAACATTATACTGGCCTAAAAACCA
Organism: Melangyna quadrimaculata; assembly: GCA_949320155.1. Classification (NCBI taxonomy): domain Eukaryota; kingdom Metazoa; phylum Arthropoda; class Insecta; order Diptera; family Syrphidae; genus Melangyna; species Melangyna quadrimaculata. The sequence continues at coordinate 148,984,815 of OX439483.1, read as the reverse complement.
ACTGCGTTTCTACTTACAGTACAGCAAAGAATAACTACGTAGTTATAACGAGTACATAGCCATACTCGTATATCCCAAACAATAGAGACACAACAATCGGTTAGGTACATAGGTAGGTATCTATCCGCTTAGGGATGCGACACACATTTTGTAATTGATACATCGCATTACAATTATAATATTTATCCTGGAAAATGACAGATGAATACACCGCTATTGTTGTGAACTGAACGAACATCATCCGCATTATTCCCCTTTGAATCAATTTAAGTTAAACACAAACAAAAAAACATCCCTATAGTGTAGTGAAAATATCCATCTAGAATAAGGTTGAGGCAGGATACGCCAAACAATGCCAAAAAAAGGGGTTAACAAACACTCTGAACCATATCCATATATCTCTGATGGATGAAATGACATTCTCTAATAAATCAAAAAAAAACAACCGAAACAAACTCAAAGATATTTAATCGGATTAAAATTTAACAGCACTGAACACTTTGAACACAGAGTTCCCTTTTGACAGTACTCGTATCGTTGGTATTGTCTCGTCCCATCATCATCAGAATCCCGGCCCGGCTCCTGGTCCTGGCTTTTGTGTCACGCATTCTCTGTAAACAATAACAAACATTCAACTGGAATGCGTAAGCTGGATGTCACTCTCTGCAGTAACATTCGATATCCATCAGATCACACATGAAATATTCTGGAAATCGCTTTTGATTTTCAAGTGCTCCTTATGCTGCTGTTGCACTACTGCTGTTGAGCTGACGATGAATCTCTCGATACCAGTGGACGATGTTTATGGTTGGTTGATCTTGGCGATATGGTGAGGAGGGTAAAAATGGATTCTGGATTCCTGCATGAATTTGGTTTCATGTCGTAATTCAAGTGACGAATTTCGATTGTGCAATAATTGTAATTGTGTACAGTTTGAGTGTTTTTGAGTTTACGTGAATTCTTACTTGAAAGCAAATGGTATGAATTTCGTGCAATCAAATTAAAAATATTGTTTGTTTTTTACTACGATTTTGAGGTTTATCATTATTAAGAGATTTATATAAATTCAGTGAACGGCCAATATCTGTTTATGTAGCTTAAATTGCTTAGTATTTAAATTTAAATTTATTATAGATAAAATATTTAAAATATATAGACAAAATATATAAAACTAACGACACGCAACGTCTTTGACCGGTTTTACGTAATGCTGACATTTTGCAGTATTTTTTTTGTATTTATTTATTAGAATTTATAAAGAAAGGTCTGGGCCAATCCTCAAGGTTCCCACACTAAATATTGTTTTCGTGGCCCCCAAGGGATCTTTGGAAGCCTCTACAGTGCTCTTGGTCTTGGAGGACCCTAACTGGCTGAACACCCTAGAGTGCCACAAATAGAACTGGCAGGTGCAGCTAGAACAGTTGTCAAAAACTATCATACGCTCTATTTTGTTATGTGCCCACAATGCAAATTTCCTTAATAATTTATGTTGATAAATTCCAAATACGTCCCTATTGTTAACTGTATTTATAATGATCCAACACAACACAAAAACACTGAAAGCTGAAGTTATTGTTTTTTATTCGCGAGGTCTTTTTTGTTTTTCCTATTGAAAATTTGAAAGTGGCACTCAAAAGTTAAAACTTGACCAACTTGTACGATACGATGCGATGATGCTATAGCAGCTGTGTCGCAATATGTTCGCAACATTGAATTTGTGTGCATTAAATATTTTGACAACTGTACTACGGCTGCGACTGCAATTGCGGCTGCGTCTTCATTGTGTTCAGCAAGTAATCCTCTCTTCAAGGACTCTTGAGCTCATTTAATGACTCTTTCACATTTCTTAAAGGCCCTAATGCTCTGTTGGAGACCTCAACATCTATTTAAGTGGCCTCAGAGCCAATTTATTCACTATTGCTCAACTTGCTGAAAACTCCAAAGTTGGCCAACTTACAAGTTGACTTCAAATCCGTAGTTGAACTGAAAGTTGAAAAATGCTTTTATTCACTACTTCGAATCTGAACTCCAGAGTTGAAATTCAAAAGTTCACGAACCTACAGTTTCTAAAATATCCTTGGTATATTTGTGACACATGACGCACAAGACGTCAATTTCATCTTTTGTTTTGCATTAGAATTAATTTTGCATTTTGAATAATTTTTCCGAATAATTGCAATGGATTTTTCATTCCGTGTGAAGCGTGGAATCTAAAAAATACCAAGCTAAATTGAAAGCTATACAAAACGGATTAGGTACAACTTTTATTTTTAAAGCAAATAATATAACTATCAAATCACACACTATAATTTGTTCCTATAACTATTTTGTTTTCCTAAAATGAAATTATAAAGGAAGAAACACAAATTTTCACAGAGAACAATAATGCATGGTCAAACAGGAAAAGCCAAACAAAGATCAACAATTCCATGAAACGTAAGAACTGTTATTGTGAAATGTAATCATGAATGGATCCATGTTCATGAGTATGTTTTTACACTTTTCCGGCGAAATCGTCGCCCACTACTTTATCATCACAAGACCAGCAAATCATTCTGTATAACATGGAACACAACACTGAAGTGATTGTTTATGGAAATTGTACAGTTGTTCTATTTTTTTGTTGGGGAAAGGCACCATTTCTCTAAACAAATTTCAATTATAAAAAAAAAATATGAAACCAAAAAAAACTCATGCGGTCCACCATCTTAGTACTAACTCACCCGGCGATGCTTGATTTCGATGATCGGTCGAGAACTGAATAGCATGAATGAATAGACAGAAATGAAGAAAAATCCCAAGTTTGCTCGCTAACTTCTACTATTTCGGGGAGTTGAGAAAATCCAACGTTGATCAACTCTAGAACTGAAAATAAAAAGTTGAAAACGTCAACTTTGAGTGAATAAAAACTATTTCTCAAGTTGACTGTAAAAATCCCAGAGTTATGTTCAACTTTGACTGAATAAATTAGGCCTTAGAGCTCTGTTGGTGGCCTCTACACCTTTCTTCAAGGGCCCTAGAGCTCTGTAAGAGGCCACTACATCTCTGTAAGAGGCCCTAAATCTCAGTTAGTGGCCCCTCTTCCTTGAGGACCCAAGAGCTCTGTTGGAGGCAACAACAACTCAGTTTAGCGGCCCTATATATCTGTTGTAGGCATCTATACGTCTCTGTTAGAGGCCACTTAGTTGGAAGCCACTACATCTTTCCCCTACGCCTACAGCTCTGTTGTTAGAAGCTCTAAAGCTCAGATGGATTCCCTACAGTGAATATTGAGTTTTAAGGACCCAAGGGTGGCTCCTGAAAATCTCTTGAATAATTTAAACGAAAACCATAGTTGAGATGTTGGCCCGACTCTCCCTACAAAAGCATTGGACATTTCATGAAATGTCACTTTAAAAAAAAGCAATGATCTAGATTTATTGCAGATATTTTTTAAAAAGATGTCAAGAATAGGATTTATGTGTCTCAAACAATGAAAATGTTGAAAAAGAAAGTACCAAACCTTAAAAATCTGCAGCAAATATCCACAACTTCTGTTAGAAAAATCCGAACTTTAACAATTAAATTACTTCAAATATTATCCCAAATATCAATTCCAACCCCGCCCATAAAAATATCCTAATCATTTTTTTTAACGCCCAATTTCGATTTTATTCAGAGTTTCTTTGAATTTCATACAGATAAACAGTTTTGAGACGACAAATTGCCATTTCCCAACAAAGTCGTCAAGGTCTGAAAATGTAAGTCATATTGTTTTGTTCGTTTTAGTTGGCGTTTAGGGCAAAATTCTAGGCAAGATAAATCATGAATAAGTTAGTGCATTTTGCGAAAAGTTCGAGAAATTCCATTAATATTCTTGTTTAAAGATTCACAAAAGTCAGTCCACCCGAGTACTGATCCAGCAGAAATGCGGGTTAATTACATATTAGAAATAATTGTTAAAGAAAAGAGTGAATTGTGTTTAATAAAATTTTGTTTTATACAATTCTGCAAATAAAAAAAGAAAACTTCTTATTTATTGCAGAATTTTGTAAAATCAGAATTATCACAGGAGAGTTTTAAAAGAAGAATCTTAACCCAGTCGGAATTTCCACCCCATCCATACGTCTAAACATTGAAATCACTTGCAAACATACGGTATAGAAGCACATCTTTGGAAAAATTTCAGCGAGATGGCAATGAGCTTAAGATATTAGTGTGTGGAGTTCAAAATTTTAGAAATTTAAAAAAGGTCACGAAATTAGGAAAAATCAAAATTTTAACTATGGCAAAATTCTTTTTCCAAAAGACAAGTTTTCAAATTTTCAGCTTTTAAAATGTTGTTATTCAAAAATCAGCTTTAAAAAATTCTTCAAATAACAAGAGGTTCGAAAAATACAAAAAATGCTCGTCCCTTAAGATTCAGAAAGTAACAAAAAAAAAAAAAAAATGTTAACTGGCAGGTACATTTGGCGACGAACTTAATATATTTGTTATCATGCGCTTTCTAGCCTTATTGCTAGCCCAGCACTACAGCCATTCCATGCCACAGTGTACACTAAGGGACTTACCGATTGTATTAATAAAATTTGTGCATACAATGCCCTAGGAACACCTTCAAACTTTAGTGCTTATGTCTTTGAAGTATCCTCACGAAATTATTGACTCACTGACAAAATGGCGAAAGAGCGGTTTATTATTAAAACAAAATAATTGAAAACATAAGCCGCAATAAGATTGTTTGAAATTTGACTACTTTATATGTTATGTAGCTATGTATGAAACAACCAAAACTTTTTAATCGTTTTAACAATATGTAATTTGTGGCCCTTTTTCTAAAAGTCCCGGGACGCTCTTTCAATCCCAGTCCACCCCTGGCCCTAACATATTTTGTTTCTTATAAAAAGTCTTTAAATCGAAAGGAAAATTTCTCATTAAATTTAATTAAATAATGATTTAATGGTAGTTCTGATTTTTTCTTAAAACAGCCCCTGATATATGTACTCATAACCTAAATAATATGTACTCATTACATAAATAACAATGTACTGTTTAATCACCACATACATAAATATATTGTAGTTGGGCTGTTTGTATTTTTATTGAATGAATACATTTTTTTGTACTAATTACATAATTTTTGTAAGTCGTCTTTTAGTAAGCCTAGTTTATCGCATAGCTGGTTTTTACTTAATTCTTAAAGTCAAAATATTTAGAACAGACATTTTCTTTAAAAAAAAAGAGTCGAGTTTTTGCTATTCACAAGTATACAAATCAAACGTTTTTTACACACTAACTTTAAAATTTTTAGCTCATTCAGTACTCACCCAGAATAAATTTGAACTGGCACATAGACTAATATTTAACCAGCATCCGTTTACTACAGCTTTCATGGCAGTCTGATACAAATTTTACAACAAAAAATTTTAACAAAAAACTCTGTACTGAGTGCATGCTACATTTTTCCCCCAGTGTAGCCTACTTTTGAATTCATATTACAAATAATATTTGGATGTTTTTTTTTTTTCATACCTACATATTATACATATTTAAATTTATTCTCAAATACAAAATGTAAATAAATTAACTAGTCTTCTTAGAATGAAAATGCCTTTGGCTTTCAAGTTGCAAGGTGCAAACTGCAAACTCTTTTAAAAATTATAATTAAAAAATCACATATGAATTATTTTAGCAGTTGAATGAAATTCAGCAAATTCTCTTCTGAAATTTGAATACCAAAATCCTTTAGAAAGAATGCATATTGTGTACGATATTTTATTCATTTTTTTTTTTTTTTTTTGTTTGCCGAAGTTGGCTGTATAATTATAGCTTAATAATACAAACCTACATAGGTGTGTACCTACATTCCCAAAAAAGATCCCAACCCTTTAATAGTCGCCATTTCAATTGAAATCAAAACAAAAACAAAAACAACTCCCCGCCAAGTATTTTGATGAAAAATATTATAAATTCAAAGAAACATCCAAAAAATGCTTTGCTTTTGAATGTAAAACATATTCTAACAAAAAAAAATATCATCAAAAATATAAAAAAACATACGCAGATTGTGAGTGGTATGTGAGTCCTTTGACAAATGGATCCCTGTCATCACTCTCTTCCACAACGTCTCTACCGAATAAGGAGGACTCTATTCAGAATCGTCAAAAATATTTTCTTTTTTGTTTTATCTGTGCGGGATGTCAGCAGAGAGCTCGCGGTATTGAAAATTGTTTGAATTCTATTGAAGGTTCGTGTTGTGTTTTTTGTTTATATTATTTATTCGTTGAATAAGCATTACAAGAGCTGTTGACAAATTGAATCTTAAAGATGTAATAAGCAAATATTATCCCTCTCCAACAGCTAGCTATAGGTACTCGTAGCTTTGATCACAATGGGGTACCCACTTTGTGCTCTGAAATTTGATCCAAAGAAAAATAATAATATAGAATTTTTTTTGATATAAACAAAAGAATATCGTATACCTATTTAATAATTCTGTTTTTCAGTTGAACAAAAAAAATCTTTTCCTTTGACAAACTCAATCATCAAGGTTGCTCCGAATTTTTTTGTTTTATTCCAATTTTAAATTTTTGCTTATTACGTTTTAGTACTCTTCTTAAAAAGTCATGCCTGTATCTCTTCGTATTGGTATCTATCTATATCCGAATGAAAAACACTTGAATTAAATTTATTTTTGTATTTTTGTTTTTATTTCAGAAGGAATTGTATCTTATAGCATACCGAAGGGTGTTCAGCGTGGTATGGAAATCGATTTATCCGATAAAACCTATGATGGCCATGAGGAGGGTGACAGATTTGTGGAAGGCTTGGGTCAGTTGGTCGATGGCCAAAAGGGAAAGGATAATTTTCGAACGGATATTCACGGATTTGGAAAGGGTAAGTAAAAAGTTACAACACATCAAAATAAAAAAAGGTTTTTTTTGGAATTTGGGACACTGTTTTTTTTTTTTTTTTTACATTTGATGAAGATTTAGTCCTGAGTGGGATTTTCATGTTTCGTGTTTTTTTTTTTTCAAACTGAAATAGGATATGGCTTTTGTTTTTTGGAAACTTTATTTTTTTTTTTTGTTAAGGATGAGAAAATTAACCGACTTAACAGAGTATCGACCCAAAGGGCTAATGGCTAATGGGACAGGCATGTTCTTTTTTTTTTGTCTTACTAGTTTTTTTTTTATGTTGTCTTCTCTGCGGGTGCTGCAGGATAAAAATGGGAAGCTTAAATGTACTTCTAATTGAATACTTCCTTTCTTACCCTTCAATTTGGTTTAAAGGCAGAGTTAATGTGTATATGTATATGTTGATACATAAGTTTGAAGAAAATAAGAGGCTCCTTTGAAGTGAGATTGGCTATAAGCTTTTGTCGTAAATAACTAAATTGTGAGAATTCGACTGGAAGTTAAAAAGTCTTTAATTTAATACGTTTTTTCAAAAGGAAATTTTTCAATCCATGCCTAGATTAAACCACCGAATTTATATGTATATTATTAAAGCTTTGATAGAAATTTCCCTAGAAGTGGTTAGTTATTTAGTGGTTGTTTGTGTGTAGGTACGTATTTATTTCAGGGTCATTGAGTATCTATTTAATTGCAAACGCAAACATATATGCATAATTTTCCTAAAATTAATTTATTAAATTTCATAATGAAACCATATTTATAGTTTTTTGCTTATTCTATGCCTCTTATCCATTTTTTTTGTTATTGGAAAACTTCTCGGTTCTTGTGTGGGAAAAGTATTATTTCATCTGTATAAGAATAACCATTGAAGCATAACATTCGTTCAAAGTAATTTAATTTAAGAGCTTTGAGACGAAATGTAATTTTATCACTCTAAGGGGCTGTTCACACTTAATATTAATAATTTGTAATCAATGATTGGTGCTAATCATTGAATGTGTTTGTTTTTTTTTTACAAAATTGTAAATTTGTAATTCATAGTTTGACTTGTTATTTATCGACACCACTTATGAGCTGTTTTCAGATCATTAGCTCCGTTTAATCAGTAAGTGGAAAAATCGAATTGCATAGTATTTAACACAACATATGTACATAATGTCATAATTTTAGGAATTTCTGTTAATTCTTCAAATCCCTTGTCTACCATAATTTTATCGTTAGTCTTTTAAGTTAAATTCTTCAATTACGCTTATTTTTTGAGTGATACCAAAAATGCACATAAATACCTATGTATCTATGTACCACGAGACGAGAAAATTCTCGGTCTCGATCTCTGTATCGATCTCGGTATCGCATGACGAAACCGAGACGAGACGAGATGAGACTGCCTTTAAAGCAACCAAGACGAGACCGAGACGAGACTGTATATTTGGACCGAAATTAACAGAGAGTCTAATAAATTAAAAAATCCAATTTCAGTTAAATACTTATTTTCTTCTGCACATATTGAAACGATAATCGAAAATATTTCGTTCCAATAATCAACAGTTTGTCCGGAAATCGTATTTTTCGGAGACGAGACCGAGACGAGACTTAATTATACGAGACCGACACTAGGGTGGATCGATTAAAAAAAAAAATTGTCTTTTTTGATCGTGTTCGGGCTATATATAATAGTTGTCATAATAGCCTGTCAATAGGAATCCAAAATATTTAAAAAAAAATCCAATTTTAAATACTACCCCAAGGACCTTAAAGATTTTCGAAACATGGAAAATCTAAAAAAAAAAAATTATATAAAATCGCTTATAAAATTGATTATATTTCACAAGTTAAATATAAAACCGTCTTTAAAAATCAACAGACTTACGCATAGGGGAAAGAGGGGGGTAATGGGGTCAGTTGACCCTCCACCTGGCTGTGTTTGTGCTCTATTTACATTCAGAGTCTTTGTTGTCTCACATAACCTGCCTGTGTTTGTGTACTGGTTTTGTTGTGTTTTTCTCCATTTCCAAGCGATAGCGTAGGAATATAAGAAGGGCAAATCGTTGAGTTTTTCTTCTTAGACAGTTGCGAAAACTCTCGATAGATTTGGAATTTCAGACAGGGCACCTGCAGCAATTGTTTCAGCGACTCTGCAAGATGTTGGAATGATTTGAAAGGACAACTTTGCCAACGTTGAAGATAGGCACACAATCAGACGTGCCCGTGAGAAGGAAAGGGCATCCTTATCATCTTCGTCATTCCAAGATCTCCAGTTTGGGATATAATATATTTTGATGGACAAAAAGATAAAACTCTAAGTATGATAGAAAATACAAGGAAGTTTATTATTGAAGAGCATTTAAAAACCTGGATTGGCATACTTAGGACATCTCTCTCTTACAAATGGAAAAGCTTAAACCGTTAGTAAACAATTGAAAGAGTTCTTTGGTGAAAAGGGGATTGATAAATCCAAACTTGTGGTTATTGGAAGTGATGGCACAGTTATAAACACGGGAGCAAAAGGTAGTGCTATTCGTCGTTTGGAACTAGAGCTCGGAAAACCATTGCAATGGTTCATAATGCCAGTTGCATGCAAATGAACTTATACTTCGTCACATATTTGAGCATCTTGATGGAACTACAACTGGACCACGAAGCTTTACAGGCAATTTAAGAAATAAACTGAAAGATTGTGAGAATTTGCCAGTAGTGTCATTTCAAGCTATACAATGCAACCTTCCAGTATTATCAAATACTCATGATCTCCCGGTAAAGTCGTTCACTCAACGTGCCCTACAACTGGTAATCGAATATTAAGGTTACATATTTTTACTTTGACACCATCTGAAAATTTGCTTCTATTGTTCAATTTTATAATACAAGTCTATGCGCCATTATGGTTTGAGATAAAAACTAGACCTCAGTGCATTTATGGCGCTCGACATCTAAAAAAATTATAATATTGACAAGGTCTGAAAATTTAAAATTGATTGTTGACCCTGTTATTCAAAGAAATGGCTATTTCGGACACCCAGAAAATATTTTAATATCAATGATTGCGGAGGAAAGGGAAGTAATTCAAATTCTAGCTTTGAGAAGAATTAAAAAAGCACGAGAGCACCTTGGAACATCATCAAGATCGTCACGGTCTTTGGTTTTTCCGAAATTTAACTTAAATGCTCAGGATTACATTGACATAATCGACTGGAATGTGGATATTTTATGTGATCCACCGATATTAAGAAACATTAGTCTGGATTCTGGAAGTTATAAATGAAGGTATTCAAGATCCCAAATTGATTGGAACTTTAATTATGCCGTATATAAAGGCTTACCCTTGCCATCACACTCAAGCGACGGAACGGTTCGTTAAAATTGTGACTGAAGCTTCAGCTGCTGTCTGTAGTCCAATAAGATGTGATGGATTTATAAGAACAAGAATTGAATCTCGCTCGCAAAAAAATGCTTTTTTTTAATTCTAAAAAATATTTCAAAATTTTTTAATTTTTTCTTTGACATTTTGATTTTTTAAACTTTGTTTGTCCTTTTCTTAATATTTTACTGTTTTTTACTTAAAATGCTATTGATTATCATTAATAATAAAAATTAAAATCACCAGACTAAAAACAATGGTTATATTTCTGCGGAACATTAATTTTTTTCCTAGTTTTTTTTTGGTTTCAGGAGAAGTTTTGTATGTCTTTTGGGGCAGTACAAGATCGCAATTTTTTTCAAAAACTTTTATTTACCTCATATACAAAAAAAGGCAACTTTTGGTTAGTACCCAAAACCTGAATTCAAAGAAAAAAAAATCAAGCAACCCTAACCGACACGAGACCGAGACGAGACTGAAAATTTTCGATTTTAACGAGACCGAGATGAGACTTACAAAAGTCTCGCAGAGTCTCGTCTCGTGGCCAGCCCTACCATGTATATTTTGAAATTGATTTTCAGTTTTGTTTTTTTTTTTTTTTTTTAATATACTCGATAGATCGAGGGTTAAGCACTTGGTGGAAATTTACCTAAGTTTTGTTTTAACTACTTATTGAAATTGACTGATTTACACCAAATTTGTCAATAGTCAGTCCAATATCAGATAGTATACTTATTCTTCAGTTTGAGCTAAAATAAATTCCTATTTATTCCTCTGCAATCGATCTGAATATTTAAGTGGATTATTGAAATATCAACTTCTATTATAAGGCACATCATGGTATCCCATCCAATTATACGATATTCAGATATTCAAAACTAATGTGGTATATCCATAAATCCTTTCCAACTCCTTCTTATATCTCTAGCTGTGCTCAAAAATTCTAAGGGTAATCATAGCCGCTTGAGTGCACATTTATGGCCCCCAATTATAAGAAAATAAACACAATTCTGACACTTTTCGGGTCTAAGTTTTCACAGCTATAAAAGTGGGCATGGCATGTAAAGGAGTGTAAGAGTATAGAAATATCTGGAACTTACTTACTTTAGATGGCACTCACAGCCCAGGTTGGGCTACGGCCTCCACACCCAGAGAAATATTTCGTATAATCACTACGAAATACTTTCGTAAATCTTTTATTCGTTTAATGTACAACATTTTGTAAACTGAACTAAATTACCGTAGAAAATACATTGAAAACAATTGTGTGTTACAAACAATTTGTAAAATCCACGGAATCACTTTCGTAAACTTCTTTTTAAGAATGTTTGGTATTTGGTAAACTGTACATATTTCCTTTCATAAAATAACAAACATTTTGTGAATTTATCAAAACTTTAGTTATTTTCATTCTATCAACCTATATATTGGTAAGCAAATGCTTTTGGTTATACCTATGTTCTTAACAAATTATTTCGTAAGATTACAAATATTTTATGACATTATCGCAGATATCGTTTTACTCCATCGTTTATGTAGGAACATACTTTTGTTTTATTTATTTTTTTTGTTCTATTATGAACTATCGTGCTTACAAATATTAAGTTAAATTACAAATAATTTGTAAATTTGAAATAAAAATCTTTAATATATAATTTCGTTAGAATATACAATACAGGTAACTGAAATTGATAGTTTGTTCACATAGTTAACTTTAGTTTAATGAAAATGCAAGGATAGGTATGCGGAATGCGGATATGAATGTTGTTCATAATTTGTGTTTCAAACGTGGAAGTGTTTGCTCTTTGGTGTATTAAATTACAAAAAAATAGTTAAACATTTAAATTAAATTGTATAGTGCATACAGTGCGTTTCAAATTTGGCAAATTGCTTTGCGTTTTCGTCAAACCGTTAAGTTTTGTCATTAAGAAAGAATATATTTAACAAAAAAGTGCAACAACCAGGGTTTATAAATCTATGAATTTAACTTCCTCGCCATACAATTTCACTCTTAATTTTGAGTTTTCAGTTTAACCCCCCCCCCCCCCCCCGAAATTTGTTCAACTTTTGATAAATTGTACCGCTGGTGTTGACGTGTGCGTTGCGTACAATTGCTTCAAGAACGATGTTAAATAGGTTGCATGATAACGCGTCGCCTTGCCTCAATCATTTTTCAACATCAAAGGATTCGGTGATGTTCTTACCGAATTTGACGGAGCAGTGAGATTTCTCCATCGTCATTATGCACAAACGGACGAGTTTGGCAGGGATGCCAAGATATGACATGGATCTGTATAATTCGTGCCTTTTCACGCTTTCATACGCGACTTTAAAATCCATAAATCCATTATAAAATCTGTCGGAGTGTGAACATTTGATCGAAGCAAACATGCAAAATTTGTTGAAAATGTTGAAAAATTTCAACTTAGGTTCTACCACCAAGTTATTTTTGGCGGAAGTAATAGCTATTTCGCGAAAGCCAACCCGATCATCAGACCTCTTTGAGTGGTGCTGAGTCTCTTAGGTTCTTTGACACCAACTTTTGGAGCATTCTGATGCTGCAACCAAGTCGAGGGTCTTTTTAAGCCTTCAATTCTAAGATTTTAAACAGTTCTAAAACTGAAAGCTGCAGTTTTAAATCAATATTTCTGTAGTTGTTATTATTCACAAATAATCACACGTTCTAGCTGTTATAAATCTTAAACGAATAATTTTGAATCCAGAAGAACTTGAACAAACAATAGAGCAAACAAGCTTTGAACCACACAAACAATTAATTGAGATAACTGCTTCATGTATAATTCGTTGAATATTGAAACATTAACAATAATATCTGTTTTTTATCAATACGCCACCGACATGAAGAAGTAATCCTATATTTTATCAGATCAGCCTTAGGGCGCTCACCATCGGAACGGAATTTTATAAAATTCTGAGGTTTTTAGCTTTGAGGTATTCTTCCGAACACCACAGATCAAATAAAAAATCCTCCTATACCTATTAAACTTTTCTAATAAAAAACAGAAGTAATTTCAATATTTTAATATTTAAATTTCTTCATCTTCTTATTATTCTTTTCTAATAATTTTCCGTTCTTGCGAATACCTCACCAGAGCCGATTTTTATAACCAACCACATTTTTTAATGAGCGAATATATGATTCTCATGCTAGTCCAGTCATTTGGTAGTTTTGCCTGGAAAGTTTTGGAGTAGTTTTGAAAACTTTTCATTTTTAAAGATTTTGGGGTAGACTTTCCGAATTTTCATTTTGCCACCTCGCACCTTTGCCGATAGCGCCGCCATTTGAGGTTAAATGTCGAAAATATCAGGTTTTCGCAAATATAACTCCGAAACGGTAAATGTTGTCTAAAAGTATTTCATGCAAAACTTGTAGATTTTGTGATCCCGGAGAAAAAAAGATTCGACAATTTTTTTCCTATGACTCATCGTTAAGAAGATATCGACATTTCAAAAAACGTAAAATGCCGAAAATGTCACTTTCACGTATAACTCCTAAACGGTTCATATTTTTGAACACATCGAAATGCAAGGTTTGTACATTATTTAATTATTTTAAAAGTATGACAAAAATTCTAAATTTCCAGTTTTTCGCTTTTTACTCTTAAATGACGATGTTGTCGAAAAAAAAACTTAGACTCAATTTGTAGACCATAATATTCTCTAGAAAATAGTGTTGACACTTTTTTGCATGTAAGTCATAAGTCGCAAGATTTTGGTTCTTAAATAAAATTTTTCGTTCACAATTCTTAAATAGCGTCAAATGTCGAAGAAATAGGTTTTTTGCATATATCTTTTTAACGGCACGTTTTATCGAAAAATTATCTATGCAAAATGTATACATAATGTAACCCTATATAAGCTTGCATTTACATTTTTTTTCTAGCAGCCATAATTTCTAGAAAAAAAATGTTAATGCAGGCTTATGTAGGGTTACATTATGTATAAATTTTGCATAGATAATTTTTCGATAAAACGTGTGGTTTAAAAGTTACATATATGCAAAAAACATATTTCTTCGACTTATTGTTATTATTGTACTATTCGTACTAGAATGTCAGCTTGATCATTCTTTATTCCGTCAATTTCATTGAGTTTTTGAACAACAACAACAACTTATTTCTTCGACATTTGACGCTATTTAAGTACCAATATCTTGCGACTTATTACTTGCATGGAAAAAAGTGTTAACACTATTTTCTAGAGAATATTATGGTCTACAAATTGAGTCTAAGTTTTTTTTCGACAACTTCGTCATTTAAATTAAACTGGAAATTTAGAATTTTTGTCAAGCTTTTAAAAAAAATTATATCTTTAAAACGGTTGTTTTTAAGAAAAAAAAGTAATAGTTTTTTCCTGTAGGGGGTTACATAATGTACAAACCTTGCATTCAGATGTTTTCAAAAATATGAACCGTTTAGGAGTTATTCGTGAAAAAGTGACATCTTCGACATTTTTTGTTTTTTGAAATGTCAATATCTTCTTAACGGTGAGTCGTAGGAAAAAAATTGTCAAATCTTTTTTTCTTCGGGATACAAAATCTACAAGTTTTGCATGAAATACTTTTCGATAGCATTTACCGTTTCGGAGTTATATGCGAAAACCTGATATTTTCGACATTTAACCTAGAATGTTGGCGTTAGCGGCAATGGTGCGAGGTGGCAAAATAAAAATTCAGAAAGAGCACCCCAAAATCTATACAAATGAAAAGTTTTCAAAACTACTTAAAAACATTCCAGGCAAACCACTTTTTTTCGCCCAAATTACTGGACTATGCTGTGAATTATAAAAAAAAATATAAAAATAAACATTCAAAAATGTTCTGCAGTTCCAAATATGCAATAAACCCCTGTGCTATGATTTAATTAGAAATGATTCTCTTTTTGTACAACATAATGATCCCCATTTTACGATAAAATGGTGATTTTTTAAATCGTATTGGTGTTTCTGTTTACGCGATTTGTTGTTTAGATATTTGTTCGTTATGCGGTATCAGTTTCCATATGGAAATCTGTAAAAATATTTAGAATATGAAGTTAACAAACGAAACTTTCACCCACTCAAAACATAAGAATTTGTTTTAAACCTATTCTGCAAGTAGATATGTTAGAAACTACTACTACTACTCGTAAAAAAATGATCAGACAAAAAATGAAATTGAACAAGGAAAACAACAAACCAAAATTCGATACCTACCGAAATTCAGAATAGAAGTGATTGCGCGTCTATTCAAATAAAACTCATTAAATTACACAAAAAATACTTCAAATTATTAAGGGCTTTGGAAACGCTCGAACATGGTGCGAGTAAACTTGGTTCGTGTAATCTCTCCAGACAGTGAAACCAAGCTGACACTACTGGAACTTCATTATTACATATATATATATATATATATATATATATGTTTATTGAACAAAATAATATTTACAATTTGAATTATAACTAGTTAGATACGATGATATTGTACATTTATTGACACATAGGGGGCCTTATCTTATACTTTGTCTTAAATTTATAAATATAAAATATAAAATACATGTCAAAAAATTATATCTAAAAATCGGCTGACTTTATGGTCCTCGGGGTGTTCCGTCCCGGTTGTCAAGTTGTGGTTTTGGTGGGGGGATGGGTTGGCATTTAGCCGCGGTGATATGCTGACACTGTGTCAGCGTAGAACGAAACTGCTGGCTCGTTGCACGTGATGATGTTGTCAACCAGGATTTCCATCGTACTGAGGTATCTCGGCTCGGGGTGTCGCTGCTGAGTAGCCATCCTTCTCATCAGTGGAACTTCATTATTATTTCCGACACATATGGCATGCACTCCAAAAATTATTTCTAATGTCGTTTTCGATTGGAATTCGGAACAGTACTACCCCTTTTCGATTCCAATCGAATAGGTCTGTTCCTTTACTTTGAGTTTCTGTATCCTGTCAAGTTCATTAAAAAAAATGGAATTGACAGAACCTGGGCCCAAAATGCAGAGAAAATCACAAAAATTCAGAGTAAAGGAAAACACATATTTTCTGTTGTTCCAAGACGTATTTACTAAAAATTATGTGTGTGCGAGTAAATTGTCTGATATTTATTGTACACTCCCTGTCAATTGTTTGAGGCCACTTTTTTCATAAAAGTTTTTTCTCGATAAATACCTGTAAGCAATATTTTTCCTGGAAATTTCTTATGTAAATAATGGATAACCTTAGAATGCCTCAAAGTAGACTTTATGAACGTCCTGAAAACTAATAAAAAAAAAATCTATCCCAACCACAAGAAAAGATATATGCATTTTTTTGTTCAGTGCATTATTTTTTGCGTTATTTTACGTTTTTGAGTACCACGACTACAAGTGAATGAATTCCACCGTTTTTTTTCGTAGCAATATTTAACATTGTTTGTGCCAAAACATAAGAAATAAGAAGACAAAAATTATAATAACTGTTGGAATTCTTAGAGAAAAAAATTATTGAACTTTGATTTTCGATGCAAAATGTGAAAAAAACTAATTTCTGAAAAAGTTAAATCATCTCTGGTATGAAAAAATGCATGAATACCTCAGTGGCCAACTATTTTTAAAATATGCGTGTTGAATGCGGATTTCAAAATGGTATAATTTATTATTGTATCTAGAACCAATAGCAAGTTATTCGTAAAAATCTGCGATACTAGCGCCAATTTAGCAAAAACAAAAGTTTTCAAAATTAGCACAGTTAACGTAGAAAATAATACCATGCGTTGAAAATGGTAGATTTTTGATTGATTGTCTGTCTTTATAATGTTGTCCTTATGATAAATCCAAGCTTTTAACTTTTAGGGCCAAATGCAACATTACCAAAAATGTTAACAAAGTGCAAAAAAACGGACACATTTTCGAGCTTGTTTTGAATTATACCTCTTCAATTGGCATTTTAAGAAACCATCAAATATTTTGGTAGTGGTTATTAACAAATTAATTTTCTTATAAGAGGTGCATTTAATAAAGCCTGCCGAGATGAGAGTGAGAATATGGTAGTAGACACACAGTCAGTGCTGAGGATCTGGAAAGAACACTTCTCTAGACTGCTTAATGGCGAAGACAGCCAAGATGCCGCTAATAGGCAGAACGCTCCATTCAACTTGGACGATGATGGCCAAGAGTTCCGTCCACCCGACCTAACCGAAGTGCGGCTGGCGATATCCAAACTTAAGTCGTACAAGGCTGAAGGTGCGGATGGCTTACAAGCCGAACTATTTAAATCAGCGGGAGATGAATTGGCTAGGAGCATACACCAGCTCATCTGCAAAATTTGGTCGGAGGAAAGTATGCCCGATGAATGGAACCTCGGTATAGTGTGCCCAATCCATAAAAAGGGAGATGTTCTGAAATGTACCAACTACAGAGGAATTAGTCTCCTAAACGTCGCTTATAAAATCTTGTCGGCCATCCTGTGTGACCGCTTAAAACCTTTTGTCAACGATCTGATCGGCCCTTATCAGTGCGGTTTTAGGCCAGGCAAGTCAACCGTCGATCAAATGTTCACACTCCGACAGATTTTAGAAAAATCCCGGGAATTCCAGATCGATACACACCACCTTTTTATCGATTTTAAAGTCGCGTATGATAGCGTGAAAAGGGACGAATTATACGGAGCCATGTCGAGTCTCGGCATTCCTGCCAAACTCGTCCGCTTGTGCAGGATGACGATGAAGAAATCTCGCTGCTCCGTCAAAATTGGTAAGAACACCACCGATTCCTTTGATGTTGAGAAAGGATTAAGGCAAGGCGACGCGTTATCATGCAACCTATTCAACATCGTTCTTGAAGCCATTGTACGCAACGCACATGTCAACACCAGCGGTACAATCTATCAAAAGTCCGTTCAATTGCTTGCATATGCGGATGACATAGACATAGACATAGACGCAGAACGAAGCGAGCTGTGGCAGGGGCATTTGCGAGCATTGAATCGGAGGCGGCTAGAATGGGATCTGCGGTTAATGAGGACAAGACGAAGTATATGCTGTCATCGCGAGAGGAATCTCAGCATCGTCGACTCGGGCAAAATATCACGATGGACAGATATAACTTCGAAGTTGTCAAGGACTTTGTCTACCTGGGCTCCACTATTACATCGCAGAATGACATCAGTGCAGAGATCAAGCGAAGAATTACTCTTGCCAACCGCTGTTTCTTCGGTCTAAGAAGGCATTTATGTAGTAAGGCCCTCTCTCAGAGAACCAAGGAGACTTTAAACAAAACCCTAATCATCCCGGTCCTGCTTTATGGGTCAGAAGCATGGACACTGAAAGATTCGGATAAAAATCTGCTAGGGTGCTTTGAGAGGAAGATTCTTCGTGTGATTTTCGGTCCGGTGTGTATCGAAGGAGTATGAAGGAGAAGATTCAACGACGAGCTATACGGGCTATACAGCGACGTTGACCTGGTAAAAAAGCTGAAAATACAGCGGCTGAGATGGCTGGGGCACGTGGAGCGTATGGACAGCAACGCACCTGCCCGACGAGTCTTCGAATCCAACCCCGATGGGGTACGCAGCAGAGGAAGAACCCGTAACAGGTGGCGCAATCAAGTGAGTGACGACATCAAAGCACTCGGTGTGCGCAACTGGAAGCGGCTAGCTAGGGACAGAGCTGGCTGGAGGGGCTTGTTAGTTGAGGCCGAAGCCCATCCTGGGCTGTGAGCGCCATCAAAAGTAAAGTAAGTAAGTATTTAATAAATCGAATACAGCAAGCCGATCAGCTTCTCAGAGCAGGTATGGAATCTTGTGCAAGCCGCTGCATTGCAAATACCAATTTTATGGCCACCCCGTTCACCGGACCTAGATCAACTTGAGTTTCTTATTGACCCATCAGGTTCTTAGATGAGCTAAGAAATCTTGTATAGGCAGCTGCATTACAAGATTCTGAGCAAAACTTAACAAGATTATTATAAGATTTTCATTTATTCGGAGGTGCAGAACCTGTATTAGAATGGGTGGAAAACAGTTTGAGCATTTGCTTTTAATTAAAAAAAATATATCTATTTTTGTTTTTGTTTTCTAACTTAGTGATTGAAAGCTGGCTCAAATTTCAAAAGACTATTTGTTTAAATAAAATAGCTAATAAACATAAAGTAGCTGCGAAATATGGTTTTGTTAGGGCCCAATAGAGCAGGTATACTTTAAAACAAGCTTGTACTTTGTTGCCGTTTTTGGTAATGTTGCAATCGGCCCTAGAAGTTAAAAGCTTGGATTTATCACAAGGACAATATCATAAAAACAGGCAATCAATCAAAAATCTACCATGTTGAACGCATGATATTATTTTCACGTTTAATTTGCTAATTTTTAAAACATTTGTTTTTGCTAAATTTACTCTCGTGTTGCTTGTTTTTGCCAATAACTTCCTATTGGTTCAAGATTCAATAATAAATTATACCATTTTGAAATCCGCATTTAACGCGCATATTTTTAAAATGGTTGGCCACTTAGGTATTCATGCATTTTTTCATACCAGAGATGATTTAAATTTTTCGAAAATTAGTTTTTTTCACATTTTTCATCGAAATTCAAAGTTCAATAATTTTTTTCTCTAAGAATTCCAACAGTTATTATAATTTTTGTCTTCTTATGTTTTGGCACAAACAATTTTAAATATTGCTACAGAAAAAAACGGTGGAATTCATTCACTTGTAGTCGTGGTATTCAAAAACGTAAAGTAACGCAAAAAATAATGCACTGAACAAAAAAATGCACATATCTTTTCTTGTGGTTGGGATAAATTTTTTTTTGTTTATTTTTCAGGACTGTCATAGAGTCTACTATTAGGCATTCCAAGGTTATTCATTATTAACTGGACACCCTGTTTATATGTAAATAATAATAAAGGATAAAGTTACAGAGTTTAATTGGAAAATTCATAAAAATGTCCCAAATTATGTGAATGGACTACAAAAAATGGAGGCAAAAAGTTGCGTCACTTGATTGAGGCCATTCCAAAAATTGTTTGGCAAAAGCTAACGTCGCCGATTTTTTTCAAACAAAAGTTTAAAATGTTTAAGAAAGGATAGAAAACTTATTTTATATTAAATTTCAAGTTGAAATGTGCTCTGGAAACACGTCGACCGTAGCAGGCCGAGAAATAGCTAGGAGACCGAACAGAAGTAAGACCATTGTCAACGACTGACTAGCAGACACTGAAAACTATGGAAAAAAAATTAAAAGGACGCACAACTCAAGCAACAACATTCCGAAAAAAGCGACTCATTCTAGCTTCAAATTCCACACTATCAGCGGCTAAAATAAGGTAAAAAAGTGGGGTATCAGCCAGAATTTCGACGGTTTTAAGCATAATTAAAACCAGTGGTAACATCAAGAGTATGAAAATCAAAAAGAAAGCGGCCCTACGACAGCTACACAAGAAACAACGGATGAATTTCGCCATGGAGCATGTTGCCTGTAGCAACGCATGGAAAAAGGTTGTCTTTTCACATGAAAGAAGTTTAATCTTGACGGACCCGATGGTTACAACTTTTATTTTCACAATTAAAGAAAAGAAGAACTTATTTTGTCAAGACATCAAAGTCATACATCACGTGTTATGGTGTTGGGAGCTATCACCTATTATCAATCAATTGAATTGGAATTTATTACTTCAACAATGAACCTGAAGATTACGCCCCTATCCATACTTCCAGGGTAGCTAAAAGCTGGATTAAGTCGGAAAACGTTGGACTTTTACCATGGCCACCCTATTCACCGGACTCAAACATCATCCTGGCCTGGCTATATCGAAAAGTTTCTGATGCTGGTATACAATTTGGAGATAAGGACCCCTTAGTCGAAGCTAACTGCGATGCCTGGAGCCAGATTTCACTGAATTATTCCAAAAAACTGTATGATTTAATTCCAAACTGTCTAATAAAGCTAATTTCAAAAAATGGCGGGCATACTCATTATTAATTGACAAAAAAATAATACATTAATGTTAAAAACAAAAAAAAAATAAACATTTTTATAGTTTTGTTCTTTTTTTATAAGATTTTTCAAGTGGCCGCAATCAAGTGACGGATTTTTTTGTGCCCGTTTTTGCAGTCCATTCTTATAATTTGTGAAATTGCTATGGAATTTCCAAGTTACCCCTTTAAATTTATACCTTTTTATTGCAAAATATATTTACCTACTCACAGGTATCAAAAATTTCCAGTAAAAATATTTTCTACAGGTATTTATCGAGAAAAAACTTTTGTGAAAATAGTGGCCTCAAACAAGTGACAGGGAGTGTATATTTTGCATTTTCAGTCAAGTTAACGTAGTAAACCAGTCCTTAGACTGCTTTCACACAAGGAAACTGAGTTGCCGGCAACTGGGAGTTTGTAGGCGAGAAGGGAAAGAAGTAAGGGGAATGAAAAAAATCTCCCCGGTCAACGATTGAGGAGATTTTTGCACATTCTTTCTCACACTATCCGTAAATTGTGTTCAGCTAATAGACTTTATATGGAAACAAACAAGAATCTCTGGCAATTCAGTTTCCTTGTGTGAAAGCAACAAGGCAATTAAAGGAAAACGTCAAAAAAATCTCCAGCAACTGGTTTCCCTGTGTGAAAGGGGACTTAGACAGTAGAATATGGTACACAAACACGTAGTCCCGCCCTTGAACATTGAAAAATACCAAAATAGGCTGAGTTCCGCGATGCATCTGATGCGCTTTTGATGCAAAGTCATAAGTTCCAATACTCAAACGTGAAAATGTTTACAAAGCAGCAAGTTTCTAAAACTCATCCGATACGCATTAACTGACTCCGCATCAATAATTTTTTTGATGATTTTATTTTGAAAAAATTGTCTTAGCAGTAAGCAATAGTTTTTTCTATTGTTAAGAATTCTTTAGTTTTAATAAAATTGTGTTTTTTAGTGAAAAAAGTGGAAAATGAAAAGTGAAAAGGATAATGCTGCCTGTCTGCTGATTCAAGTTTTGAGAATAATGTCTTTCTTTGATGAATTTAGAAAACTGTTGCGTACTGTACGTTTTTTAGTGCCTAAAATACGTGAATATTTGACACATAAATTTTGTTTAATGTCTGCTCTCCGAATAATGTGCGTTCCGAATTGCCAAATTTATACAAAGTAAAATGTTTACAAAGCAGCAGGTTAACGTAGCTGATGGGTATGAACAAGGTTTTGCTGCCGCATCAAAACATTTTGGAACTCAGCCTTTTTGATTTTTGATGAGACCAAATTTTTGTTTGGTGATACCAATAAATTGGTACTAGAACCAGCCCGCAGACAATTAAAATCAAATCGAACATAGTACTCAAACCAAGGTTACTAGCACCTTGTTCGAGCGTTTACAGAGCCCTATACATACACAAAGGTATGAACTGGATAGTTTACCACGCCGCCTCCACTACGGAGGAATTACGGAATTACCCGTCTGAATTCAATATGTTTGATGTGTTCCACAATGTCATAGGTTCTTCAAATAACCTGAACTAAATTTTTTTTTAGTTCGATTTATTGTTAAGTTTAAAGAAAATACAATTATTGATTTTAAGAATTATTTAATAAAACATTTTAGTTAAAATTTTTTTGAAGGAAGTTAAATACAATTTTCTAATTGAGAATATGATATAAAATTTAGACAAGTATTTTTTTTTTATATATGAATTGTTTTTATTCTCTTTTCCAGGATATGAATGGGTTGGCTGGAGAAATGATACTCCTGGCCTGCTGGACAAGCATGTTGAAATTGTTTTTGAATTCGATTCAGTTCGAAATTTTAGTGCAATTGTTTTACATACGAATAACATGTTCTCAAAGGATGTGCAAGTAAGTTATTTTTTTTTTAAGTCGTAATCTATGTATTTTAAAAAATTTTTATCAACACAACACAAAAACTTAGTTTTGTATTATTAAGCTAGATTTTCACTTTTACCAACGGACTCATTTGACGGGACAATGTGACGATTACGCCACATTCGTGACCTTTTTATTTAATTTAAATTGTGACTTCTGGTATGGGCTATTAAGTCTTGATTTTTAATTATAATCAAGACCTTGAGCCTACAAAGAAGTCACAATATTGGACAATCTAACTGATTCATCAAATATCAAACAAAATGAAGATTCTTTTTTTGTGTCCCGTGTATTCTGTCAAGTGGGTCTTTTGTTAGTTAGTGAAAGGCAACGGGACACACATAGCATTATTGCTTTTGGACCTAAAAGTTAATTGTCTACAATGTCATAGCGTGATCCATAATTTCCTATTTTTCTCGTTTGATTTCGGGCTTCAATTTGAATTTAGTAGTCCTGTCCTTGTGTTAAGCATAAATTACTAATATAGCGACCATTGTAAAAATCTGAAAAAAATTGTCATATTTTGAGGACCTGGGGAACTTTATTCCAACTAAAGTACAAAAATTAAAAACACAATTTAAAAAAAGGAAATCGTGGATCACCTTACTCTTCTCATATAAAATACATATATTGAACTTAATATTATACATAAATAAATGTATTATGGTAGTACCTATATTAAATCATGATATTTTTTTAATTTTTAACAGGTTTTTGTTCATGCTAAAGTATTCTTTAGCATTGGTGGCCGTCATTTTACCGGCGAGCCAGTACAATTTTCCTATATGCCAGACACAGTTCTGGATCATGCCAGAGATGTGACAATCAAATTACACCACCGAATCGGTCGTTATTTACAAGTGCATTTATATTTTGCTTTGAGATGGATTATGCTGAGCGAAATATCATTCATATCAGGTAAGAAAAGCTAAATTTATAATTTAGTTCAAAAAAGGATTCTTGAGATCTTGAGAAGATTTTCAGCGAATACAGAGTATACTGAGTAGTTTAATGAAGGTATCAAATAAATTATTTTTTTTTTTTCTGAATGATGTCTGTGCCACACTGCCACCTGATCAGCGTTGCCTTAACTGCAGATTTGTGTACATTCAGAAGATTTTTGATCAAACCAAAGACTTTTCAAAAAAAAAAATGATTTGAAAAAATTTATTCGACAGAAAGAATTGAAAGAAACCATAACAAAAAAACAAAATGAACTTAACGTTGATTTTTGTATGGTAGTAAACATTTTCGGTTATTTGTAGAGAACATACGAAATTTTACTTCGACGCGCCGGCCGTCGCCACTTCCAACACTCGTCTACAATGACACACTTTCTGTCAGCTCGTTAGGTAAAACCAATTTGTTTGGAGCACAATTTATTGCCAGAATCTGTTAGAAAGTGTAAGAAATCCGCCTGTACTTAGAGAGTAAGCTGTTTTATGGGACAAATCTTTTTTGCACTCGTGCAGTTTCTAGAGTTCTGAAAGATCTCGATATACACAAATCTGCTGGCCTGGATAAGATCCCTCTCTTTTTTCTAAATAGGTGTTCTTCAAATTTGGCAAAACCAATGCGTAAGCTTTTCCACATGTGCTACTCTCTGATCTTTTTCCGAGTCGAGTGGGGGGAAAACTGCATTTTTCCAGCCAGTCATTAAAAAGGGTATAATATCTTCTTCACATTCAAACACAAACCTATCGACCAATTGTACTAACGCCCCTTCTTTCCAAGGTCATCGAAATGCTGATCAATTTTTAGCTTAAGAAACATCTCGAACAATGAAATATTTGTAATGATTGGCAGTGGCAGTACAGTTTTCGTGGCAGTTGTCCACTGGTAATTTGATGATATAAACCTCACCAAATAGTAAAGGGTTTTCCATTAAGGGCGGGTCGATATTAAAGTTGGCGCTGAGCGCCAGTTGTATATGAGTTGTATATGAGCTATGAATAAGGTTTTATCTTTATTTGAGAGCCCTATCACTGACATTATGTATGAAATATAACATCATTCAAATGGCCGCCGCAGCTTCGCTGGTTAGCGCAAATTCAAAAGTTCAACATTTCGATGACTTTGGCGCATAAATCAGGCTGAATTCCACCGTAGACATCGATTATGTTGTCTTCGACGCCTCCAGCCCAAATGGGCCTCATCACTAAAGATGATTTTTCGACCAAAATTGGGATCAACTTCCAACTGAATTTTGATAATAAAGTTTTTGCACGTGTTGGTCGACGCTGTAACTTACCATGATGATCATAGGCGCCCGCAGGATTTTTTCCAGGGGGGGGGGGGGCAGATAAAAAATTAATATGCAATATTTGAATTCGATGTTTTTTTTTTTATTAAAAGTTTATTTATTTTGCCTAGGCATAGGTCAGTTATAAGTTATTTTATTTTATGACTAGAAAATGTGACATTTTGTTCGTGTTAAATATTTAATAAAGGAAGCAAATATATGATTTTCTTCAACATTTGTTAGGTAGGTACTTAGTGAATAGCATCTGCAACCGCCTGGGCTCTTTTCCAAAACGGTAAATTATTTCGTTGTAAAAGATTGTTTGTTCTTTGACAATATTTCGATGAATGTAAAGGGTGGTTAAAGTTTAAGGGCCGATGTTGATTTTGAATAAAACACAAATTATTTAGGAAATTATTGTCATTTCTTTTTATTATAATAATATTGGTATGGTTCAATTATGTATAGAACAAAATATCGGCGAAATGGCCGCCGCGACCTAGGCGGCACACCTCCATCCGATGGTCCAAATTTTCAGCTTATTGACGAATTTAGTGAGGTGAAAATGTGCCTCATCACTGAAGATGATTTTCTTCGAAAAATGATCATCCACTGTTGCCCATTTTCATAATAAGCCTGAATAACTTTAACGCATTGCTCGATTGTGTATATTTCCATGGTTCAAATTGAGTTAGTCTTAAATTGAGAAATGTCAAATGAAATGCAGAAAAAAACTTGACGTTGAGGTGTGGTTCACATTCAACATCGGCCCCTAAAATTTAACCACCCGTTACATCGTGCACAACGAATCAAGTCGTTTGTCGGTCATTGTGGATCCAAGGCAAGTTTTTACTTTACGGATCGCTCAGCGGTGCAAGTAGTTGCTGGAATTGAGAGCCCTTTTCAAAGAGCTGATAAAATCGATGGATAAAACTCTACACTGTTCAATAAATCAGAAATGTTTGAACAATCATTTTCATTAGTCTGCATTTTGTTAAAACTGTACCACATCTTGGACTCCGCCAGGAAATTATCCAGAAAGCAGCCGTATTTCTCCATTATTTTCTGTATAATTATATCGAGTGCTGGAGAATCTATAATTTGCATGTTTTTTGGTGATAGCTGAAATAGTAAAAATGCAGCTCCATTTTCTTCTGAAAAGCGTTCCGTAAGCGACAATATCAGGGAATAAATGTACGGAATGTAAATAGCTTTTTTTAAAATAACTTTGTGGGGAAGAAGCGGGAACATTTGATCGATAGATTTGTTTTTGAACTATTCTCAGACAGCTTAAAACTATGCCTGATTCACTCAAGCATTTTTCCATTTCCTCCCATAGAGATTTAAAGCAATTTTCAGCATCCTCTCGATTTTTTTGAAACAAATTATTCAAAACAACGACCTGATCTTTTACTGTTGACAGATTTTGGTCAACGCCCTGTTAAGTAACAAAAATGAAAAAAAGTAACATTATGCAACGAGATAATTTTGCGATTTGCAGAAAATTGTAACTTTCCGCAAGATGTTTACATGAACACCCCATTGAAAATACTTGCGTAAACGTGGTAAATCACTAAACTAAACGTCACATTTGACTTATCGCAGTGTATCAGGTTAATGTCTACGCTTCTCGCTTCAAATTTGTGAGATTAAATTCTATGTTTTGCAGATTATTTTTCCAATACAAATTTTGAGAGTTCATTTCTACAGACATAAAAGTCTATGGTTTATAAGCTTTCTATGGGTTTTCCGCGTTTTGCATGAATACCCCTATTGTAACAACGAAATAAAATTTTAAAATAGTGTAATACTTTTGTTACATTTGTTACATTGTGTCAACGCTATTTGTTACCCTTGATTTAGAGCTTTTTTTGTCTGTTGGCTTTCTTTTTTGTAGCCAATGACGTTTGTGGAATAAGCTGAATTGTCGTTTTGATGATTGCACTCTTTATCTTTGCCTATAGATGTCCTAAGGACAGCTATCTTCAAATCGACAATCAACACAATTGATTCCACCCCTGATAATGATAAAATCCCAAGGCAAACCATCGACCTGGAAACAAAGCTTCCAAGAAAATAATCACATTTCCGAACAAAACAAAGAGTAAAATGAAAGCGGCTATACACAGCTTGGCTCAGAGTCAGGGGGGAGGGGCAAACCATGAACTCTGACAAAAAAAACTTCATTTAAACAGTCATTTTTGTGAAAATTTCCTAGTTAATAATAAAAATAAAACTATAAATAGAAAATAGGCCAGAGCCAGGGGGGCAAGTGCCCCCCTTGCCCCCCCCCTTCCGGGCGCCTTTGATGATGATTTGTCTTTAGTAACTGATTAAAAGACGATATGTTGACAGAAAGTAAAAGAAACAATATGGCCGCCACGAGCTGTCAAAATCTATTGGAAAACCCTTTAGAACCAATCTTTACATCGTTTTGGAGAAAGTAATATTATTGCGGTTGATATTTGCAAACCGTTGGATAGAGTTTGGCTAGGGCTGGCCACGAGACGAGACTCGGTGAGACTTTTGTCTCGGTCTCGTCAAAATTGAAAATTTTCAGTCTCGTCTCGGTTTCAGTCGCGCCTTTTTGCGAGAAAATTAAAGCGTGCAGTCTCGTCCCGGAGAGAGTTTTATATTGATTCTGGCAAGGGGCGAGCATGAGTTAGCAAGAGCTAGAACAAGGGCCTTGGCGATTATGAACCCTTTTGCATCGTCAGGCAAAGAAAAATTTTGCTTATGTGGGACTTGATTTCGCGATCTTCTGCTTCTCAGTCCAATGTGCTACCCACAAGGTTAACTCGCTATACAGAAGATCCATGTCCTTGGGCCTTGCCCAAAAGAGACAAAGCTTGGAATTATTCCAGCCGGGTTTCGCATCTTATTATTTGTTTTCTTTTTTTGTTGCAATGAACGTGAACGTCTCTGTCTTCAACTTGAACTGAAAAATGAAATACGGAAATTACCCTAGACTCTGCCGACTATGGTAAAAAAATGTTACATCATATTTTCTGATATTAACTCGGACTTCTAGTAAAGTCAACATGTCTACAAACGAAATTGATTGACAATCCAGAAAATGTGAATTTCTTCCTTAAGGCCAGTATGTAAACTCTGCATATGAAAATTGCAAAACAACTTCTCCTCTTCGAAACACTCAAAGTCTACTAAATGGTAAAATTTGTGATTGAGTAGGAACACTGGGAACAAGGGCTTGGGCTTAAAATCCTTGTTGCCACACAAACAAACGACTGCCTGCTAGGCTGTCACTCACTTTTTAAATTCGCTTGAAACTTCAATCTTCGTCATCTCTCTTCATACTAGCATAGGTATATGCGCTGCAAGTTTGATATTTGCTTAATTTCACCCAACTTCATCACTTTTCAATTCTCTCTATCTCTCTTACACCCCATGATTCATATCTTCGTAGATTGTACATACATATATATCACTGCTTCATTGAAATTGCATGTTCAACTGTATAGTTCCTTTCCTTTTTATAAAAGGATCATATTTCCCAAACGGCAAAACGATTTCTATGCTCTCAAAAAACCACCAACCAAGTATGGTTTCTTCGGAGGGGTTTGGGGGAGAACTCTCCACTTGAACTCCACACAATATTTTTTTCCCCATAAATATCCTTTTAAAGAATTTTTCATATTGCCAAAAACTCCGCAAGTAGAAAAAACTTTTTTAACAATGGAATTCAAAAGAAATATCCTTAAAAAGTTCAAATTTTTGTTTTCCTTCTTTGAACTGCGAACAACTCTCTGATAGGATTTCGTCATCTTCTCACAGGACCACACATGAATTCATCCATCTCCTGAAGGATATGTTGGGAGAAACATTTTTTTTTTCTGTACTACCGTTACCTCAGTATTATATATATATATTTTCGTGTAAGACGACATTTTGAAAATCACGTCTGCAGAATAAAATTCGCTTTAATACACAAAAATGACGAAACAGGACGAATCGACCGACCAAACAACCGACTGACATTATGAAGCGAATAAATAGGAAAATAAAAATAAAAAAAAAATAAAACAGCTGCATTGAGAAAACCTTATGATTTATATAACGAAAGTGCATTCGTGCATCACTGGGCTCACATTAAATATGTGCAGCAGCAAAAGCGATAGCAGGAGCAGAACTCGCCCTCTTTTCGCACTGAAATAACATACCTACGCTCCACTCCTCCAAGGACATCAACATGCAATCACAATCACAACATCAAAATCAAAAATGATGATGATGACGGTGAATATATAGAGGTATTCTGAGTATAGGTAGATGTACAGCTATATTGTGAATGAACGGGTGAAATATGTTTTGGATGGGACGAGATCTGCACTATGACACTTAAGCATTTTACGCTCCATTCAATTTTACCAATGGGTACAAAGTACTTTCTATCCATCCATCCATCTACAATCCATCCGTTCCGTTATTTGTCCTTATATTCCCTGTCACGGTGTGTTGTGTATCTCTCCGATGTTGGAATACCTTTGTGATGATGGAAGTACAACAACGAGCAACGACAAGAACGACGACGCCGAGGATAACGATAACGAAAACGACAACTTTTGAATGCGGTACTGACTGAGCTGCTGAGCTGAGAGTTGAATTAAGCTGAGAGATGAGAAGATGCAACATTATTTTACATTTTCGGTGTTTTTGGGGGCGAAATACTTCCGGCTATAGGAAACACACAAAACATCACAGAGACAGAGTCAGAGAGACATGAAAACTCCCTGCCATAAAGTAGGTTTAAAACTCTCGATAAACCCCCTGCTCCGACTCCGACTTCACAAGTCATTCCCTTTTACAACACAGTTCTCAATTATGCGTGAATGTTTTCAATGTGATGGAGTAGGTATAGATATGGAAGGGGGAAGGAAGTGCTAGGAAGTGTGAGAAGGGGGCTTAAAATAATCCTTCCTTGGGCCAAAAGTTGCCTGTGCGGAAAGTCATCGGATCATGTCGCAAACCATTATCACCTACCCTCCAGTAATTTATCTAGGAACACTTTATTTGATAGTCGGGTCGGAGTCAGTGGTTTGTGGCAAAAAAGTGGAAATTGATAGGGGATGGGTGACCCTTTTTATATTTAAGTTTTTTTTTTTTGTATCGTTTTTTTTTTTTGTGGAGTTAACAAGTTGTTTTATTTTCATGCCGAAAACAGTGACAACGGTGGTTGGTTTGTTGGGTTGGCATCGGATGGTTGCATGTCCTTAGGCAGTGAGAACAAATGAGTGAGACAGGGAGGGAGAGAGAGAGAAATGAATAATGACACTCGAACTTAATAAATAAAATTACGGGCGAAAAATAGATTTATAGGGGTAAAGTATTTACGAAGTCACAGGTCATTGTGTATAAGCAAATCGTTGGTTATTTTTTGTTTTTATTTGTAAATTTATTACTCTGTATAACCATTTTAAAGGAAGGAAGAGGTTTTTGCAGGTTCGATAACAATTGCAAGAAGACATTATTTTTTTTAAAGTTGTGCTTACATTTATGTGATTTAATGTTTACGGAAGCATTATAGAGGCGTTATAGAAGGAATTGAAATTGAAATGTTATATTCTAGTCGCCCTGTTGAACAGAATTCACATTGACGTCAAAATTCAAACAGTAAGGAAAACTAAGACCAATAAATCTGCTCAAAAACAATAAAGCATCAACTGAGCTTGCTATTATGGCAAAAAACTCATCTACTGCCCCCAATAGAATTTAACTCGATAGCCCAGTCGAAATGTACATTTTAATTGCAAAAAAAAACTCAATTATCTTCATTTTGGTATAAGCAATATTGTTGTAAAAGCTCATTACCAGATCGTGTCGGCAGCGTCAATAGTTATTCAAATTCAAATGTAAAAAATATCAGTTTTTCACATATAACTCCGAAAAGGGAAATGCTACCAAGAAGTATTTCATACAAATCTTGTAGACCTTGCATGCCACAAGAAAAAAATGTCTGCCAATTTTCTTCCTACGACTCACCGTTAAGAAGATATAGACATTTCAACAAAAAAAAAAAAAAAAAAATGTCGAAAATGCTCGATAGCTCGTATAGCTCTTAAACTGTTCATATTTTCGAAAACATTTAAATAAAAAGTTTGCACATTATGTAACGCCTTAGGAAAAAATTATTTCTTTTTTTTTAAAGAACCGTTACGAAGATATCATTATTTTTAAAGTTCGATACAAATTATAAATTTCTGTTTTTTTTTTTTGCATTTTACTCTTAAATAACGAAGTTGTCGGAAAAAAAACTTGCAATCAATTTGTAGACCATAATATTCATTACAGGAAAATTGTGACGAATTTTTCCATAGAAGTCATAAGTAACTAGATATTACGTCAAATATACAGCTTTCTTGCATACATCTTTTAAACGGCAGGTTTTATCCAAAAACTATATTATCAAAATTTAAACATTATGTTACCATACGCTTGCATTTAAAATTTTTTTTCTAGCAGCTATAATTTTTATAATAAAGGGTTTACCAATAAAAGGTGTTATTTTGATATTCAAAGAAAGATGCATTTTGTGAGATAAATGATCGGATGTTTATTTCAATGTAAAGAGGAAAGTATGCCATTGTTGCTGTTGGCTGTTGGTGTAAACCTTATCTTTCACGTGGCCCCAAATGAAGAAGTCGCAAGTTGTTAAATCACAAGATCTCGTGGCCAATTGTGATCACCTCTTCGAGAGATAACAAGGTGCGGAAACTTTTTCGTAAAAGATCGATGGTTTCGTTGCTTGTGTGACACGTAGCGCCGCCGCCGTCTCGTTGAAAGCAAACGTTGTCCAGTTCAATACCATCCAATTCCAATCTGTCGATAGCGCAATCAATTCACCGTAACCATAACGACCATAAACCGCACCAAACAGTTACTCGTTGAGGATGGAGAGGCTTTTCAACAATAAATCTTAGGTTTCCGAACCACAGATGCGACAATTTTGCTTGTTGACGTAGCCACCGAGTTGGAAATGGGCCTCATCTGTCAAGATGATTTTTCGATGAAATTCCGGATGCATTATTTATAGTGAATTTTAATAATTTCAATGCGTTGTTGAAGCGTGTATCGTTCCATGGCTTAGTTTCTACTTGTCAAAAAATGACAGCTTCAAAAGTGACAACTACCGAAATAGCAGGCTATTCAAAATAACATCTCTTATTGGAGAACCCTTTATCACTTTTTTTCACAAAATCCCCAAAACTTGAAAATTCCCACCTTTTAGCTCTTAACCCTTAAATGACGAATTTGACGGAAAATATTTTAAACCTAATGTGTAGATTCTAATAACCTCTAGAAAAAAAAAAACACTAAAACTTTTGTACGTATAAGAGATGTTGCAAGATATTGCGACTTCAAAAATGGTCAACTTCTAATATATTTATAGGATTATGTAGGAAAACTTATATAAAACTATATTTTCGAAGTTTGACCATTTGTTAAAATTTTCAAAATAATAAATAATTGATTTTAATGTTCTTTTATTTTTGCGTAAAAAAAAAATATGCATACATATTTTGAATGCAATATTTTGTAACTAATTTAGGAGTAGATACTGAAATTTCAAAATTTAAAAACATAATAAGTACAACACCGTGAAAAAATTTGTCGAAAATTCTCATTTGCTTTTGATAAAAATAAAATTATGTTTAAAATCAATGAAGTTCGTTCCTTTAATTGATTTGTTGATCTTTTCTCATTACGAAAACACCGTAAAACGAATCATTTAAATAACTTACAGGAATTTGTTTGGTCAACTTTTCTGTATAACTTATAGTACTCGTACTAGGATTAGAATGTTGATGGATATTAGCAAATCTAAAAAATATTAATTAAAAGATTAAGAAAACAAGCTTGTTTTCTACTCTTTTCAAAATTACGGCGAATGGTGAAAACAAATGTTCTTCATAAAATTTCAAAAGAATCTTAGGTCTAGTTTTTAAAACTGCCCTTAAATTGTATATGTCGTACATATATGTCAAGTTATTGGGGATCAAAGACAACGGTGTTCATTTATTCAGAATCAAAAATCTGTAGCATACTAAAACATAATTATAAAATAAGAACATAACTCTTAAGAAGGCTTTTTTTCTCATCTCAATACGGCCATTTTTCACAAAGATATAGCTCCTCAAAAAACACTAAAAAAGTGAATTTATTGACCCGTTTTTAAGATATTGAAATTAAAAAAAAAAAGTCAATACAATTTTTCTTTTTACTTCAATTTTTCTTTTATTCATTACATTTTGAAAATGTAATGGAAACATTTTTTTTTTTGTATCACATTTTCAAAATGTAATGGAAATGTTTTTTATTTCCATTACATTTTCATAATGGAATCAAAATTTGGTTTCAATAAATAAATAATATAGGAGGCACACATTTATCAAAAATAGTCACTATTTTGTTAATTTTAAAGGTAATTGGTATACATAAGTTTCAAAATTTAATGGAAAAAACAATTTTTTTCCATTTCATTTGAAAATGTGATGGACATTTTTTTCCCATTTATTAAAATTATTTTTATAATGTAATGGAAATGGTTTTTTTTTCATTACATTTTCAAAATGTAATGTAAAAAAAATTATTTACTCATTACATTATTAATGTGTAGTTAAATATTTTTTTAATTAAATATTACAGATTTAATGGGTAATTAGATTTTATCTAGTTAAATATTGAAAATGTAATGAATAATTAGATTTTATTTTATAACATATAACAAAGAGTATTGGGTAATTTGTAATCGGCTAATTAAATATTATACAACGCTGCTGTCGACACGCGCACACAGCAATGGTTGCGAGTTATTAGTCACTAGGCCCTGGTTCTTCACGAGCCGTTGCGCCACACAATTTATATTCATTTTATCATGGTGCAGGAGGGGCAGACTATCAAACGTATGGGTCGGTGTTCGCTTCAGTACCAGTCAATACGCTTCCTAGCTTGGTACAGTGTACCTAGATGGTTTCCCAGATGTGAACCGCGATCTTATTAAGTGTTTTTCCTATTTCCTTCATGTGATTGTTTAAACGCACTTCTGTTAGAGTGGTTTTCGAGGAAACTTGATAAAACCTAAATCGTTGTATGACAGCTACCCGTTCTAAATGAGCTTAAACAAAAATTCAATTTTTCCTCTAGGAAATCACCTAAAAACGCTTCACAATAAATTTGAAGAGAAACAGTCCTAAAATTTTAGACCTGAGTCTAAGTTAAACATATAGCTTTAGTTGAATTTCCGAACGTTGATTCTATTTTTTTAAGTTTATCATTTCAAAATATTTGAAGCTATTTGTGTAGTATACCAAGTTAATTATCTAGCACAAATATAAAACCAACAATTTGTAATTAAAATCGGTCAGTATTCATTGAGCCAAAATTGTCTTAAGCTGCAGTTTAGTTAAACCTGGGTCTATCTGCAACTATGAATATGCCCCAATGTAAACCCCGCAAATTAAACGTTTTGGATGCATTTTAGGATTTTGATAATGCGTCCTCAGTCCAGGACTGCCTCTCTGTAGATCGTTCATATTTGTCAATCATTTTCTCATTTTCACTATAAAAAAAGGTAAATGTAAGAGTTAATATAAAATGGCACACTTTGCCATTTTAGCCGAGTGATAAGTAGGCCACTTTGCCCGTTTAGAATTTTTTTATTTAAGTTTAAATTCCGAACAGACAGAAATAGTTCTAGGCGATTTAATTTCAGCCAAATAAAAAGAAATACTTCATACTAACATGCATTAACTACTTTTTCCAAAATTCACTGTTTTGATTACAGTATTTAGTCAACAAATTTTTCTTAAAATTTTATTGTTTCTACTCAGGAGATGGCTAGAGACAGTTTGATGTGTCAAATTTTAAATAATTTCTTGATAAGTTGCTAACATTTGGTATATGTCGATGCTGGCAGATAAACTAAAGAATTGTGTTCACAAAACCTTCTAGTTCTGTTCGATTCAACAATTTCCAGCGAGGGGGCCATTTTACCTTGGTGAGCCATTTTAGGCCACCTTCCTACAGCCATTTTTAAGCTCTAGCTCCATGTATATCATGTACATACCAATAGACGGCCACCGCCGGTGGTACCTGCTTTAAAACTTTACCACCACTTTATTTCCATAAATATGTATTTTAATTTGATCAATTATTTCGTTAGAAAATAACAAACTTACCTATGTTTAACAAAAAAAAAAAAAAGACAAGAAAAAAATTAAAAACAAGTTCTTTAATATTTCGCTCATTAAAACCAATAGGAAAAATTCTGTTGAAGAAACACGGTGCTGTATAGTGAAGACAGCATAACTTTATCTTATTTTTATCAAAAGCTTTTAAAGGAACCTGTTAGATAAGTACACACAAAAAAAAACTTATGGACCAAGAAACAATTTCCACTTTTCTATCTTGACCTGCATCTTGTTCTTATAGTGTAGTTTGAAAGAAAAAACAACAAAAAACCACTTCCTCTCCTAAGGGTGATAATAACACACCATAAAAGAGAAAAACTTCCACTCTTATAGTACCTACCCTTGGCAAAGAGGTTTTATATATTTTTCCCCTCAAGCTGCATCTAAGTACCTACCTACAAACAGCCCCCCCCCTCCAAACCCACTCAGCCTATTCTACTAAAATCTAATTATGTACTCATAGCCGCAAAGCGTTAAAGTGAAATAAAACTGACGCTTTGTTTGTTGTTGTTCCTTTATAAAAGAATATAGGTAGGTATAAATACTGATAGCTCTCCACTTCGGCCTTTTTCAATCAATTCTTCTCGCCCTATCTCTCACTCTATAGAAGAAGGATACATTTTTAGTAAAAACAGGTTCGTCCTTAAACTTCTTTTGTGTAAACCCTTTTTCACCACAATTTTCAGTAGGTACCGATGTATATATGTATATACCTGCCTGCAGCTTCTTCTGTCCTTCGTAAAAATAGGTGTACGTTAAACTTCTTTAGAAAAGTAGAAGTTTTATAAAAAAAAAAATTTTTCTCGCCCATTCCAACGCCCACCATCACCATCATCTGAGAAACTTCATAATGCTTCGCTTGATTTGAAAATATCTTAAAATTTAATATTGCCAAACTGTGAAAAGTTTCGCCACACAATAGCTGTTCATAATTTTTCATATAATGTAACTATGGCGCGCAGGATACGCTTCCTCTGAGTTTGCTGCTTCGTAGGTAGGTAAAGGACACTGCCGACAATACTACGATGAAGATGACGACGGAGGGGATACGGTTTTGAGAGAAGAAGAAAGTCCCATGTTGGTGGGAATTCATTTTGGAAACTTTTTTTTTCTTTCTTACAGTCCATGTTTTTTTTTTTTGTTTTTTTAATGTCCTTCATCCTTATTGTCGAAGGCAAAACGATTTTTCTTTCAATCTTGGTGGCGTCTTCGGTCCGTTTCTGTTCTTATGCTCGCAGTTTTTATGCTCGTCCTTGTGCTCATCCTTATGCTGTTCCCACTTTTATAGACGGTTGGTATCTTCTTCAAAAAAAACTACTCATATATTTTGCACGCACACCTTCTTACAAGATCGCGTGTTTCGTTCAAAACTTGCTGTTGTTGTTATTGCCTTTTTCTTAACAAAAAAAAAAAAAAAAAAAAAAACATATATAATTTTATTCTTCTCATTCTCTATTCCATGTAACCATGTTCCGCCAAAAAATGAATTAATTACACAAAACAAAACGTAACGTAAATATCCTCCTCACAACTCGACGTCGCTCCGTTTTCCCATCATAATAATAGTGCCAGTAGTGGGAAATTTTACGGACGAAGAAATAAGCGGAAGTACTTCGCCGCAAGATACACCAGAGTACCCACTACAGAGGGATGAAGTTCAAACGAACCCAAGTAAAGGAGAACGCAGCCACGTACCGCAAAGTAAGTATTTTTTATTTTTTTTTGTATTCTTCCTTTAAAAAAATGAAAAAATGTCGAAGTCCTTTTTTATATCCTTTACCTTTTCTACAAAATTTCCCACCCTCTCCATTTAACAAAAAAAAAATCACTCGTTTTTTCTATTGTTGCACGCATCGTTGTTGTCGTTGCTATAACTGGCTGCCGAACACATCCGTTATCTTCCCACTTCTTATCATCATACTCTTTTGTTGAGCTTCATAATGATGCACACAACACATACACCAACCATCCAAACAAAAACCCCACGAAAAGAATACAAAAAAAGACCAAAATCCCAAAAAAAAGATGTCCTAAAAGGAATTCCATTTAGAGCGAGCGGTTTTTTTTTGTCTTCTTCTTCCAGACTTCACATAACCACACACCCCACCCACACATATACTCTTACTCCTTTTTCGTATATGCTGCTTTATTTTCACTTACTTTATACATTTCTGCGGTCTCCTATCATCACTTCCTCGGTTAAACACTGGTTCTTTTCTGCTTTCTTTATTTTATCCTATTTTCATCGTCCTCTTTTTTTTTGTTCACATTTTCACTTTATACTAAATGCTTTGTGTGAATATGTTTTTTTTTTTTCATTTTCGATTTCTTTTTCTTTTTGTATAGTAATTTCACCGAAACCTATCGACCAGGAACCGGAACCAAATTTTGTTGGAGCGATAATAGCCATACTGACTACAATCATTCTTTTATTAGTGGCTGCTATTTTGTTGATAATTGCCAAAAATAAGCGGGCGAGAGGTAGTAATGTATTGGATGCATTTCAGCATACTTTCAATCCGGATTCGTTGGGGGCTGACAAGAGGCTTAATATAAATATGAAGGTGAGTTTATTGGTTATTAAAAAATAGAAAGGATGTAAAGTGGAGTGGAAGCGATTGGAATATGAATATACTTTGAGTATTTGAGTATCCAGAAAAGATTTTGGGTAGAAGAGAAGAGCCATCTGGTGGTCGATTTTAAGCGATGTGTATTTATAGTGGGAAATGGGTGAATAATTGGAGTTGTTTAAAGGCATGATGTACAAATATAACAGTTGTGATAACATAAGTATTATACTGCCCCCCGCTCCCAGGACAATCACCGTGCTAGTGGACAGACTTAAGACACTCAGAGTTTTTTTTTCGGTGCGTCGATGCACGCATAATCTTCAGGAAATTAATACAAAAATACAATTTATAACAGTTTTGAGAACACAATTACTGTTTATGCCGTCCCACAGACCAAGGGTCCTATTTCGTTCCGATGGGTATTCTTTCGTAAATTAGAGTTTTTCCTCTTATTTAAATTACGAAAAACTGTTATAATTTAACATATCTTTAATCTCGTTCAACAATGTAATAGCGAAAATCTGTTATACAGGATGATAAGAAAGATACGAAAATATTATGCAGCGCCACAATATGAAGCAGCGACTGAAGCAAGAAGTGTACGATGTAGCAGAAGTCGAATTAATTTCAAAGAAAAGGGTCTATTCCCGTTCCCGCCCGCTTACAACATTTCTAAAAACTGGCTTAAAACAGAGCAAAAATTATTAAAAAAACAATGGTAATACTAACAATGCGATACCTTTTCGTAAAGCCAAAAATCTGTTATTTAATCAAATTTTTAAATAAAGTTGGTGTTATTATTTAAACTCAATACTTTGCCAAAAAAAAAAGAAATAAAAAAAAGGTATTTTTGGCTTCACAAACAGGGTATAACGGGCATTGTTGGTGTTACCATATATTGTTTTTTCAATAATTTAGTTTCAGTTGTAAGTAATTTTTTTTTGTTTTGATTCTATTTTTTTTAAGTTTATCT
Organism: Melangyna quadrimaculata; assembly: GCA_949320155.1. Taxonomy (NCBI): domain Eukaryota; kingdom Metazoa; phylum Arthropoda; class Insecta; order Diptera; family Syrphidae; genus Melangyna; species Melangyna quadrimaculata. The sequence goes on along the minus strand of OX439483.1, from coordinate 148,945,721 downwards.
TTTCAAAATATTTGAAGCTATTTGTGTAGTATACCAAGTAAGTTATCTTATAAAAATATAAAACCAACAATTTGTGATTAAAATCGGTCTGTATTCTTTGAGCCAAAATTGTCTTGAGATGTAGTTTAGATAAACCTGAGTCTATCTGCGACTATGAATATGCCCCATTGTGTTTAAATGAGACAGACAATAAAAAGATTAACCACAAGTAAGACACAAAACCCGAGTTTCTGAAAGAATAATACAAGTTGCTCTCTAACTCTGACGTAAATTCTATTCTGAGTGTTGTAGTTTTTCAATTTGTCAAAAGCCGTTGAAAATGTCATAAACCAGTAAAAAATTAAAAGAAAAACTTTGACCTAATGATTTATTTTCCTCTAAGAAAATTGATTCACTTTGTTTAAATATGAGGTATTGAGGTACGACCGTTTGCCACGTCAAAGCTCATCGTATTTCGTAGGATCTAAGCCTGAAAATGTAATTTAAATTTGAGCGTTTTGACGTTTTACCACAAAACGGTCCACTTTGAAGCTAAATCTGGTTCACATAATCGATCTTTCTGTAGTAAAGCAAGAAGATAAGAAAGAGGTCACATCAGTTCCCAACAAAAATCAAATCTTTTTTTAAAAAAAATTACATAAGTTCATTCGGCTTGCAAAATGTGGCGAAAGTTACCCGCTAAAAAAATTTAAATTGAGTTCTATTTGGAGCTATTTGATCGTCTACTTAAAACGTTTGCTACAATTCCTGATCCAAGTGGAAGTGCAATATTTATAAGTGTGTCTGGTGAAGTTAGCAGGGCAACTTTCACGTAGAGTTACGGGACTAACGCAGTAATTTTTTTTTTTTTTTTTTGCGTTTATTTTGCTTTTCTATTCCCGATTTTGCAGTTCACGAAATAGTGGGTGTATTCGAGTGACCTGCTAACTTCACAGTGAAATAGCAGGTCACAAAGTGTATCTCGAAAACCAAGCATGCTAGAGACTTGAAGTAAGGCTCCAAATTTGCAGTTTGTTTTGCCTTTTTTCCATGTTTTTCAACACCTTGGTCGGTGAATAAACAACTTCAAACGAAGTAGTGATTTCGTTGATGAATTTTATCAGATTTTCAGCATTTGCTTCCCGCCTAGGACATGTTAGTTTCATCAATAGGATCAGCTGAAAAGTGGACGTTGCAGCTGCCATTCCTCAAGGAAAAAGCAGATTTTTCCTCAATGAATTTTCGAATTTTTCCCTCTATGATAGAAACAATACAATTTAAACTATGTAAGCAAATCTCATACGGTCTCTCCCACTGACAAATCATAACTTATTTCAGAGGAAATAATTATTTTTTTTTAAATTATTTCTTGCCATATCAATATGAAACATTAATATTATTCAAGTCAATTATCTCGACTATTTTCGTGATCACGTACGTTATATTTATGAACATTCAAAATTCGTTATAAATCCCAAGCAAACTTAAATGCGCCGCTGGTATTCAATAATACTATACCTAAACAGGGTGGTTCACCTAAGGTGTGACAAAAAGCTAGAACGTGTACGTGTAGGTTCTTACAATGTCGTGTTGTATCTTTTTGTAAGACCACCTCTTCTTTTTAAATACTAAAATAAAGTTGTTTGTTTTTCGAAATTTTGAATTAATTTTTCAAAAACTGTTAATTACAATAACGTAAAATTTTTCGAAAAAGAAACTAGTTTGTTTTTTTTTTCAAAATTTAGAGTTTGAAGTTTAGTTTTTCAAAAACTGTTCCTTAAAACAATTTCATTTAAAAAGAATACAAATTTCTGCCTTAGCAGAACGTGTAACCGTTTTTTTTTTTTTTCATAATTTTTGTTTTAAATCTTTTTAAAGAAAACTGCCCCTCCCATCACCTAAATGCAGGCGATTTATACGATAATATACGATTTTCTAACTATCTTTACCTAGTTAAATAATAAAAAAACAGAGATTAAAAATCCCGATCTTATGAGCAACACCGTGAAGTCTAATTACATTAACTATGTTAAATTTAGTCAAAACGCCTTATTGACTTCACTTTATTTTTGTACACTTCTTCTTATTACTTCATTCCAATTTTAAAAAATAAAAAATAAATAATAAAAACAAATGTCAATTTCGGATGCATTTCGGCATTTTACATGCCATCCTCAGCACGTCTTTTTATTGACTAAATATCCAATATAATTATTATTAAAAGCTTTTAAACAATTACTAAAAAGAGCGAGAAAGAAAAAAGAAAACTCAAACGGAAAAAAACTCAAACTAAAACGGAAAACTCAAGTCGAAATTAGGATCAACGAAAGATAGAACAGATAACAATAAAAAACCAGGTATCTATGAGATTGCATGTAATGATTGTGAGCAAAAATATTATGGACAAACCAAAAGGAATATAGAAACAAGGTTTAATGAGCATTTAGCCAACAGAGAGCTCAACAGACCTAATAAATCTGCGGTGGCCCTACACATGATAGAGAACGAGCATAATGTGACGAAAGAAAATTTAAAGCTAATTAAACACGTATGCGATGACAGATTCCTAGACGCATATGAAAGCTTGTACATGCACAGAAACAACAACATCTTAATGAATACCATGGATGCACCGATCAAGTCATCTCTCTTTAACATCATGACTAGACAAAATTAGCTTAATGTTCTGTATGTACATGAGTTAGTTAATTGTTTTTCTTTTTTCTTTCTTGCTCTTTTTAGTAATTGTTTAAAAGCTTTTAATAATAATTATATTGGATATTTAGTCAATAAAAAGACGTGCTGAGGATAGCATGTAAAATGCCGAAATGCATCCGAAATTGACATTTGTTTTTATTATTTATTTTTTATTTTTTAAAATTGGAATGAAGTAATAAGAAAAAGTGTACAAAAATAAAGTGAAGTCAATAAGGCGTTTTGACTAATTTAACATAGTTAATATCTTTACCTAACCTATTCGCTCTCGCTTTTTGTCAACCTTAGGTGAATTATCTTGTATAATTGCAAGCGCTTCCGTCTCCATAAATAAACTGTCAAGCCTTATACTATACTTATACTAGAAAAGTTGGGATTTTTTTCTCATAGGAAGACTTCCAATATTTTTCTTTCGTAATAGAGGTGTAAACGAAACGTTTATACGGGCTCTTGGTCAGGTGGGCAGGTTGATGTTGAACGCCACTAATGTAGCCTGAAATCGTTTCAGGGAGAGTTCGTTTTCACCGCAAGTGAGGATTTTGCGATATGTTAGCGATTTGCGGCGAATCTGCCATCTGCCCCTGAGCTGTTTGAAAGTTAATGGGGCATTTATGTGTTCCTTTTGCTTTTTAAAATATGTAAGTTGTTTTTCATCGACTAGATTGCCTGGATAGGCGCCAGGAATCAAATTTGTTTTTACCCAATCAACTTTTTACTTAAAAGCAAAAAAATGTATAGCAAAATCAAATATACCAATCTTTGTTTCTTTTTGGACCGACCACAATAATAAGCCTAAAATTTTTTCACCAGAATGATTTATGGCAGTCAAAAATAAAAACAATACAATTGGTATTAAGCCAAAATAAGCTTAGTTATTATTTTAATTGTAAAAAAAATGGAAAATATCTATTTATATTAAAGCGATTTATTAAAAAAAATACGTGTAGCAGGTACCTATAGTATGTATTTATTTCAATAATGATTTAAATTGCCAAACAAAAACAAAAAACAGTAATAACTATATAGTACCTAGTATTTTATACAATAGCTATTTATAAACTCTGCATTAATTACATATCCCATCCGCATGTGACCATTATTGATTTAAGTTTTTTTATTCTTACAAAAAAATGATAAAATTCAATTTAAAAAAAAATATAGAAATAAATTTTTTACTAATCCTTTGTTGAATCAGAATTGCCATCTATTTCAGGTTGCGATGGACGACAGCGAATCAATCGATAAGAATAGCCTTTATCATGAACCCTTCAATGTAAATATGTACACGAGTGCGGCAAGCGGTTGTTCTATGAACGATTTGCAACGGCATCATGTTACACCCGACTATACAGGTATGATTATACACAAAATCCTTATTTAACGTATTGGTATCTATATATGTGTAATTTATTTTTTAATAACTAATTAGATTATCGAGGAGTAAGTGATGGTTGACAAAAAATTAATTTAATAAATATATAAAAAATATATTTAACTTATAAATAGTAACTGCATATCCATATGCGTTTATATGCATTACATGCCATAACGAGGAGCAGATAATAATGATAGTTCAAACAAAAGCGATTGTTTTAAATTCATAGAATTATTTTGATTTAATTAATGTGGTTTTATGTTTCACGTTACATAATGGTATATGTACACACACTTTAATTTAAGGACTTAGAACAGAAGGGAAGGGAACAAAATATTTTATTTAATAAATATTGATGGGACATATGATATACTGGTCAGTGCTTAATTTTATTAAATAATAATTAATTCTTAATTGAATATGTTAAGTCTAATATAAATAAAACAATTAGCTATTGTTATGCTATTTATATTTTTTTATATATTAATAGAAACATAAATTCTTTTCAATTTTTTTTTTTTGAACTCTGGTATAAGTCATGGGGATAATAATATTTTATCCGTTAAATGGAAAAAGATTTTGCATTGTGAAAATTCTTTTTGAAATTAAATAAAACAAAAGTCATTGTCCTTTTTGAAAAAAAAAATATTGTTTATTGAAAAACAATTCAAAGTAAATAGTGTTAATCTATGCATAGTAATATTAATAATTATTTAATCTGTAAAATTTGTATAACAGAAAATAATAAACCGATTACATTTTTACAATACGAGCATTAATATATATTCATTTGTATAATAATAATGTTAAATGTTTTCTACTGCTCTATATTTTTTTTTTCGTATCATGAGTTTAAAACATTAAAATAAAGAAAAAAAGGGCACGACTGAATCGCACTTAGCTTAAAATTATCAATGTGCATATTTGGTTCTATAACATTATGGAATCATTAAAAAAAAGTATTAAAAACAATTTAAAATATAAATTATAAATTATGACTATAATTTACTATAGATTTGTTTTTTTTTTTTTTTTAATAGTTTAAAAAGATAGAGCTCAAAAAAGGCGTGCCACCTGATTGGATTGATAAATGTGAATTTACGAAAAAAAATTTCAAAAATCGTTAGAGCGGTTCTCTTAAAAATTAATTTTTTATATATAAAAATTCTGGAACATTTTTAAAAATAAAATTTGGTATGCCAACTTTTAGAATTAAATAACTTACAATTTTACACAAAATTTAAAAAATATTCATTGACAAATAAATAAATTTCAATGTTTTTTTTAAAATTCCAAAAATTATTTTTTCAAAAAATTTTATATGCAAAACTGTTAAAATTGTAAGAGACCACTTACATAAATAATTTGGTTGAAAACCAAAAAATCGGTTCTATGACAGGTACCGTTAATAACCGTTACAAAATTTTTTTTTCTACCAAAATATTTATTTTAGTAAATCGTTAGAGCCGTTTTTGAAATAAATCAATTTTTGTACATTGGTTGTATGACAGGTACCGTTATTTTTTGAGATAAAACAAAAAATTCAATTTCCCCTCTAGGGAATCCCATAAGAAACTTAAGTCAAAAGTTGGAAGAAAATCGCTTAAGCCGTTTACGCTGCTGGTATAGGTACATACAGATAGACGGACAGACGGAGAGACGGACAGACAGACAAACAGACAGAATTACGAGACCCACTTTTTTTGTTTTTTCTATCATGGTAATGTTAGGGAAAATTCAAAGGTGTTTTCTCGTGATAACACTTGCAGTTAGGCTGCATAGCTTTCGCTCCGTCATATTTAACATTGAAGGTTTTGAATGAACAACAACCACTTGTGTTGGCTACCACCGAGTATAACATTTGGCTGGTTAGGGAAAATTATTATCTCGAAATTTTTTTTTTTGCTCGAATCCTAAACTTGCCCTATACTACGTACAGTGTCGGACAAAACAAAAGCACTCAATTTCACTTGGTTACATTTTGCCTAAGTAAATTTCTAAACTTGAATATATTTAAATGAATTTTATTTGGTTAATGTAAGTAATATTAGCTCTTCAAAAATTTTAAAAAATATTAAAAGCAATTGCGACAAAACTAAAGCACATACTTAAGTTCTGTAGTTGTTTTCCACTATTTTGTTATGAAGCCACTATTTTTGATAACTGATGTTTGACAACTACCAGGCATTGAATCAATCAAGTGCTTTATGATTTCCTGGGGGATACTTCCAAGCAATTTCCGTTAGAACAGCAAGAAAATCCTGGTTTTCGCAGTTGTCATGTTGAATCTTGCGATCTTCAATCTCCAATAGGCTTTTTATGGGGGTGTGGTCAGGTGAATGTGCCGGCCACTTCAAGACGTTTATTTTATTTTCCAAAAACCAATTTTGTACTAATTTAGTAGTATGTTTTGGATCGATGTCATATTGGAATGTCCATTTGAAGGGCATTTCTACTTCTGCGTGTGGCAGCATGATGTTTTGAAGGACGTCATCATACACAAAACGATTCATTATACCATATATTTTTTGAGTTGGGACGATTCTTTGACTAGAAAAACATCCCCAGGCCAAAAAATTTCCTCCTTCGTGGTTTATTGTGCCTTTGTGCCTTTTGCGTCATTCCATCAGAACATTGCAGATTAAACTTCTGGATTCGTCCGAAAATAACACTGCTTTCTATTTGGCAACAGTCTAGTCTATGGGTCCGATGGAATGAAGCAATTCCGCAGACCGAAAGGAAAAATGCTAAGCCAACGTTTCACAAAGACACAATACACCACGAAGGAGGAAATGTTTTGGCCTGGGGATGTTTTTCTAGTCAAAGAATCGGCCCAACTCAAAAAACATATGGTATAATGGATCGTTTTGTGTATGATGACGTCCTTCAAAACATCATGCTGCCACACGCAGAAGTAGAAATGCCTTTTAAATGGACATTCCAATATGACATCGATCCAAAACATACTACTAAATTAGTACAAAATTGGTTTTTGGAAAATAAAATAAACGTTTCAAAACGTTGCCAAAAACGACTACTCAAAAACGTATTAATTCGAAAAATTCTTACACAAAAAATCGTTTTAAAATGTGGCATGTGGCACTTAATTTGTCATTTTACATACCATGTAATTTTTGCCAATCCAGCAATTCTAAGTTCAGATTCGAAATCAGAACACCAAAAATCTTCTGAAAGATTCTGAACTTTGTCCTGAGTGTGAGTAATTGATAGAATTATCTCAAAATAAAACGTAGAAACTCGATTCCTTCAGTCTTGTTATACGCAACCTACAACCTTTATATAAATATGTATGTGCGTACTTAGTGAAGAATGTATAGATTTTATCATCGCACGAAAATAAAAATGTAACGATTAAATTTTACCCCCTTCCCCTTACTGCATAAGGCTACCAATGCAACTGGTTCATTTGATATAAATTAAAAAAGAATTTTTTGTGCTTGCCATCATATCATAATCACAACTAAAAATAGGTACCATTACGATGCCAAGCAACCTGATTCTGATAAGAATAAACAATCAATAATATAAATTGAATGTTTTAACACCTTATTGACCGCAAAGATCGTTAAAAGAAAAAAATTGAAAAATATAAAAAACCAAAAAAACTTTTTTATTATTTAAAATAAAAAAGTTTTTTTGGTTTTTTATATTTTTCAAATTTTTTCTTTTAACGATCTTTGCGGTCAATAAGGTGTTAAAACATTCAATTTATTAATCTGACCACAAATACGGCTATCATTCACGTTTAAATTGTGAATTAAATTAAAATCAATAATATAGAATTATAGAAATCCTTATCAAAGGACACGGTAGTGCCCAGCCAAGTTCTGGCACTTCACCCTTATAACAGGATCAAACTCAGGTGATTTCTGACCCCCCCTCTATCTTCAGTACCAATAAAGTCAGAAACTTCAAACTCGCAGCATTTGCTAAACTCACCAGGTTTAGACAACTCACCAAATTTCAATTCCTTAGCATCAGTGGTTCACGAGATATAAGACTGTAAAAAAAGCAAAAACCGTAACTGACTGACTCACTGACAGATCATCAAAATTATGGTGCACTTCCCAACAACGTAGAATCTTGTTATTTCGCACAACGGTAGGCCTTGTGGTGTACACAAAGGAAAAAATCGAAAATTTAAAATTTTTCATTTAGGGGGTGTGGTACTCGCCCATTTTCGTAGAATTGCTATAAATTACTTGGAGCACTTCTGATTGTCGTAGATTAATAAAATTAAGAACTTAGATTAAGAAAATTTAAATATTTGAGATTTTGCATTTAGGTAGAATTCATATAAGGTTGGTACAGCGGTATGGCTTAAAGTGTAGGCAAAGGGAAAATTTTAAAATTTGAGATTTTACATTAAGGGGCGTGGCATCCGCCCATTTGAATAAGAATCGATATCATTTATGAGGAGCACTTTTGACTGTCGTAGAATGATCAAATTTGGTAGAACGGTGGAGCTAGAAGTGCAAGCGAATGCAAAATTTTTAAATTTGATGTTTTACATTCAGAGGGCGTGGCATCCGCCCATTTTCTTAGAATTGTTATTAATTATGTGGATCACTTCGGATTGTTGCAGAATAATAAAAATTTTTAGACTGGTAAATCGTGTGGTCAATGCAAAGGAGAGATTGGAAAATTTTAAAATATCCATTCAGAGGCGTGGCACCCACCCATATTCTCAGAATTGATATCAGCTATGTAGAGAACTTCTGATTGTGGTAGGGTGATGAAATTTGGTAGAGCAAAGGACTTGACAAGCAAGCAAAGGGGAAATTAAAACTTTGAGAGTTAACATTCAGTGGGCGTGACAACCACCCATTTTCACAGAATAAATATTAATTGTGCAGGATTATGAAATTTGATAAAGTGGTTAGTTTTCAGGTGTAGGTATACAAAGAAAAAGTTGAAATCATGAACTTTTTCATGCAGGGCCGTTTCATCCACCCACTTTTCCTGATAAAAAGAATCTTTGCAAAAAGTAGTGAAAGCACACCAAAAACATAAATGTTAAAAAAAGGAGCCAAGTTCTTCTATACACAAAAACCTTTCCGTGACAAATCAGCCTTGAAAAGTATGAGATTTAGAAGTACGCCAAGTTCTAAGTTTATTAATGTTGAATATCAAATATTTTAGGTAGAGTAATATGGAAGAATAAAATTTATCAGAGAAATCTGTTATTAAGTGACTACTGACTGTAAATTGAGTTAATTTATTTGCCAAGTTTATTTTTATTACCTTATAACTCAATTTTAAAATGAAAACTTGACTAGTAAACCAACTCAATTTAAGTCAGTTATCATTAATGAATAGAAGAACTTGGCTCCTTTTTTAACATTTATGTTTTTAGTGTGATACAAATTAACTGCACTCCTTTTAAATGTATTTCATTGAATTTCCTTGAAATAAGTCAGTCTACTATTGGGTTTGTGAACAAAGGTTAACTAAATCACCCTTCTTAATTATTTAACTTAAATTAAAGCAGATAAATTTAAATAATAAAATATTAAAATTAATTTGGTTTTTAAGTGTGGTGAATGAATATAATTCAAATGAAAAGGACAAGTGACCTCAACACCATAAATTATTGTGTTTTGCCCAAGGTATAACAGTGGGCTCTTCAGTCAGCCTGTTATACCCTTCTAAGACACAAATTTTAATTAAAAAAAACCTGACCACGGGTAATTATTTTCTGGGTGCAAGAATTTAAACAAATTCCCTTAGAATAATAAAATTCACAGTATCTTCTTGCTGTGATTTTTATAAGAGTCGGTAAACATCGACCAAAATTTGTGTCTTAGTAGGTATAACAGACTGACTGAAGAGCCCACTGTTATACCTTGGGCGAAACACAATAATTTATGGAGTTGAGCTCCTTGTACTTTTTATTTGAATTTAATTTAAATTGCAAGCGCAATTATATTCAGATTGTGTATATTAAACAATACATTTTAATTGAATATAAGTTTTTTTTTTTTTTTGTTCTTTGGACGTTAACCTTTTTCTTTATTTCATGGTAAAACCAATTAAATTTATATTTTCCCCAATTTAACCTCGAGTTCATTCACCAAAAAAACTGATAAAACTCTCTTTTGGCCCTCCTTACTGGATTTAATAAGATTTAATCTTCTTTTCAAAACTCAATCAAATAAAATCCAAACTAAATTTAATCCTTACATAGAACTTTTCATCTTCGTTTTCATTTATATAAATGAGCATATTACACAGGTATATATAATAAACTTATCGAAAAGTTAAAAGCCCCAATTTTCCATTATACAAATTATGTTCTATGTATAGTAAAATTACACAATCGCCGTCCTGGCCCACAGTAGGTACCTTCTGCCAATACTATATTGTATGAAAGGGCCATCAGGGCGAGGGCATAACACAAATTGGCAAACAAAACTCTCAGGTAATGAAAAATATTAACCGCATACAAATGGCGAACCCACTTGAGTCCTTTTTACATTTGAATATAAATTGCATTTGCTTCACCTCATGAATATTTTCTTCTTCTGCTGATTGCTGCTGCTCCTGCTGCTGGAAAATATTCTTCAGATATACTCGAAGGTATATTTTGTATATTATTTCTATAAAATGCAATACAAGCTAAATCCGTTTTGCCTCTCTTCTTCTTCTTTGGATATAAAGAAACTTCTTAGTCAGGACATTTCATGTTATTCCCATAGTTTTCTTGTACCTTTTATATAGCAAACGCTAAAACTAAAATATTCTTTCCCAAGGTCTCTCTCTCTCCCCCTATTTAAGAGTCCATCCAGAGCTCAGGTTAAAAGGAAAGGAACAGGCCAAACCAGGTCAGGATATAGCAGGCAAAACAGCTATACAGCACCCTCGCTGCCTTTAGCAGAGAACAGAACTCCGCAACTCATGCAATGTCATTGGTCCTTTTTGGCCAAATTAAATTCATTGTTTCATTCAAAGGCCTTGGAGGAACGTAGGTATAGAACAAAATGAAAGAAACAAAGTACCTACGTAGAAGATACAAAAAAAATAGTCCTCGGCAGAAAACGGAAAACAAATTTGCAGAAACTTTTCCCATTTCAAGTATATCTTTCTCATCACAGGCTGAGTATAGGATACTCTTTCATTTTGTGTGTCTCGATTCGATTCAAAAAGGAGATCTTTTGTGTGTCTTTTACTTTGCAAGCAAAACCAAAGCAAGTCTAAGCCTTCTCCAATAATCTCGCCTCCTTCTTCTTTTTTCCTGTTTTACCATATCGAGTTAAATCTACTCAAGTACACGAGTTAGTAGTTTTATTCATAGAATGACCCAGATTGCCTGGCGAAAACAATATTAACAGCAAATAACAAAGGGATCTTTTTGGCGAAAATAAAATGTGGTATTAGGCAAATTCATTCTCTGAACTGAACTAGGCATACCTACTGCGATTATACGATCCAGCAGAGATCCACCACAATACTACTCATGTGGCAATATAGAAAACACGCTACGCCCGCCCGTCCGCTCCACCACCCAGCCATCCATATACATAATAAATATAGTCTAGGGAAAATCTTTTTCATTACTTCTTGCCATCAATGATATAGGGAATACTTTTAGTTCTATAAGTAGTACACGATAGTCGTTGAGCGGGGAAAAGTTTTTCGATTTACTTGCCACGGAACACACACTCCTCTTAACTCAGCAGCAGCACAAAAACAATTTCCTTGGAATAATTTTTGTGTCACAAAATAATGTGGAAATGGAAAAAAAACTTTGGGCTTCCCAGAATTGTCTCATTTTGTGATTGTTGTTGTTGTGTATGTTAAATTCCATTACTTTTACTATAATGCGGGTTAATATACATAAGTGTATGGGTGGGTGTATGAGGAAGCCATATTTGAATGGAATGAACCAAAATCTGACAAAATCCCTTCTACAATGCGTTGTACTCGTACTATGTTATGTATGTTATCTACAGAACTGTGAAAAAATGCATCATTTGATCAATTTTCTGTGACAATCCAAAAGGTCCTTGAATTGATAGATTGATAAGTACCAACTGAATAAAAATAAAATTTGCTAAGAGGACCATTTATTAACGTAGAGATGGTCAAAGGTTACGTATAGACATTTTCAACGGGCCTTCGGTCGAACAAGACCCATTTGAACAGGTCCGCTTGACGTCAAGCTGGAACTACCACGAGTAAAGAAGGGTTATTAAAGGAGAAGTAAAAACCAAACTAGTGGGAGTTGAAAGGCCAAATTTGTATTTTTTTTTTATTTAACTCATTTTGCATCTAATCCCTATTTTTTTTAAATGGTTGAGTATAGAAAGTCTCCACATTTTTTTTATGTTTGGACCTTAATTTCAAGGTCAAACCATGAACTATTCAATTTGGAGTTCCGCCAAATCACGATCCCAAAACTGGAACTTAATTATGGCATCATTAGTTTTTCCAATTTCAGTTGTGGCGGTTCCAGCTTGACGGACCTCATTTGAACATCTCTACAAACATTTTGCCTGAATACAGTCTTAATATGAATGATTATTTAAAGTTTTTCGTCGTTTTTTTTTTCTTATTTGTATATTTGCATTTATCTAAACAAATATTACTCATACGCCCTAATCAAAAAAGTATTAGATTTGGAAATAAAGTGATTGTTAGGTATTTTGGAAAATTTGATACGTAACATTTGAACGCTACCAACTTGCACTTTCACGAATGATAAAAAAATGCAGATTACACAGGGGAACAAAATTAAACCAAATGTCTGCGGCAGAAACAAGGGTCTATCATCGTATTCGATTCGATCGATACAAAATTCCCTCTTTGACTCTGGTTGGATTGATTAATCATTCATTTTATCGCCAAAAAATCCAATAAGTGTTATAATTGCAAAATCCGATTAACGCGTTGCGGATTCATGCGATGTAATACGATCATTTTGTTTTGTGCCACTCCTATTTCTCCAATTTTCTCCGACAACAACTCGTTGCGTACATTTTGATTCATTAAATCAATCAAAAAATCTCTTGGGCAAGCCAAAGAGACAGAGACATATTTGTTTTATGTCAACTTCTGGTAAACATCAACATTTCCATTGTAAAAGAAATACCATGACAAAATTTAACTTTACCATCGTAACTTCTTTTCGGAACGGATGCAATGATGAGGCCTTATGCTTTGAATGTCCTGAACTCGAATCTGATCTCAGTATTGTTGGGATGGGCTTAGATTTTCGAAATATCCTAGTGAAAAAGTGCACAAAATTTGCTTTTTGGTATTTTTAAACATCACACCAATTTTTATCCTGAAAACTTGTTACAGAATCAGACAATTGTTTATGTCCTGAATTCGAATATGTTGAGTTGTGTCAGGTTTTCAAGAAATCCTAGTCAAAAGGAGACAAAAACGAGTTCTTTGTTATTTTTGAGGTTTATTTACACCACCAATTGCATGTTCCCACATTTATTGTCGTATCTGAAACTACTAATTAGCTCTTCAGCAACTCAATTTAAATCGTTCCAAAATTTGCATTCTTCTTCAAGAAATCGTAATTTAAAATTTAAATAAAAAAACATATCTTATATGGTAGCAGAAATATTTATGACCATCAAACATGAAAACTTAAACCATACACTTCGGTTCAGTAGATGTTTTTTCAGTTTTCTAAATAAGTTATGACTTAATCGACCGAACCAGAGTGTACTTATATTTAATTAATTTAAATTAATTAGGTACATTAAAATGTAGAGTGAGATTATATGTCGATACTAGTGCGAAGACTGTATAATTCCTTTGTTTTTAACATTGAATCTACTTTTACCGGTCTATAAGCATAATAAGGTGTCTTTTGAAGCAATTTTTGATTATAAGCAGGTTTTATTGAGGAATGTACACTTTCTGATGAATTAAATTAAAGGTCGTAAAAATAGCTTCTCGATGGTGCTAAAAAAGTTACGTCACCACTAAATTTTTTAAGATATTATGGTGTGTAAAGCCAGTGTTAAGAAAGTTTTTTAGTCAAAACTTTAAAATGTAATATCTCAAAGTCTATAAAACGTAGCTTACTAACTTTACTAAGATTTTAAATATGAGACAACTACCTTTTATTTGACAATAAAACCATTTTCGTACGTCTTGTATATGAAAAGTTATGAACTGTTATTTCGAAAAAAACTGAAATATGGTGTTTGCAATCGCCAACTTTATGTAAGCTCAAATATCTCGGATTTCCCATGTACGATTTTGAAAATATTGCACTTATATAAGAAGCTCAACATCACCTTTCATTTGATATCAATTTCTTTACTGTTGGTCTAACGACCAGTTTAAATTGGCGCACATTGTATTTAATGTGCTTTTACATTTATACAAAAGAGAAAATAAGTAAAACTCAACAAATAATACTATTTTTGTTTTTATTTTTCCTTTCCTTAAATTTTTCCTTTTCAGAGTTCTTATCGCCTGCTCAGACGCATGTGATAAAATTTGAAAGTTGCAATGAGAGAGCTGTCGTCTTTCGATCAATAAGAAACCGATCGTATCCCATACTTCCATTTCACCATTTCTATATTTTCTAATCGATAAATGTATCGAATGACAAAAGTTACAGAAAGACCCGATAAAATTAATTTCGTTTCAATTTAAAACGTTTCTTCACAAATGTTATCTACCCGAAAGTTCTTTTAACATTTGAGAAACATTTTAATCTTCAAAAGTGATTCCAACGTTTTTTTTTATTTTTGAAAAATTTTGATAATTTTTATTACAAAAATGATTTTAATTTTCGATTTCCTGTACGACTGGAAAAATGTAAATATTTTGTCTAGTTTGAGCAAGTTATAATTTTTGGTAAACAAGATTTAATCGAAGAAAAGTCGTGAGACCATCGCTAGTAAAAACTTGGTGCGCATGTTTCGGTATCTACCAAAAAATGTCTCTTGTACAACCAAAACTAAAAATGTATTAGCACACAATTTCAGTTTCATATGACACTTTTCTGGATGTGAGGCAAGTACTAACCCTTGCTAGCCCCTTGCTATCCCCTTGCTAGAGTCTATGTAAAATTCTCTAGCATCTCGACGAAAACTAAATACCTAATCAATTTTCATACAAATGTCCTTACTTTAACTTCTTGAATGTTTATAATAGTCAACATATTCAAACAACTATTTTCTGAATTTAAAAAAATAATCATTTTTTGGAAAATTTCAAATTTCAATGGGTTCTGAAACTTATCTAGAAATTTGTATTTTTAAGCACTAACGAATCTAAGAAAATTAGTATTGCGAGTACAACTCTCAAAAATGTTGATATCATTACTCCAGTCGGTATATTTTTATGTTGGTATGATATTATTTTCGATACTAAGATTTGAGTTTTTTGTCAGTAACCAGCACAATTTTCTGAGTTTAATATTTAATTCTTTGCATTTATGTATTTTCAAAATATGTGACTGCCGTTTTAATTTTGCGTTTAGAGTAATTCCGAAATATTTCGCCTCATTTTCAAACGAAGCTCAAGACAAATACATTTTATTAATTAATTCTGTTATGCACTTAAACTCTAGTGGGACTGTTTTGAGTTCGTTTAGACTAACCGCACTTCAAATGACACTGTCAAGATCATTTTATAATTATATAATTGTAGCTCCGTTGTGTGTTGTGTCTTCAGAAAACTTATTTACGAAAGATTCTTTTGTTTGAGGTATATCCCGTTTGGTGAATCAAATGTACAACATTGGTCCTATAACTCCTCCTGGTGGTAACCCAGCCACAATTTGTTGAAAACCTAAATATACTCGTTGCCGAGTCTTGCACGAAAGAGTCTGTTCTCAAAATGCCCTTTCAAAAATCGTTTACTATTTTTTTCCGAAGGTTGTTGTTGGCTCAAGTTTTTCGACACATTTTACAATTTTATTCTTGACGTCTGATAACATTTTAAAATAAATGAAATCTTTTTAATGGAGGACTCACAGCTGTACCGAACCAAGTCACTTTTTTGTTCGTTCTTTTGAAATTTTTGTGCATTTTTTTTTAAATAGTTCCTCATTTTAAAATCAGAAGAAAATTAGAGGATAAATTCTATGGACAATTGAGAATTTATTCACTAAATATTTTTTTTAAAATGAGGTACTTTTTAAAAAAAATGCAAAAACGTTTCAAAAGAACGAAAAAAAAAGTGACTTGGCTCGGTACAGCTGTGAGCCCTTGAAATGATAGATAACTGTTTAAAAAAATCAAATTACGGAAAAAACTATTTGAAAACTGGAACTTGAATTTATTAGTTATTTTCATATCTGATTATGGAGAACTTTATTTATTATGATGAAAAAATGGTCCGTTCTCAATTTTGAGCGTTCTGTGAATTTTTAAAAATGTATGCACGTAAACGTACACCTATTCATTTAAAAATTTAACAAGAAAACATTTTTATTGTAGTTTTCGGAACCAACACTTTTATATTCTTATAAAAAATAATCAGTAGGTATCTATCTACAAAATATTTTCAGAGTTTTTTCAGAATAACCTCATTTGTACAATTAGTTATTTTCTTTGTCTTAATTAAAAATAGGTATAGAAGAAGATATTTTTCAAAATGCGTTTTATCAAGATTATATTTTAAATAATCAGCATAGAATTATTTTTGTACAACACTGTTTATTATATTTAATGCATAAACTTCTGCCTCATTCTCTAAATTGCACTTTCTCTCTGTTTTTGTTTTATTATATTTTCTATATTAGATGTTCCGGATATCGTATGCCAGGAGTATGCCGTCCCACATATGCAGGACCTCATTCCAAAAATACCAGGTGGCTATGTTGGGGTACGCATGACACCACCACCACCACCATTGAATAATATATTCCCAAAACCGCCACCACCGGTCCCACCGCCACCCACAGAGAAATATTATGCAGCCACAGCGATTTGTAAGCCAATACCAAACGGCAATAGCAACACTGGCACTGGCATCGGATCCAACACTGGCACCGGCACCAGCAGCAGTCTAATGGGAGTTGGTGGTGGTCCAGTTGTTGGTGGAACGGGCGGTCTCAACACGACAGCCACAACTCCAACCGGGACGATAAATTCAACCCCAACAGCTCCACCGATGAATCCTTATGGTGATGTCGATGCAATTTCCACCGACGAGGATCTAATACAGCTGCAGGAATTTCCAAGGCAATCCTTAGTTATTGTCGAGAAATTAGGCTGTGGTATCTTTGGTGAATTACATTTATGCGAAACCAAAGGATTAAGGTAAGGACTATCCTAACACACACATACACACACACTCATTTACTTTAGTTGATGCGAACACATAAATATTCATATCCTGTATTCCTATACTTTGAAGAGATAAAAAGTTTTTGCTCTTAGTGCGGTGCACAGCACACTACTTGACATGTCTGCATATCTTTGGCTCTATACGACTTCCTCTACCTCTCGTAATTCCTTCTTATCCTTTATCCTTATTCGAATCACCTCTTCTTGTGTTGATAAGGAGTTTGAAGAATTTTGTTGTAAGGATGCTTAAATTAAATACACACAAAGGTCCTTTTAAATGAGAGGAGAGTGATTGCGGTTATTGAATACCAAAGATGAAGTCAATTCCTAAATTGACAGCACACAGCACACACAGTGGGACCAAAATGGCAATGGCTGATGGTCTGACTATACTATCGTATATATGATGGTCAACATTATATAACTTTTAATTTATTCAATGACTTTGGGTTTGAACCTATCCAGGTTTAAGCTCTGAGATAATATGTCTGATTCCTTATTGGGCAGAAGATACATAGATAATAATTAAGAGAGACACTAAAGGATTGGTCGTTTGTGTGTTGTGTTGGCTTCGGTCAACATGTCATTTCTTGTAATATTGTGTATCTTGACATATTGGGTCTTAAATATTTAATGTCATAAAGTTTAAGTTTATATAGGTACCTACTCGTACATTTGTACATACTTATGTATTAATGTATGTATGAACGAATATATCAAACACAAAATATTGTAAAAGTCATCATTTTGGTAAGTTTTGACAGATTTAATAAACTGAATTAATTATAAAGGCCGTTTGCAGGATTTTTTTTTTTTTAATTAATTACTCTGATATGGTTTTATTTTATTATGAATTATAAATGAAATTTCCTTATTTCCTTGATTTGCAACATAAATTAATTTAAAATAAAAATATTTTTTTTTTAAATAGACAACACAGTGCTGTACGAATAAAATATTGCAACTCTTCAATTTTTTTTTTTTTTTTTTTGTTTCAAATTTCTCAAAACTATGGTTACGAATATTTCCAATAGAATATAAGAGATGTCAGCTCTATTCAAATTACTGTTAACTTAAAAAATAATATAAACTAAAGTGACTGACGGAGATAATAAAAGTATAAATGTAGCTAAGATACATAAGTGACTTACATTACCCGCCTTAATTGAATATGAATAAACTGAGCAAATATTGTAGTTACAATAAATATACCTTAGGCTACACTTAATTTACAAAAAAAAATGTAATTTTTCGGGGAAAGTAGTATAATCCCGAATTTTAAAGTGCACAATCCCGAACTGTAAAATCCCCAACGTCAAAATCCCGAACTGAAAAATTCTGAATGTCAAAATCCCAAAAAAAAATTCTGGATTAATCCCGAATTTCCGTACTCTTAGGCTAAGCGCGCATATGAAACTTTTAGTCACGAAACAGTTTGATTGCTGAAATAAATCACATGCTCTTATATGAGAGTGCGTGCATATGCAGAAACTATTCAGTTTGTGTTTTGATACAAACTAAACGATCCCCCCAAATGAGTTGCACTGCTTGTGTGGTAGATATTCTTCGCCGCAGACAAGCTTCAGTGATAAGCACAGTTATCCGAATTTAAAAAAATAATTTTTCGACCGAGATGGCTTCATTCAAAAAATTATAACTTAGATTATAATGATCAGATCTTCAATGTTAAGGTCTTTAAATAAAGATGAAATGTCAGGCTACATTCATTTACATTTGATGAAGGGACAAACAAATTCATACTAAAATGATATAAAAAGACCTCATCAAATTTATTTTCCATTACATTTGCATTAAACCTTGAAAAAAGGCAATTTGGACACTTTATGAGGCTTATTACTTGAGTTTTATTTGTTGGATATTTAAAAACTAAAAATTCAATTAAAGTTAAAATTTCAGGCTGCAGAAAATCATACTAAAAAGTTGATTGAGTGAAAAATCAATTCGATATATAAAATTTAAAAGTTGTTAAAAAAGTTGCTTATGTGCGCGGTCATCGATCAACTAGCGATTAAACCATTTAATTTCCGTAAGACTTGCAGGTGCGCGCTGAGCCTTATAGCACTTTTTTTCAGTAATTTTTCAATACTTTACTTATAAATCAAGAAATCATTTAAAATGATATTACTTCTTCAAAATTATGAAATTTTCGTAAATTTGTTAGTACTTTTGGGGTAAAAATTATTAAACAAACAGCCATTTTGGTTGCGCTTAAATGAAAACTCCGTACTAAACAAAATAATAAAGTAGTTATGAAAATAAATACAAGTACAAATTTTAGATTATAAACAAAATAATCGGTAATAATAAAGTTGAAAATCTCCGAAAATCTTTTATAGAAATATTGTACCATAATAATGAAATTTTCTCTTATTGATATGCTTAATCAAAACAAAAATTTCTTTGTGTATAAGACTGGCTTTGAATTGCAGCTAAGTATATGTAGTTTTTTTTCATAAAAAAATTTCAAAGGTCGATTCAACGATGTTAATGTGCCGAATAATCTCATTCTTTAGCTCTTGAATTATTCTTGGCTTTAACGTAAACTTTTTCTTTTAAATATCCCCAAAGAAAGAAGTCCAACGGGGTCAAATCACATGATCGTATCGGTCAATTAACATTGCCACGACGTGAGGTAACTAGGGCTGGCCACGAGACGAGACTCTGCGAGACTTTTGTAAGTCTCGTCTCGGTCTCGTTAAAATCTAAAATGTTCAGTCTCGTCTCGGTCTCGTGTCGGTCTGGTATAATTAAGTCTCGTCTCGGTCTCGTCTCCGAAAAATACGATTTTTGGACAAACTATTGATTATTGGAACGAAATATTTTCGATTACCGTTTGAATATGTGCAGAAGAAAATAAATATTTAACTGAAAGTGGATTTTTTAATTTATTAGACTCTCTGTAAATTTCGGTGCAAATATACAGTCTCGTCTCGGTTGCTTAAAAGGCAGTATCGTCTCAGTCTCGTCATGCGAGACCGAGACCGAGATCGAGACCCAGACTTTTCTCGTCTCGTGACCGGCCCTAGAGATAACACGGCCATTGAATTTTTCGCGTGGCAAGTGGCACCATCCTGTTTGAAGCACATATCGTCCAGGTCCATATCCTCAATTTCTGACCAAAAGAAGTCCGTTATGATCTCGTGACAGCGAACACCATTCACGGTAAATGCTTGGCTGACCTCATTTTCGAAGAAGTACGGCCCGATGACGCCACGCGCCAGCCCATAAACCGCACCAAACAGTCACTCTTTGTGGATGCATCGGCTTTTCAACAATCACTCGTGGATTCTCATTTGCCCAATTGCGGCAATTCTGCTTGTTAACAAATCCACTGAGGTGAAAGTTTGCCTCGTCGCTGAAGATTATTTTCTTTGTAAAGTCACCATATTCACATTCTGTCTGTTCAACCAACCATTCGGCGTATTGACGACGCTTGAAATGGTCAGAAGGCTTCAGCTCTTGAGTCAATTGAACGTTGTAAGCGTGTAAATTTAAATCTTTATTCAAAATTCGCATTAGTGATGTCCGTGAGATGTTTAACTGTGGGGCACAACGTCGAGTCGAAGTTGACGGCTCTTCTGCCACACTATATCGAACAGTAGCAATTTTTTCTGCAAAACGAATTGGACGAGCATGCAGAGGCGTATACAGCTTTAGTTCTTGGGGGGGGTCATGCAAAAAAAAAATAACACAAACTAATATTTGTTAAAAGTCAAGTGCCTTATATTTTTTTTTTTTTTATATTTTACTGTGCGTAGCTATATAAAATAAAAGCGAAAAAATCATAATTAACTATACTAAAGGGTTTTCCAATAGGGACGGATTGATTTTGGCAGCTCGTGGCGGCCATATTGTTTCTTTTACTTTCGGTCAAAATATCGTCTTTTAATCATTCACTACAGACAAATCATCATGGTGAGGTACAGCGTCGAGCAACACGTGCAAATGATGTTTTAGAGCAGTTAGAAGTTTATCCCAATTTTGGTCGAAAAATCATTTTTAGCGATGAGGCCCGTCTTTGGATGAATGGGTACGTGAGTAAGCAAAATTGCCGGACCTGGGACGACACTAATCAACGCGAGATTTACGAGGTGCCAATGCATCCAAATAAAGTAACTGTTTTGTGTGGATTTTGGGTTGGATGCCTGGAGGCGTCATCGGTCCGTATTTCTTCGAAAATGATGCTGGCCAGGCCATCACCGTCTACGGCGATCGCTAAAGGTCGATGATCACCAACTTCTTGTGGCCTAAATTGGATGATAAGGACACTGAAGATATATGGTTTCAACAAGATGACGCTACGTGCCACACAGCTTAATACACAATCGATATTCTGCACGAGCGGTTTCATGGTGTGGTTATCTCGCGCCAAGGCAACGTGAATTGGCCACCAAGATCGTGTGATTTGACCCATTTGGACTTTTTCTTGTGGGGCTTTTTTAAGTCGCAGTCTATGCGAATAAGTTGCAAACCACCTCGACCCTCAAAGACAACATAATCGATGCCATCGGTCAAATTCAGCCTGATTTATGCGCCAAAGTCATCGAAAACTACATTTTCACTAAGCCAATTTAGGCAATTTCGTTGAAAATATATATTTCGAACTGCCAAAGCCTATTCAAAATTAAATGAGCTACCTACCTTTACAAAAAAAATTAACAAATTTAAGACGAAAACACTTTTTTGGTATTTGCAAAATTACCTCATTTTCGGTTCCAAAGAAAATTAAAATAAACAACTGAGTCGAAAGAACCTTCATTAGCTGGACCAGTGAACAACTTATTCGTTTTTATTCCTGACTGTTACATTTTTTATTTCGGAGGGCCTCAGCAACAGCATACAGCAATCTCCAGTTGCCTGACCAAAGACAATCAGTTAAGCTAGCTGTGAAAATACTGAGGAAAAAAATTTTTTGGATTCGCTTGATCATTTCTTTTGAATTTTATTCAGAATTTATTTTAATCCTATCAAAGTTTTTATTTCAGGAAAAATTATTAAAATATCATAGTGTGCACTGTTTTCTGTTTCTTAATTTTAGTTAATAGATATAAATATTCACTACTGAAAATGAAAACAATAGCTCTGATTTTCAAAAATGACCACTTGTGCAAATTGCTCTTTTTACAATAGTGGAAAAACTAAAATACATTACTTACTTACTTTACTTTTGATGGCGCTCACAGCCCAGTATGGGCTTCGGCCTCAACTAACAAGCCCCTCCAGCCAGCTCTGTCCCTAGCTAGCCGCTTCCAGTTGCGCACACCGAGTGCTTTGATGTCGTCATTCACTTGATTGCACCACCTGTTACGGGTTCTTCCTCTGCTGCGTACCCTATCGGGGTTGGATTCGAAGACTCGTCGGGCAGGTGCGTTGCTGTCCATACGCTCCACGTGCCCCAGCCATCTCAGCCGCTGTATTTTCAGCTTTTTGACCAGGTCAACGTCGCTGTATAGCCCGTGTAGCTCGTCGTTGAATCTTCTCCCCCATACTCCTTCGATACACACCGGACCGAAAATCACACGAAGAATCTTCCTCTCAAAGCACCCTAGCAGATTTTTATCCGAATCTTTCAGTGTCCATGCTTCTGACCCATAAAGCAGGACCGGGATGATTAGGGTTTTGTATAAAGTCTCCTTGGTTGTCCGAGAGAGGGCCTTACTACTTGAATGCCTTTTTAGACCGAAGAAACAGAGGTTGGCAAGAGTAATTCTTCGCTTGATCTCTGCACTGATGTCATTCTGCGATGTAAAAGTGGAGCCCAGGTAGACAAAGTCCTTGACAACTTCGAAGTTATATCTGTCCATCGTGATATTTTGCCCGAGTTGACGATGTTGAGATTCCTCTCTCGATGACAGCATATACTTCGTCTTGTCCTCATTAACCGCCAATCCCATTCTAGCCGCCTCCGATTCAATGCTCGCAAATGCCCCTGCCACAGCTCGCTTCGTTCTGCCGACAATGTCTATGTCATTCGCATATGCAAGCAATTGAACGAACTTTTGATAGATTGTACCGCTGGTGTTGATATGTGCGTTGCGTACAATGGCTTCAAGAACGATGTTGAATAGGTTGCATGATAACGCGTCGCATTGCCTCAATCCTTTCTGAACATCAAAGGAATCGGTTGTCTTCTTACCAATTTTGAGGGAGCAGCGAGATTTCTCCATCGTCATCCTGCACAGGCGGACGAGTTTGGCAGGGATGCCGAGACTCGACATGGTTTTGTATAATTCGTCCCTTGATACAGGTGGTGTGTATCGATCTGGAATTTACGGGATTTTTCTAAAATCTGTCGGAGTGTGAACATTTGATCGACAGTTGACTTGCCTGGCCTAAAAACGCACTGATAGGGGCCGATCAGATCGTTGAAAAAAGGTTTTAAGCGGTCACACAGGATGGCCGACAAGATTTTATAAGCGACGTTTAGGAGACTAATTCCTCTGTAGTTGGTACATTTCAGAACATCTCCCTTTTTATGGATGGGGCACACTATACCGAGGTTCCATTCATCGGGCATACTTTCCTCCGACCAAATTTTGCAGATGAGCTGGTGTATGCTCCTAGCCAATTTATCTCCCGCTGATGAAAATACATTACATATTCGTATTATAATTGAATACAAAGATTCTTTTTCGTTGCGTTTCAAGAATAGTGTGAACAAAGTTCACGAGTGATTTCGATATGCCTCTGATTTGGAAAAAATGTATGTCACTAAGACTGCCACCGATGGAAAAGTGAAAGGCACCTTCCAAAATAAATATGTACATCAAATATACCTAATCTTTCTTACCAGTAAGCCTTTCTGATAAAAATAATGGACAAAATTGTTAAATTCCACGAGCCTAGTCGCTTTTCGTCAATAATTCCATCCGACTGGTCAAACGGTTCACCGCAAGGAGTTCCAAAAAATCTCCTTTAACATAGCTATTGGCTTTTGCATTATGGGATTCATAGGTTACTTTGTAAAAGTAATCCACATCCAAATCAGTAACAATATTGTTCGATCGTAAATATTGAATAAGTGCAAACAAAATCCTTTCGTAATAGGTTTTCATCATAGTTTTATATATTTATGTCTTTTATCGTTAACATTAATATTTTTTGGTTAGAATAACTATAAATCGAAAGTTATCACTTTTTTGCTTTTAAAAATAATTTGTCATACAGAAATCAAACAAAACAATTTCTGTATGTGTTCTATAATGTGTTTAAAGATTTTATTTTCAGAAAAAAAAATGTTCTTTTTTTGAAAATCCTATTAGTTTTTACTTTAATGAGTGAAAATTTGGTAACAACTCTGCACTTTGATTTCTGTTTGGTTTATCAGATTTTGGCTGTCATCTCAAAACGGAAACTAGCCTATGCATATATTTTACGTTTTGAATGTATAATCATATGAGAAGTTTGTTGTTGTGTTAAATTTCTTATTGAATTGAAGTTACCAACATTCAAATTCTCTATTGAATTCTAAATTAACAATCAAAAATCCTACTAGCTTTCTAAGTAACCAACTTTCATTTTTTTTTCTATGTGGTTACTAAATAGTTATTTCAGATCAACAAAATAATCTTGAGTTCTCGGGGGGGGACATGACCCCGTGACCCCCCCCCCTGTATACGCCGTTGCGAGCATGCATATGTATTTTCACATTTCCTACAGACCCAGTTTGTTGAAATTTGCGCACAATTCTACCGATTTTAGACACATTTGGTCGATTAGCTCACCAAAAAAATCACGAAATGCATTTGAACGCCCATTTTCGTAAAAGGCTTCAGCAATCCGCGCTGCTCAATTGTGTACCTGATGTCAAACACTGAAACAAAGAAATGTCAAATTAAGTTGGGCAAAAGACTTAACGTTCAGGTGTGACTCACACTTAACAGCGTGCATTATGGTTGGACCACCCTTTGTAATTTGTGAATTTCGTTTGTATTGCTCGCATTTAAGATATAGAGACTAAGAGCCCAGGGCCGCCAGACATACGTTACTTTATCAAAGCTAATATTTTTTCTGTAAAAAGATACTACATATAGCTAAGAACAAATGGATACTTAGAATCTTCAATCCGGGGACAATACAAGGAGGTAGCGGGTGTTAAAGTTGCAGATGTCTGGCTGATGAGGAATTATTTAAAAACAGTTACCCATAGAACAAAAATAAATTAGCTTTAAAACTATAAGGTAAATGGCACGATTAGTTTAAAAGACTTACGGTGTCCGGCTGATGTAAGACCCCACTGTAGATGTCTGGCAAGTGTAAAATAAAGTTAATGACATCATCCCTGAAGATATATTTAAAATTTAGCTCTGAGAAAATAACATATAGTGTTGCAACATTTGTATGCATCTTTAACACTCGATATCTCCTAATTGTCCCCGGACTGAAGATTCTTATTATCGATTTCTTTTTAGCTAGCAAAGTATATGTTTACAGAAAAATCTTAGCTTTGATAAAATAACGTGTCTGGCGGCCCTATACGCTCTTAAGCCTAGTACGCATCTCAAGCGAAAAGGCTACGAAAAATATTTATGGAGAGCTCTACCAGATTATGTCAAAAAATAAAAAAAAATATTGAAAGATATACATACATACATATAATAAGTATCTATTTTAAATTATTTATACAAAAAAAATATTTTTTTGGTGTAACTGATTATTTACTTATTTCTGCTTTAAAAAATTAAATTTTAAACTGATTATAATTTTTGTCCAATTTGTTTCTAAACAAAAAAAACAAAAAACTGTCACTTTTTCACCAGCAATAATGTTCCGGACAATAAATTCTGTGTGGAAAAAAGTGGAGACTTGAATCTAGCAATCTACTACGATTTTCTATTTTCGCTATGGAACTGCGTACTGCTGAGCAAAACGAGAACAACATTTTTCGTTTATTATTTCGTTGTGTCAATTTTTGTATGAAAATGTTCGTTTCGCTTCAACTGCGTACTATGTTTAACTCTATAAGAACACATGGTCGACCCTTAATGAGTCAGCATTGTTTTTTTATTTTGTATGCAATTGCAAAATTTTGGTCATCCTTACGTTCTTCCTCCACAAATATATAAACTCTGGGTCTGATCTTTTTTTAATGTCACGAAAATATAAATACTTACTAAAAAAAAATGTCAAAAAAGTGTATAACAAATGTTAGAATTTGAAATAGATAGCCCTGGTTTCAACAGCTGAAATTTTGTTGAGGCTTCTTGTATTTCAAATAATTACAACATTTAAAAAATACACTGTTGATTTATGGAATACTGGTACACAAATAAAAAAAAAAAATATTTTGAACGACCGCTCTTTCAAACGAAAGAGCTGAGCATCGAACTTGAAATGCTCATTAAAGTTGATGCATTAAAAATATGATTATTATAAAAATATAAATAAATAAAATTTAGTGCATGGGTGCACAAATTTCACCATTATTTTAAGAGCGACACATATACTACATTAAGGTGGTAGTAATATGTTTTTTTTTTCGATTATTAGGATCTATTTCAATTGGGAAAGTAATTGTAATTTTTACTCAGATTAGGACCAAACAAGAAATGAGTAGTGAACAAGATTGCCTCCGGTCCATTTTAAAGTGAAAGAGGGGAATTTTGTAAGAGTTAATGTTTTTTTAATTTTAAATTTGTTCAACGTTTTAGTTCCACAGTCGTTCCACCTAAACCTAACTCGCTGTAAAATCAAATAAATCGCGTTCCAATACCAAAACCATCCGCAGATAGTTACTGTCAAAAATTTAAAACTTTCTAGCGGATAGGTCATATTTCACCTAGAATACTTGATGCTGCCAAAGATTGCAAATATATAAAATACAAACTCCATACTATACTTAATATAAGTTTTTCAATGAATCCTCACAATAGAAACATTGCTTATAACCTCTGACATGGATGAATTGTTTTCAAAACGAACAATTAATTAGCTTCAAATTAATTTCATTTCCCAAAAAAAAAATAGAATGAAAAAACACATAGGCATCTTACTATTTTCAAAATAAATCCATTATCTATTCTGTTTCTTCATCAAAGCTCTAACCACTTTGATACCCCCGCATGTATTTCATTGTTCTAAGTGAAAATAATCATCAACAGGCAAAGTTTACCTCCCTACATTTCGCCCTGTGCACCCGAAACACACTCGTCTATATATATATACACAGGACATGACCCTTTCATAAACTTCCATTCAAACAATAAAGTACCTAAAACTACTACAAGTCCCTAGATCTACAAAAGTCGAGCTCCAATCTATTCTCGACCGCGAATACGCTCAAATAGACCGCACAGCACTCTGTCCGTATCCAACCACATTTAAAATGATCCTCCAAAGTCAGAATTGGCACACAAACTACTGTCAATTCACACACAAACACCCATACTCCTCTATATCGACCCATTCTAAACAATATCCTTATACTAAACCCCAAACTCCTTTCTCGTATTTAATTAACAAATATGTACTGAGATTCAGTCATGTAAATAAATTTGCTTAATGATGAAAATTCTCAAATATATCTCTATACCTACTCGTATGTACATATATATGCCTGTGATTATATGTATGTAATGTATATGTATATTCTCTCTAAGGACTCATCATCCATCTATTCATTTCATCGCATATTTATCCATTCTATCTATCTATCTATCTCGTACACAGCTCAAATCTAGTTGCGGTTGCAACTTTACGTCCTGGTGCTCCAGACCACATGCGAAAGGAATTCCGTTCGAAGGCCAGGCACTTGGCACATCTTAATGATCCAAATGTGGCCAAAATACTGGGCGCCTGTCTGCGGGACGAGCCAATTTGTATGGTTCTCGATTATAGCAATTGTCTGGGCGATTTGAATCAATTCCTTCAAGAGCATATAGCCGAAACCGGTCTAAAGGGTGTGCCCAACAAAAGTTTAAGGTAAGTTTTTGTTTGGCTTTTGTTTAAGTGTGAGTGTTAGTCTAAGAAAAATAGAATAGAAAAAACATAAACCGTCAAAACGAAACAAAAAAAGGAAATAAGAATAACTTCCCGGATGAATAAAGTAGATAAAGACATAGAGATGGGAAGGATGCGGATGAATATACACAAACACATGTACAAACATATTATTGATAATTTGGATAAGACCAAAACACATCAGTGTTGTCGAATGGAGCTGGAACAGCCAAAATTTCTTTAATACATGCGAATAAAATAAAATAAGATTATGAATGCGTCATGTTCGCCGACGGATAAAATCTATGGGATAACGGTTTTTAGACAATTTGTTTTCAATAAAGACCTCGATTAATTCTTTAATGGGTAATTAGTTGCGCAAAAATTATTTTTTTAGCTTTTTTCATTTTCGATAAAAATAAATCTAAAGTTCGCGGATATATTCTAAGAAACAACATTTCAATCTTTTTTCAGTTCTAATAATGAAACTTTTTAAGGGCTTATAATTTGTGGTGGAAATTTTAAGCTCAGAGGTTTTTTTTATGTAGTGCTCTAAAATAAGCTAAAAACTAACAGCCGTATCTATAAAATTATCTTAAAATGCCTTTTAGAGGTTATTTAGTTAAGTTTAAATATTAAAGTTGCCTTTAAATCACGTTACTTAAATTTGTATCTATAATCAATATTCCTTTCATACGTAACTAAACAACCGTAATGTAACGCAACGCAAGAAAATTGACAAATCTGATACAAATTTCTAGTACATTTTTCACTCTCAGGCTATTTCTGTCAGATTGCCCAAAAAATTTGCATACACAAAAGAGTGCACAAATTATAAGACAGAAAGAGAAGCAACTGGGTGTATGTGTGTATGCATCGTCAAACACAGAAGACAGAAGAAATGAAACCATTCCACTTTGGTTTTTTTTTTTATTTTGTTTTCAGAAATTTCCTTCCTATATTGGTGAGAAAGTATATCATTTATTATATTATTTTCTTTAACAAAAAAAAAAACAACAAAACAAAACAATTTAAACCCGGCCATCACAGTACACACATAAATATTTCCTTACTCAACCTACGCACAATTTGTTTTGATAAAAAAAAAAACAATTCTCATGTGTCAAAATATATTTAAGTTGGCTTTGCGTAGCCTTTAAACGCTTTGGATGGTGTTTAAATTAAGAGGTGTTAAGTTACGTTGCTTAAATGTGGAAATTGATTATAGATACCGATTTTACACTTGAGTGATATTTAGAGGTAGTTTAGAGCTAAGAAGCCTTTAAAATTTCTTTATAGATTCGGCTGTAAATCTTTCAATTTGCGAGTCTCAAGTAAAAAATTACCAACAAACGTTACCATAATTTTGGCAACAAATTTGGTTCCCTTAAGATCTCGGGACACATAATATGTCAAATATTCGTAAAAAAAGTGATCTAAAAGATCGATAAATTGGTCAAAAAGGTCAGTTTCAGTAATTGGTGCACATAGTGTCTTATTATAAATTGACGGAATAAAGAATGGTCAAGCCTAATAAGCTAACATTCTAGTACGAATAGTACAATAATAACGATAATGTCTTATTTATTTTGTTACAATTATTTAAATTTTCGGTCAAGGTCGTGCAGATTGTTAGTACCTACATACCCTATTTTTGGGAGTTTCATTAAACAAATATACCGTCGTTTTTTTTATTTTGTTTTAAATATAAACAATTTTTTTAAAAAGGTATGCAATATTATTGAAACTTATTAAAAATTTCTGTTAAAATTAATTTGGGTCTACAACGAAATCTAGAAAACCAAAATCTCGAAAGACAAAATCTCGAAAGTCATAATCTAGAATGTCAAAATCTCGAATTACATAAATCTAGAAAACCAAAATATAGAATGCTTATAATCTAGAATAACAAAAATCTAGAAAGACAAAATCTAGAACGACAAAAATCTCGCAAAACCATTCACTTTTGAGACAATGCTTAAGATTTGCGAGCGAGATCTTTCACGATTGGATAATTTTTAAAATATAATAACGGTACTTTTATTAAATTAGTTTCACAGAAGAAAAAATTGATTTAATCATCATTTTGTTTTATAAATTTAAAAAAACACTTTCATATGTATGAACATTCAAAATGGAAAAAAGTCGTTTATTTTACCATTCTGTATAATCAACAGTATTTTCAAATATTCGCAACAGTTAAGAGAGCATACTTACATATAAAACAAAATTCTAGATTTTTTGTAGATTTTAATTTGACTTTTCTAGATTTTGTGTTTCGAGATTTTTGTACATTCGAGATTTTTGTCATTCTAGATTTTTGCATTCGAGAATTTTTGTTTTGTTTTTCTAGATTTTGTCCATTCAAAATTTTTGTTATTCTAGATAATGTCATGATCCCAATTAATTTGACTCAGCTCCATCCAATAATGAGAAGGCCTAAGATATAAAAAAAATTGTCCATGTTTTCTTTAAAAGTAGACTCATTAATTATAAAGAACTTACCCATTTGGAGTAGGCCTATTGGGGATACAGCAAAAAAAAGCGCGCCACTATCTCTACCTCATGGTGGTGGTGTGGAAATGAGTTTTATTTGTATTCCAAATGTTTCTCTTGGCTTTGCGGTGCTCGTATACGGAAACTATTCATTCTACGAAAAAATTACTAACGCATAAAATGTAAGGAATTTTCTCAGCTTTAATTAATTGCTAGTCAGTTTTATCGTAAAACTAGTCGTATAAGAGATATTGTCGAAAAACTGATTTGGGCCACATTAGCGGCAAAGGTACGAGGTACGAGGTGGCAAAGTAAAAATTCGGAAAAAGCACCCCAAATCTATAAAAATGAAAAGTTTTCAAAACTATTCAAAAAGTTTCCAGGCAAAACTACCAAATGACTAGACTCTAGTCACCATTTCAATGTTTTTCTTTGTTTTTGAAAATCTCACATACGAGGTGCTAACAACTGATATCGACAAAAAAAAACTTAAACAATTTGTACACAAAATATGATCGTTGACACAAAGTCTCACCTATGTTAAATCACAATTTAATGATAAGTGCGACCTTCAGATGTAACTGTGTTTTTCTTTTTTTATAGAATAATCCACAGGTAATTGGCTAACAATCATTCATGAACTTGACAAATTTTAACCATTAAATACAAAAGTTCACTTAACCTTTATCGCACACTTTTACTTGCTGTATAGGACAAAAATACTGCTACTGAGCTTTTGACGAAAAAAAAATCGAATAACAGAAATGAAGTTTTGGGGTTACTTGAACAAATTTCCAGTTTGGCATTCCCAAAGATCTCGGCGCGCGATAACTTGGTTGATTTGACTAAATCATTAAAAACTCGCATTTAATGTTAATATAAAAAATTTGTTTTAGAAACAAATAAGATCAAAGAGTAAGGATTTTACATACATAATTACATTACATTATAATTAATACCCTTACAAGTTTTTTAATATTTTTTAAAACTATTTTGTTAAAAAAAAATTCAAATAATTAAAATAAGGAAATGCTACTTTTTAATAATTTAATTATTTTTTGGTAATTTTTGGTATCTCGAGTACAACCATTTTGTTGGTGTTTGATTTTTGCGAAAACCGTTTAGTTGAAATTTTTCATTTTTTGTATGGCAAATCTTCTAAAAAGTATAAACATTACTGTGCAGAAAAATTAAAAAAAAAAAATTACCGATAACGGTTATTAAGGGTATACCTGTCATAGAACCGATTTTTTGGTTTTGAAATTTCTCGTTAACGGCTACCCCGATTTCAACAAAAATTTGTATGCAAGCGCCCCATCACAATTCAAGCAATTTTGCATATACAAATTTTTGAAAAATATTATTTTTGGATTTTTAAAAAATATTGAAATTTTATTTTGAAAATTCAATATATTGAAAACGGGATAGATGGTATTTTTTTTTATTTTGTGTAAAATATTAATTTATTTAATTAATTTAATTTAATTAATATTAATACCAGATTTTTGAAAATGTGAACAAATAATTAATTTTTAAGAAAACGGCTTCAAAAATGTTTGATTTTTTTTCATAAATTCATATTTATCAAACAAATCAGATGGCATACTTTATTTTGAGTTCTAAATTCTTAAGCCATTAAAATAACAAATTTAGGTATATTAATTTATTGTATAATAATTTTTTTTAATGATATCATAACATTTTGGAATCAACACAATGTATGTACTAGTACTTGAACATCATCAATTTCTAGCTATGTTAAAGTTGATAAGCTACGAGAGCAAGTTTGTGCGATCCAGTCGTGCCCATTTTTTTTAAAAAGATTCCGAATCTATCGCTTTTAGAGATATATGCGTTTGTGTGTGTGTGTGTACGTTCCATCGTACGTTTCTCCGTTCGTACGTTTTTTCTTTTGTTCGTTCGTGACTCATTTTTCGTTCACCATATCTTGAGAGCAAGGAAGGTATCCACTTCGGATACATTTTATTTTGCAGGTTACAACGTCATAACCGGTAGAAAGAGTTTTAACTTTAATGAAAGATTTAATAAGTGTTTTTTTACTACAGCGAATTAATGAAAAGTTGTAAAATATCGTTTGTCTCAAATATCTCATGAACAAGCAATACTATTATGACTTCAGATTAATTTTATTTTTCTCATAATGATATATGTACATAGTGAACACCTGTTAAGAATTCAAGAAAAATTAATTGCCAGTCTTTTTTTAATCAAAAAACTTAATAGAAACAGT
Organism: Melangyna quadrimaculata; assembly: GCA_949320155.1. Lineage (NCBI taxonomy): Eukaryota > Metazoa > Arthropoda > Insecta > Diptera > Syrphidae > Melangyna > Melangyna quadrimaculata. The sequence continues at coordinate 148,912,654 of OX439483.1, read as the reverse complement.
CAAAAACTGTATTTCGGCTCGAATATTTTGATTTTGACTGTGGACTGATTTCATTCTACACATAATGTCAATATTGATACATGATAGGATTTGTAAAAAAAATTATTTGACAGTTTTTAGTTTAGTATACAGTTCTTTTGAACGAAAAAACAAAATTAGTGGTGAAATATATTTTTTTTTTTTAACATCTGGGGTAAAACGGAAATTTTTTTCTTAAAAAAATTTTTTTTCCACCAAAATATTTATTTTAGTATTTTTAGTACCTCACAATTTTTTTTTTGAAAATCATAAGACCCGTTTTTGAAATAAATTATTTTTTTTGCATATCGGTTGTATGACAGGTACCGTTATTTTTTGAGCTAAAAAAAAATGTCCCCTTCTATGGAATCACATAATAACCTTAAGTCCAAAGTTTGAAGAAAATCGCTTCAGCCGTTAAGGTTGCAGGTCGAGGTACAGACAGACGGACAGACGGACAGGCGGACAGGCGGACAGGCGGACAGACGGACAGACGGACAGACAGACAGACAGACAGAATTGCGAGATCAACGTTTTTCGCGTTCTCTTTCATAGTAATGCCCTATACTACGTATATCGCAAGTAAAAAAAAAACTCTCGCAATAAGCCCCTTAAACAAGAATATTACTACTGAAAATTGTTGAATTCGGTTCCAATTTATCTTGTGAGCAAACAATGATATTGACTCTGGGATAATTCTTTTCTACACACAACGTCATAAATAAAGATCGATACTTAAGTAAGTAAAAAGACATTTGACAGTTTTTTTTTTTTTTTTTTTGTTACCAAAATTAATTAACAATTGTTAACATTTTGTTTTTGTCCCCAATGCGGTGAGGCAAAATGGAACAATACTATTTTTAGTACTTCGACTTTCTCATTATTGGATGGACAAATTAAAACTTTTTCAATGATACATACTAATCTTTAATGTCATAGTAACATTGCCAGCCCCAAGGGGGGGCGTCAAATTCAATTGCCTAAGAAAATCAAAGAACACTTTCAATTGACCAATCAAATGAGATGTAAAACATTTCCAAACAAAAAATTTAAAAAATACTTAAAAATAGTTACCAGAAAATATTACAAAAGTACTAAATTCGTAGCAATGCTGGAAGTGAATCGGAGAGCAAAAAACGGGTTCAGGGCTAAATATTTTACTGGTTAAATCAGAAAAGCAACATTCTTCCTAAAAAAAATATCTAAGTCTAGAGAATATTCGGGACTTAACTCTAAAAACTGTCAGTCCGAACCGAATTTAAGGGAAAAAAAAAACGACCTGAGCTAAAGCTAGCAAAGATTTGAAGAATGAAGTCGAAGCTTATTTGTATCACGTGTCAAAATGTATTCATGAATGTTATGGTAATAATAACGCCTTCTTGCATCTCCCCTTCAAGACAACACTTTTTCATAACAGATAATGTTTGAGGACTATTTTGATTCTTGGTTAACATGAAGCCAAATTAAACAATTGCATTCATATTTCCATTAATATCCTATTATGGTTTTGGGTAATTTTTGGTTAATTGGTTAATTTAAATTAACTTGAAAGAAAAGACTTTTATAATTTCTATATTTTTTCTTTTGCCATACTATTATTTGTCATATGATTAGATTGTACCAAAAGAAAATATTTCAGCACGGTAAGCTCCCACCTCATCCCCCTATTTAAATGCCTTTATATACAAACATCCAATTCGGGGATTTTGGATGTGTGCTTAAGGATACAATTCTGCATCGATAATAAAATTCCATGAGTTAATTTTTGTCGCTTACCCACATCTTTACATAAAGCCTCTTAAACATAAAGCAAGAGCTGTGACCCAGAAGTGCATTTTATTTTATACAGAATTTTCGAAAAAAAAATATTAATAATATTGTATATCAAAAGGTATTTCTTAAAAAAACATAAAAACAAATCCTTGAAAATTTAATCATTCAAAAACGGGCGCGAACTTACGTTGTTTAAAAAAAAAAATCACTATGAAAGATTTATGTATGTTTTATTATTTATGATTAAAACTTAAACAAGAGAACTTGAGTAATGTTTAAGTCATTTTATATACAAAGCCAAGCTTAATTTAAATTTTAAATCGAAAAAATACTTCTTATTTAGTCAATATCGAAAGTTTTGCTGACGGCAGCACTGCAAAGACAAAACTTTAGTCCATGTCTCGTCAGTCGGTTGGTTGGTCGTACCACCACCACACACACCATCATCAATAAAAATCGTCTGCAAAATAAAAAATAATAAAAACCTCCGGATGTTATCGAAAAATAAAATGAATATCTACATTTGCCCCTTCCATCTCTAAATTTATATATACATATTATTATCTTCTTTATACCAATAGATATGCGAAGACAAAGTTTTATTGGAAATGTTAAACATAAAGTTTTTTTTTTCTTGTTTTCTTTTTAATATTTTTTAATCTATGGATTTGCGCAAAATACAAAACTTGGACTCCATCATATTTCCTGGAAAAAACAACAAAATGAAAACAAAAAAACAATAACAACAACATCATCTCTAAAAATGGACGACGGACATTATCCCCCAAAGCTATGGATGCTTAGTTTATATAGCAACACAAATTGCATCAGGAATGAAGCATTTAGAGCAAATGAATTTTGTTCATCGGGACCTTGCAACAAGGTAAGCTTAAACTGTTTTTCCTCCTATAACTTATTCTCCTTTGTTTTAGGTTTCTTTGTTAAATCCTTCTACCTCCTCATCCCCCTCCCCCTCCCCCTTCCTACTGAACGAGCTTATCTTTGTCATGTACCTTACCTAGAGAGAGAGAGAAATATATTATTTATATGGGGATTGTGTCTTTTTGGGAATGGTATTTTGTGTGAAATGGATACCGGAAGTCGGAAGTGTATATCTCGAAATGGTTTCTTGCATTTTTTGTTTCTATATGATCTATTGATTCATATACGTAGGTACGATTTACTTTAGGATAGGTATTTGGCTATGACTATATTGTTTTGAGGAGTGAAAATGGAAATTTAATTGAAAGAGCAGTAGTCTTTATGGTAGGTATAGATACGGATGAAGTGATGAACATAGCCACTAGCTTTAGGAAAATGTAATTTTGTAAGGTTTTGAATATCCAATTCGATTGATGATGGTTTTAATTATCAAATTTGATTTGAGATGGTATTTTTGTATTATAACAAGAGACAGAGTTATGGTGAAGCAAAATATTTAAAGAATTATACATATTATATTTATTGAGTTTATGGGAGAATGTCTTTTTATCTTCTTCAACTATAAAGGAATTCAATTTGAAATGTTCTCAAAAGTCAATTGTAGATTGAAAAATTGCATCATCAAAAACTATAGGTAAGAGCAAAATAATTTCATTATTATGTTTGTGTTTATGTAGGTATTAAGATTATAGATTTATGTAATATTTTATGTGCGTATGCAAATTAATGAATCTTTTAGGCCGAGTTTGTCAGTGTTTGGTTAAGCCCGAGGTAGTAAACTCTGGAAATAGATGTGTCTTCCTCTACAGTTATGTCCAGGAAGCTGTTTTTTTAATTGATGATGAAAAAACACGGAAGATAAAATATCATAAACATTTTTTGAGTTTATCCAAAGTTCTTCTTCTTCATTTAATCGGCGATTGTCATGATGTCGAGGGGGACCACAACTCTCCCACTCAACTGCTCACCTAGGATTCCACTTGTGGGGTTCACCGGGTTGACTTCAGAAAACGTCGACATCAGACCTCTCGGTTTTGGATTGTTTCATGTCTGAGGCCAACTTAATGCAGGTGTCATTGCATTTGTTTCATCCAGGAGTTTTTGCCTTTCTGCCTTTCTTCCGCGTTTGTGTTGCAACGTCTTGTGCTATTGCCTTTTGAACTGGGTTCTCATGGCATCTTCTTTATACTTGACAGTACCCGCTCAGTTGGTCATGCTGTATTTAGTCAATGATGGTATTTTTGAGGTGTAGGCTTCCTCGGATTCTCTTGCTTCTTATTCGATCGCGCTTTGACTCTCCTGCTATCATGCGGAGCATCTTCATTTCAGCTGCCGTCAATTTACTCTCATACTTCTTGTACATTGTCCAACACTGTGAACCATATGTAAGCGCTGGACGAAAAACTGCCGTGTAGAGCTTTCCTTTCAGCCTAGCGGGCATTTTTATATCACAGAAGATGACGGAGTTTTCTCGCCACTTCATCCACCCTACGCTTACGCGATGTTTGATGTCGATATCACAAGATCCTTCGCTATTGATCCAAGATATTTAAACTTTTCGCACCTGGGAAGCACTGTTCCATTCAAATAGATGTCCGGAATAGGCCTGTGTGGATCAGAAAATGGACAGCATAGGTATTCGGTCTTTTTCGCGCTAATGCGGTAACCATTTCCCTCCAGAACATCTACCCATAAATCAAGTGCTCGACGAATGTTTCCAGGCGTTCACATATTACTGCTGAAAAGGCTTTGTAGGCGATATGGGGTTAGCATGGACTGATGCTTTTGTGATTGTGATTGATTGAGAGCGTCTCTTTTCTTGGGGATCCAGAAAACTGTATTACGTTCCATTTATCAGGCATATATGTAGTTTCCTTCGCAAAAAATTAAGCTAGGCAGCTGCTGCATAATCTAAAGCAAAATATTGGCTGCCGCATGGAACATTGCGGCTGTTATTTCCAGCAGCTTCCTCAGATTAAGATTAAGTTGGATGGAATTCTTGATTTACGTTTTAGTCTTCTAAAATAATAATTGTTTACTTCATTCCCGTCGTGCGCTGTTTTAAAGTTTTCAGAAATGACTTTTCAATTTCCTCAGTATCGACTGTGATTTTAACTTTTGGTAGATCTTCCGAACCATATATTCCGGATGTTACAAGTTACAACGCTCATTTCATCCAGCACGCGCTTTTCTCGGTCCTTGTTTTTAGTTTCCTTCTGAGAAACGAGTGTGCCTTCTTTGCTCCACCAGTATGCTTCAGACGTTATAATTTTCATTCAGTTCTGTGCATCTACCAAAGTGATTAAAAATGGTGGATCTAGTGCCCTTGCACTTGTCAAATGTCTTTGTTCAGCTGTTTCAGTACTGTGACGAGCGGTAATCAGCCATCTTAAATTTCTGACGCTATTTATATTTTGACAACCTATTTCCGTAGCTTTGTGTACTGTGCATCCGTTCGTAGTGCTGGCGAGCAGCTCTGGTCTATCTTAGCTTTTTGTTCATGTGTTTGCTGGCTGCCATTGCCAAACCAAGCAGGTTTTGCTCTGCTGGTCATCACTGATGTTTTTTTTTTTTTACTGAATCTGTCCACTGGCGCTCCTGTATAGTTGGCATTGGTTATTAGAGATTGGGTTGGAAAAGAACCTGTTAATCTCTTGGACTGCAGTCTTCTGACGAAATTCCTCGCATTCTTGGTTTGGTTGAGATAACTGAGCGAAATTCGTACCTTGTCTTCTACAAGGTATTGGTTCTAGTCAATGTTGGTCCTTCGGAATGTTCGAACTTCGGTCCTTCATGAGGAGTGACCTATGTCGATCGCAACGTGGTCAAACTGGTTGTAGGTTAATGGATCAGAAAATCTCATGATTTATTGCTGTAAGTATTCCAAAAATCTTGATTCTTTTATCATTAAGCAAGCTCAATAATCCCCTCCCCCCACTAATAACTATAATGAATTTCATACAAAAAGTATTTATTTGTACATACTTAAAATTTCAGAAATAAAATCTAAACTCCTTCCCAACACTTAACCAAATAGCTCAACTTTTACTAAAAACTTTCAACAAAAAAAAAAAAAAAAAAACTGAGAAAAAAAAAACTGATTCAACCAAAAACCTATAGAATTTCACAAGTCGCATATTATCGCCAAAGAAAATTGTTCATTCTCTACTATACTTCTACTACCTTTACACCGAACGTCATTAGCTATAACGAAAATATACAAAGTTCTAAGCTTCTGTAAGATTGGACTTTTGGCATACCAGACGGTCCTTCTGGTTTCTTTCTTTTGAACCAAAAAAAAATTAAAAAATCAAGGACATCTGTGCAAAAACACGGACGGCACTGGGGAGGACATTAACAGCTTTATTCAGCGATAAAAAAGTTCTGCTTTTGCTGATGAAGCAAAAATACCTTTCCTCCTATAAAAAGTGTACTTCAAAACAATTGTTTTTACTTAAAAACCTCCTTACTCCTCTTCATATAGTCGCATGTGTCTGCATGTCCACATTTATACAATTGAAAAGCAAAAGCAGTATAGCGGTATAGAAATAGCAGCAGCATCAAACCCCTTTTCTTGAAGTTTCATTGAAAATTAAATCTTCCCAAAGTGTCCAAGGAGAATGTGATGTCTGCAAACTTTTCGTCGCTTTATTCTGAGAACCGTCCAGAGAAACAATACCATCAGCATCACCATCACACCTACCCGCCTAGTTGATGGTCCTTCCACCCATATTTTAGAAAACCTCTTGTTGCTCGTGCAGCTGGATGCTGATGCTGCTACTATAACTGCTCCTTCTACAAATTGTTGGCACTCTCAATGAAAATAACTGAGCAACGGGGTTTTAGTGCATTCCCCGTGTCCACCCGGCATAGAATAATATTTACTGCCCAGCTAGCAGACCAGTTCAGTTCAGTTTGCATTCGCATTCGCACTCCTTCACCCGAAATGGCAGCGAGCCCGAGAGGTGTAGGATAGTCATCTTCGTCGTCGGCAGTGAAATGGTTCCTAGGGTTTTTTTCTTATAAACTTAAACCCATAGCTAAAATCCAGGAGGATGAAGAAGGATTCCAGAGTAATTTTTACAAACATTTTTAAAATTCATTTGTTTGCCCACAGGATATTTGAATTTGCCAAGCGAAGGCGAAGCCGAAGAAGCAGGGGCAAAATGGTTGGATTCGAATTTATTCAACCAGAATAATTCTGTCGACAGAGAACATTAAACATTTACATTTCCTTTTAGCCCCCAACTCTAGCACTGCTATGGCTCTGTGTGACTGTGTGTTTGTATCCGGAATACCAGTGCCGTCTTCTACCCCTTTCATGCCTGTCGTCCTGTTCGTCCATTTGCCACATTAATACACTCGCAAACAAACACATTTTCATTTACTTTACTTTACAGCCTAGAAGAGACCCCATCATCAGAATTGTACGTATGTAGGTATATCTAACTGTTCTGTGCGGTATATGGATGTACTGGTACTCGTATTCATTTATTGTGCTATGCCGAAGCTGAAAATGTCAAAATGAATTCAAAATTCGAGACATTTTGGAGTTGGATTTCATTTATGTGGTTAAACTCGGTTTTGTCTGTCTTGGGCTTTAACTATAGGAAGTTGGTACGAAGGGGGGCCCTGAAGAGAAACAGCCGTATAATAAAGTGAACAGATTTTTGCTTTGTTTTTGTCACGCAAGGAGACACTGCAGTCATGCACTCTGTCACAGTATTGCCAGTTTACTTTACTTCATGTTAAAATGCATTTTGTATGTTTTTGTTGTTTTAAAGAATGTTCGTTGAAGAAGGGAAACATATTTTTGAGGGGTCCCAGGGTGGTGCGGTTAAGAGTAGGGGGGTGGTGGCCTTACAAAATTTAAGGACAAAAACTGACTATGGAATTTACTGTGCAATGTGGAAATACTCAAGCTCGAAATTAGTACAAGTCGAGTAGTAGCAAGTAGAGTGCAAGGGGCTTCTTTGTTCAAGAGTATTTTTGCGCACCACCCGCACCCGCACAACCTTTCTATATAAATGGCATTGTGTGTTTGGACGATAACTTTAGAAGAGTGTCATTTACAAGTACCTTTATACCTTTTGTTAAATGTCAGTAACAGAGTATTGTGCGGCTGCTATGATTTGAACAAGTTGAAAGTTAAAATTCAAACGATGCGTATTTCCGTTTTGAGAAGCTGAACAAATTCTTTTTTTAATTTCCTAGGGAAAGGCAAGTGGATTGCAATGGAGACAAAAATATGTCTGAATGGAGATGAAGTTGGCTTGTGACGTGGAGAATATTTTTGTTTTTTTGCATTGAAATTTCCATTTTTTTTCACCATCTGAAAGAGACTTATTGAAAAAGCTCAGGTGCCTACAAATTTTCGAGACTTCATAACCATAAAAACTCCTGTATTGGGTAATATTAATAATGAAAAAACTTTTATAGTCCAATCAAATTATCCAAAAAAAATCAAAAATATCTACAAAAATTCGGGAGAAGAATTTTATTGTTTTATTTTAAAGAGTACCTCTTGGAGATTCTAAAACATTTTTCCAATAAAAAAAGCCTCTGCGTCATCCGCCATTTTGAAAAAGTTGTTAAAAAGACTTTACTCAATTTACACAACCGCTATTGGTCGTAGAGTAGTTATTTTTGTTTACTTTTGTAGGTCGACATGCTCTCTACGATTTTTGTCTAAACATTGTTTTTTTTTTTTTTTTGATAGCTCCGTCCTATAAAAAGTTATTGTTAAAAACCAGCAAATTTTTGATTTTAAAAATGGTTTTTCAAGTTTATTTCATTCCTAACCATCCTAACCAAAAATAACTTCAGATACTTTTTATAGAACATCAAATTTCCTACATTTTTGTTTATTTAGTTTTCATGTAAGTCAAAAAATCAAGATATAGCACGTCAAAATATCTAATATTGTATAAAAATCGTTAGATGCACAAAAAATGTAAAATTACTAACATATTTGTAGAGAAAGGTAACACCTATAATTGTGTTTAGTTTGTTTCTTGAAAATTTAAAATTTTTCATCAAATTTTGAATTTAAAATAGTGTATATAAAGTTGACGGGACATTTACACACCCTTTTAGCACAAAGTTTTTGCCCCTCCCCAATCATTTTTATTTAAAAATTTAGCCACATCTGTAAATTTTGAAAGCAAAATCTTAAAAATCTGACAAGTAGAAATGAAGTTAGGATTCTTTAAAAGGAAAAAAAGCCGATTAAAAAAAAATTATTTTTAAAAATAAAATAGAAAAAAAACAAATATAAAAATAAAATAAAAATAAATTTTTCTAATCGTTTTTTTTACAAAATCCTAACTTCATTTCTACTGGTCAGATTTTTAAGTTTAACAAATTTGGCTACATTTTTCAATCAAAATTATTGGGGAGGGTCAAAAATGTTCGTGCTTAAACGGTCTGTAAATGTCCCGTCAACTTTATATATACTATTTTAAATTCAAAATAAATGAAAAATTTTAAATTTTCATTTCAAAAAACAAATGAAACACATTTATTATAGGTTTAATAGCCCAGTCAACGAAGACTCAAAATTATAAAATAAATGCAAAAAAGAGTGCTCTCTGGATTATTTTTTTATATGGTACGGTTTACCTGTTGTCTTAGATATTGAATGTTTTCTGACCAATTTAGTTGGAAAAATCAAAAAACGTTAATACACATTCATTCACTGTTATAATAATAATAAGGAGTTATAATTTCCTTTTTTCTCTATATATCCGAAACTATACGAAAAAGTGTATGTATACTAAATTAGGCAAAATTTAAATAATATTAAAAAAAACAACGGCAACACTTACAACAAAAAAATTTACCTTTTTTGAAAGCCAGAACTCCGCTCTTTTATTTTATTTTCAAATCAAGTTATTGATGTCCATAGTTTTTGTAAAAATTACTTTCAAACTCAAAATTAAAAAAAAAATAGTTGAAAATTTCGTTTTTGATTTTTTCATTTAAATTGTAAAAAAAAATGCAGAATTGGCTTTTATTGTTCACATTGAAAACTGAAATTTTTTTTTTATAATTTTTTTATTATAGTTCTTTGTAGTATGTGATAGAAGTGTTTCCTTGAACTTGAGGTTAATGAATGAATAATTTCTTTGAACCTGCGAAGCAAGCCACTCAAGGTACTGTGACAGTAGTAGAGGGGACCCTAAGGTAATTTAATTTTCTTTCACTTTGTCGTATTGACTTTGCCTCTATTATGCTTAGTTTCCGAAATACGGAAGAAAAACTACAAAAGGGGACCTTTACGACCTCTCCTGTCTAAGGTTTGCGGCCCTGGGCTGGGGACTTTGGGTATGTTATACCTGGGGGTAACCCCTACCATATAAAACAATTATCCAGAGAACACTATTTTTTGCAAGCAAAATTCCTTCGTTGACTGTACTTTAACCGTTCTCTAATAATATGTAAGTATTTTTACATTTCGCTGACTCAATACTTTAATGTTCTATGTCATATAAATTGCAAAAATACGTTTTTTTATATCAAAATGTTCGTCTTTTTGTCGACTTTAAGAAAATGTATGTTTCATTTTTTTCTACAACAAATGGATTTTTTATAGCCCTTACGAACAGAAACATGCCATAGATTCTCAGTTATGCTCAGTACTTAAACGTTCATTTACACCGTAAAATAAATTAAATCAATAAGTAAATGAATAAAAAGTATTGGCAAATGGGAAAAACTCTAATGAGAATTTTGTAGTTTATTATGTAATTTTTAAGCATAAATAATAGTTTGTTGCGGTCTAACAATCGCAGTAACCAGTTTTTGTAATTTCACTGCATATTTTATTCCATTTTTCTCCAATTTGTTCCATTGCTTTCCATATGTCTCCCTCAGTGCCATAATGTTCTATGTCCGACATAGAACAAAAAACTTACAAAAAAACTGAAAAAAGTTATCAAAATCAGCTTCCTTAAACTTTGCAAGCGATTTTCTCTGAATAATGAAGTATTAGCCAGCAAATTGTGAATCTAAGGAGGAACAAGTAGAGGCAATTTAATAAAGTCAATCGACACTTTTTATATAATATTACATATTTTGACGTGCTATATCTTGAAAGTTTTTTTACTTTCATGAAAACTAAATAGACAAAAATTTAGGAAATTCAATTTTCTATAAAAAGGATCTAAAGTGATTTTTAGTTGATGGGTGGATATTGGATGAGATAAAGTTGAAAAACCATTTTTAAAATCAAAAATTTGCTGGTTTTTCAACAATAACTTTATTTAGGAAGGAGCTATCAAAAAAAATTTTAAGACAACAATTGTAGAAAACATGTCAACTTACAAAAGTAAACAAAACTAACTACTCTACGACAAAAAGCGGTTGATAAAATTAAGTAAAGGCTTTGAAACACCTTTTTCAAAATGGCGGACGACGCAGAGGTTTTTTTTATTGAAAAAATGTGGTTTTAGAATCTCCAAGAGGTACTCTTTAAAATAAAACAATAAAATTCTCCTCCCGAATTTTTGTAGATGTTTTTGGTAATTTGATTGGACTATTATAGAATTTAATGGAATTAAAACCAAAGATGAAAAATTAATAGCAAATAAATTTAATGAATATTTTTTGAAAAGTGTTTAAGAAATAAATGATAATATTCCATTGGAACCGTGGGTGAATAATGTAGAGATCTATGAACACAAATTTAAATTTAAAGCCTTAGATTGCATTGAAGAACTTTTAAAAATTATAGGTATGCTGCCAAACTAAAGTGATTTTAATTTTATGAGCAAACAAATGTTAAAACACAGTTTCAATTGGGTGGGCCCCACTCTTTTGAATATTATTAACTATTCGCTATTAAGTGGAGTTTTCCCAACAAATTTGAAGACCTCTAGGTCGGTTAATATGTTAACATTGCATGAAAAAATTATGGAAAAGGTAGTGCAAATACAAATTGAAAGTCACATTGATGAAAAAAGCATACTGATGAAAGAGCAATCAGGGTTTAGGCAAAAACATTCTTGTGAATCCCCTCTAAGCTTTGTGATAGCTAACTGGAAAGAGAAATTACATGCGAATAAGAAAAAAACGGCGTGGGAGTGGAATATAAATGGTTCAAATCGTATCTGATTGGACGCAAGCAAATTGTTAAATTTAATGATATTTTATCTGAACCTATTGACACTGAATTAGGAGTTCCACAGGGATCTAAACTGGGTCCTATTTTGTTTTTGTTTTATATTAATGATATTAAAAAAATTATAAAACATAGTTAAATCAATTTTTTGTGGATGATGGTCTTTTGTACATTGATGATTTTGAACTATGCAATTGTATTGCTAAGCTAATAGATGAAATTAAGAACATTAAGAATTACCTTAATATGAATAAACTTAAGTTAAATGTAGAAAAAACCAAAATTATTTTACTACCTGAAAATAATGTGATAAATCAATTAAAAGAATTTGAATTTATAAAGTATTTAGGTGTTGCAATGGACAGTAAACTTAATTTTAAGAAACATTTCGAATATGTATCTAAAATAATTGCCAAAAAAATTGGTTTCTTTGGTAAAATAAGAAAAAAACTAAGTATTCCAATGGCAATTTAAATTTATAATACAATAGTACGCCCCCACTTTGAGTATTGTCCAACAATACTTTTGTTGGGTTCTTCAGGTATGCTAGACAATTTGCAAAAGCTACAAAACAAAGCGATGCATTCTATTTTATACTTTAGTAGATAAACATTCATTCGAAGTATGCTAGAAATTCTTAAATGGTTAAATATAAAACAAAGAAAAGTTATGTGCACACTTATTTTTATATTTAAAATAAAAAACAATATGCTGCCAGGTTATTAATATTATTATTATTATTTCATGTTTCGCCTGAATTAAGAGTGGTGACAATACCTTGTTGGAGCTAAGAAACAAATGTGTACGACCACCCACAGGAAAAACAGGGTAATATATTGTGCGCATGTTGTTTTTGTATGACTCAACTGCCAGAGATCTGATCAAGTCTCTAATATCTAACCTCTTGAGAAGTCCTATTCCATCAGTAAAGCTTTTGACAGCCGGATACCCGTGTAACTATAACTGCTTACGCGTATATTTTCAGGGAATTTCCCGACTACCCAACACCTTACTGTTACTCGGTACCCGGGTAACTGATTGCTCGGGTACCATAATATGGCTTCTTAAATACGGGGTGCCTGATCGAAAACCTGGGTATTACCTGTATAAACTGGTACCAGGCTATCCAGTTATGGCTGGTACTACCCGCTCGAAATCAAATCTAGTAACCAGCATCAAGTTTATATGTATTGAGAGCAAGTGGACACAATGCCAAGCAGCTATCAAAGATGCCACCTTTGACTAACTGAATTTAACACATCTAACCCACCCAATCGCTGGTAGGTGCTGGTCAAGTTTTCATTTCAAAGTTGAGTAATTAGGTAATAAAAGAAAACTTGCCGAGTAAACCAACTTAATTTAAGTCAGTTATCAATAAATAACAGATTTATCTGATAACTTTGAGGTTCTTCCGCATTACTCTACTTAAAATATTTGATATTTAAAATTTAACATAAATAAACTTAGAACTTGGCGTACTTTTAGATCTCACTACTTCTTACGGCTGACTTGTTACGCAAAAGTTTTTTATATAGAAGAACTTGGCTACTTTTTTAACATTTATGTTTTTGGTGTGATGTGTTTATCTTCATTTTCAAAGTTGAATGCTCTGCAAAATAACACAACCCACCTTTCACATAGATTAACCTCAAAGAGCCTATTCTAGCCTCTTAACAATTTCAAGTTCTTAAACATACAAGTTGGTTTTGAAGCATGAATTCATCCTGTTTTTGTAACCCCCTAGCTGAGTATTATAGGTATACGTATCTGGCTGTAAATTTTGATTAAAGAGGAATATCGCACATATACCCTCTCCACCAAACCAACAGCATCACAGCTGGGAAGAGCATCAAACCACAAAATGTGATAACAAGCATCCAATAATGTCAATCTCTTTTACAAATTCAATCATCAGCACGTATGTCCTTGTCTACATCATATGTTGGGCTAATTTTCAATTCTCCTGATGCTTGCCATCACCACCATCATCATAGTCTCTGCGTCGCTGCCTGCCTAGCTGATAGTGGTCTAGAACTTGCATTTATCCCTTAAAATATGCGCACGGTTTCAATCATCAAATATATTTACCCAGGACGAAAAGGACGAAGGACGGTCCTGGGAAATAGCTCCAAATCTGCTATCTACTCGAAACCAGAGATACCCTCTCATGTGCACATATTCGTATATGCTGGCTGAGTAAGAGTACAAGAAGAGTCATATGCAAAAAAGGATAACTATGCTGGGAACTGAACGATCAGAAAGTACAAAATAAAAAGACATGTACCGTTCCGTTACCGTACCTACATATAACTTTCAGTTTATTATCGGCCAATGAAAGTCATTGTAGTGTATCAGTATCATGGAAGCAGAGGAGACTCAAACCGGAACGACACATAGATGGCATCTTCAAACTTGATGACATTTTCGCCACCCCATTGACATCCACAAGAAAAAAAAAAAAACAAGTAAAAACAAATTTACAGCTATGAAACAGACCCCAAGTGTACCACGGTACGAGCAACGGATAACGCTTAAAGCCAAAAATATTGTTTCCGCTGCCGGAACATCTTTTCTTTCCGGTTGGTCCAAAAGTTGTTTCTCGTTCTCTGTTCGTTTTGTCGTCGACGTCGTCGTTGTAGTTGGTTGTGTTGATCATGATCAGGATATACAATACAGAAGGAACGAAGGGTGTAGTAGTACCAGTATATCTCTATAAAAGAGGATGTGTCGAGTACTTAGCCCACCGTACCGTGCGTCGTTGTCGTCATTGCCAAACCAACCACCAACCTCTGGACTTATGTTAGGAAGACAAACTGTTCGTGGTGAGTTTATATTTCTGGAGTCTCAGCTAGCTAGAAAAATTGGATCAGGAGCAGGAGCAGGAGCAAAAGCAGACATCTTTAATGCTAGAAGGTATAAGGGAAAAGTGTTGTGATGGTATAATAAGGAGATAAGCAAATAACGCTTATCGCACCCTTAGTCACGTTCCCTATTACTTGGAGAGAGTGTTGAATGGCTGATGCTATGCTTTGCCATGGGTGGTGTTGATGATGAAGATGGTTTCGTTTGGTCCTGTGTAAACAATTTGGCGGGAATAAAAATAAAATACACACATCCACATAATCATATATTTCTTCAACGATGCAATATATGTACCAGGAGCGTACTCTATGCAACTTATGGAAGAACACTAAGTGTATGTTGGTTATACTTTGGGAAAGTGGAGCAGGAAACATGGCCGGGGCTGGCTGGTAGTAGTATGGAAGGAAATATATATTTTTCTATAAAGTGCTTTCGATAAGAACTTAAATGCAAGCTTTCTGTTTTGAGATAAAGTGCAAAACGTGCAACTTGCAACCGCGCCATATTATACCTATATGGTATTTTTTGTATAAGGTTCTTCAAACAATAACAAACATTATATTTATAGCTATTGCTATACACAAATGTATCATCATAAAACAAGTATAAGAAGGAATATAACAGAAGTTGTAGGTATACACCATACTCTTACGAGTGCATAGAAAGATATAAATCGTTTATTTTTATACTAACTGTATAGTGTATATACTTTATTTGTGAAGAAAAAAAAGGATTGAGATTTTATTATCCATATATTTGTAAGGACACCTGTAATATAATACATGTGTTGCATGCATATTTCATAGGGTGACCATACGCTTTTTTATTTCTCGAAATTCAATGGAAAAAGGAACATTCGGAACATTTTTTTGTTATTCCTTAACGCAGCCCAGATATCCGCGCACCAAATAATACGATTGTCTGGTGAACCTGATGCAAGAAAAGCCGGACGTAGCACGAAATTACGAGTGACACGATTTGTATTTTTTCTTTCTTACCCTTCGCGGTAGAGATTTAGACAGCGTGCCACCAATTGCCGATCCCCAGTTCAACAAGGTTCTGAACTTTGCAGACAGTTTAAGGGGCTTATTGCGAGAGTCTATTCAGAATAGACTTAAAGTCGAAAAGACTTATAGTCTATCATCGGTATTGCGAATTTCTATTAGAATCAATTTTTGTCTACTTAATAGAATTTTTTTTCGATCAGGAATTTATGATCGACTTTTGTGTACATTTTATTAAAAAACCTGTAATAAGAATGTATTTTAGTGGAAAAGAATATCTCCTGGTACAATATGAATTTTTCAACGTCATCCATGTTTGGTGTCCTTCCTTCATGACGCTCAATCATTTTAACATGTGCTGCAATATAAAGTTTGCTACCATAATACATTTTTTTTTTTAAGATTTTTATAAACTTATTTAACATTCTTTAAAAACTTTGCATTTTTAAAATGCATCATAAAAATGCACTTTTTTCCAAAAGTCTTAATAGTTGATATTTATATGGTTGGCCAACAATTTTTCCAATGTCCTTCCGCTTGCAAAAAGCTGCAATGTCATATTTGGTACCAACGAGCCTTACATTCAATTGCGAATTGATTTTTCAATGTGTTATATTATAACTATTATTAAGGCCTTAAGAGAAAGTGAATTTTGAAGATGCACAAATCACCACTGCACCCCAAAGGATACTACGAAGCTACCACATTATCATAGATTTGTATGTACCATAAATTTGGCGATTCCACGAAATTCACAACACACTGAAAACTTTTTCCTCTTGGCGCTCTAATTAAACAACAAATAAATGCCGCAATCTTCCATTTCAAAATGAGAACAATTTGTTTGCCAGGAAATTAACGTGACTTTGACGCTTTAGGGCCTAAATTTCAGCTAACAAAAGATCTTACATAAATATTACACAAATGTATGTCTGCATATTTTCATACAATGTCTAAAATCTAAACGATCGGAGTTCATTTTTGCAATTAGTCGCACTATGGAATATTTTTTTTTTGAAGAAAAACTATTTATTTCATCAAAAAACGTCAAAGTTTCGTCAAAATATTTTTATTTTCTAAAACTCTAGGGAAGATTTTACATTCAGTCTAAATCTCTAGTCAGGAGCTTTTATTATTCTATTTTCGAAAATCGATTCTATTTCAATAAGTCTACTGAGCAAGGCCATACTAATTTCAAGTATGATAGAATCGAAAAAAGTCGAATAGACTTAAGTCGAATAGACTCTCGCAATAAGCCCCTAAGTATCATATTTTGGAATTTCACCATCGCCGCCTTAAATCTTTTTCAATTTTGAAAATTTGTCTTAAAATCCCGGTACATAATTTTTAATTTTTTTTTATTTACCTTTACAAAAAAGAATTATGTTTGCAATGTCATCAGTGCCGTAAAATTCTTGGATTTTTAAACTTTGAACGGAAATTGAGTGGTCATCTTAAGATTCTGGTTCTTTGTTTTTTACTTTTTTTTATTTTATTAAAATCTTAAACTAGTAAGATTCTTAGAATTTTATTATCTATCCACTAAAAAAAATTCAAAACTCTAGTATTCTAATTAACGAAATTAGAAAAAAGACATAGAAGGACATTTTCCCTTTTATCTGCTACAATAATATAGATTATCAAAAAAATCCAAAATTATTGCAATATAAAATATATTAGCCTATCAATAAAAATGTTTACTTTTACTCTAACTCCCACCACTTAGCTAATCAATGATCTCAGCGTTGCACATGTGGCGTTACATTTTTTCGTTTCACAAAAATTCAACCTTGAAATTTCACTCTCAACGCGCCCAAAGAAATTTCACTTTAAAAAGTGCGTATAAAACAAATATTTAAAATTTTTGAACTGTCAATAATAATTCCGTAAATCTTGTTCGATTTTGAAAATTCGAATGAACATAGATTTTTCGTCGGAAAACCTAAGTGTATTTTTTATTTGCGGTTACAAGAAAGTTATGAAGAAGTTCTTATGAGATTTTTTTTTCACATGTTGAACCAACTATGCGCGCCGTACACAGGGGCGTATATAGCTTTACTTCTTGGGGGGGGGGAACACGCAAAAAAAAAATAACACAAACTATTATTTATAAAAAGTCAATTGCCTTATGTTTTATTATGTTATTTGTTTTCATATTTTACTGTGGGTATATAAAAGAAGAGCGAGGAAGTCTTAATTAACTATACTATAATTAATGCATTACCTATGTTAAAAACAAGTTAAAATAAATTAAAATCGTTCATAGCCTGGAAAAAGATATCTTACCTTAACTCATTTAATTTCAAAAACGGCAATAAATCAAAAGTCGGATGATATAGTAGACTACGAATGTAATACTACATTTTCACTACGGAAAGCGGCAAGTTGTGCAATTTCGTTGAAAGTATATATTTCGAAATAAGATGATTTCAAACAAATTTGCATGAAAATAGGTGAAGATTTTACAAACGCACTCGATTGAAATCTATTTTAAAAGCTTGGAAAATCTTTAGTATGAAACATATTGGTATTTGCGAAGAGCGAAGTTCCCTCATTTTTGGCTCCAAGGAAAAGTAAAATAAACAACTGAGTCGAACGAACCTTTATTAGCTGAACCAGTTAACGCGCTCTTCGTTTCTATTCCTGAATGTTACATTTTTTGTTTCGGACGGCCTCAGCAACAGCAGACGGCAATCTCCAGTTGCCTGAACAAAAAATCTCAGTTTAGCTGTCAAAATACTAAGGAATTAAGTTTTTTGGTTCGCATGTTCATTTGTTTTGAATTTTATTCAAAATTTATTTTGTTCCTATCAAAGTTTTTATTTCAGCTAGTTCTAATTCGAACTGAAGTTGCAGAAAAAATTAGTAAAATATCATTAGGTACTGATACTGAGCATTGTTTTCTGTTTCTAAAATTTAACTAAATAGTTAAATATAAATATTTACTACTGAAAATGAAGACAATAGTTCTGATTTCCAAAAATGACCACTTGGGTAAATTACTCTTATAATAGCAAAACTTAAATACATTAACAATGCGTATTTTAATTGAATACAAAGATAAGTTCTCGTTGCTTTACAATAAAAGTGAGAACAAAGTTCAGGAGTGATTTGTATGCTTCTGATTTGAAAAAAATGTATGTCTCTGCTACGATGGCAAAGTGAACGGTACATTAAATACCTACAAATAATTGTTTTATTATAAGAAAGCATTTTTCATACGATTTTTGCTCTTCAAAATCGCTACAAAAGTTACTAAAAAAGGAAAAATAAATATTATAACGATACTTCACGATAGTTAAGTGTCTAAGTATGTGTGCAAAAATTTGCACCAGATCTAAATAACAGTTCTCGGTGCACTTAATTAACATTATCTCTCATGCCGAAAGTATCAGACCGTTTCGAATCGAGTTTCGATATTTTATTTTCCCTATAGAGACTTGAGTCCACATTTGTATTGGGGTTGGATTATTTTGTAGCTGTCAGTTTAGTGCTTCAGAACTTCTCTGTTTTATACAGATTTTTTCCGACTTCAATGCTTTATACCAACAAAAATATATAATCAGAAAGTTTTATATAAATGTCATCTTGTGGAGAATTTTATAATAAACAAATTTTGCCTTAATATTTTTTTCCTAAGATGCATAATTCCAAAGTCATATAGGAAAATAACAAAAAACAGGGAGTGAATTATGCACTTTTCTGCAGGTTTTAATTATTCCTGTACACAGCACACCTTTTACAGCGGGAACAACCTTATATTCTCATTGTATATAATATTTGTCATTGAATCCCATAAACATCTTAGATATTATATGCTGAATCCACATAATATCCTTCAATTTGATCCTAATTTGCCTGGACTAATAATGTGTTTAAATTAAAGGTTCTATTTTCAGAAATATAATTTTTTTTTTTCAAAATCCTATTAGTTTTTAATTTACAGAGTGAAAATTTGGAAACAACTCCGGACTTTGATTTCTGTTTGGTTAAACAGGTTTTGGTTGTAATCTCAAAACGGAACCTATGAGTTTTTATGCATATATTTTAAGATTTGAATGTATTATCATATGAGTAGTTTGGTGTTATGTTAAATTTAAGGCACGAGGAACAAAATCTAAGTATCATCGATTGTCTACAAAATATCGTAGGTATTCCGTTGCCATGAAAATTAATTTCTTATTGAATTCCAAGTTACCACTTTCAAATTCTCTATTGAATTCTGAATTTACCAATCGAAAATCCTATTAGCTATCTAGGTAACCAACTTACTTTTTTTTCTATGTGGTGACTAAATAATTATTTCAGATCAACAAAATTATCTTGAGTTCTCGGGGGGGGACATGACCCCGTGACCCCCCCCCCTGTATACGCCGTTGGCCGTACAAAAATCTTGGATTTTGCACATTATAACGGCAGGCGACGAGTCTTTTTAACATTTCGGTCAAATTTTAATTTTTTTTTGTTATCAACCGTTACAAAAAAAGTATCATGCAAAATTGCAAAATTTCAACGGCGAAATTGCTACAAGTTAAACGTTTGCGACATGCATGCGAATTTCTGCCAAAATATGCGAACGTTCGTATGAAAAAAGTTTAATCTTATTTATTTCTGAAAACGATATTATTATATTATCCACTGGAAACACAAGAAATCTAGAACATAGGGGTAATTTTAAAAGAAATTCATTTAAACAGTCCGTACATTCCATTCTCTTTTATATTTTCCCTTTTTATTTCTCACAAACAAATTCCAGTTCATAAATAAATTATAATAATAAGTTCTTAAGGGCCAATTTTTCAATAGTCAGATAAGCAGTCAGTTAGTGTTTAATCATCAGATAGCGCAAAAATCTGTTTCTCAATGGGGAGATATTACCAATTGCTAGGAACAGGAACAGGATGACTGGTCATTAGACCAACACTTATGAATTTGGTATTAAATGAAAGTTTGTGTTGAGCTTCTTACATAATTGCAATATTTTCAAAATCGTATATGGGAAATCTGAGATATTTGAGCTTGAAGTTGGCGATTGCAAACACCATATTTCAGTTCTTTTTCGAAATATCTGTTCATTACTTTTAATATAAAGAACGTAGGAAAATAATATTCGTGTCAAATAAAAGCTAGTTGTTTCATCTTTTAAATAATAGCAAAGTTGTTAGGTTACGTTTAACACATTTTGAGATATTAAGTTTTAAAGTCTTGAATAAAAACTTTTTAGCACTGCCTTTACAACCAATAATCTAAAAAAAATCGGTGGTGACGTATGCTTTTTTTCAGTACCATCGACAAGCTATTTTTACAACCTTTAATTAAATATATAATAAAGTGTCATTTGTTCATTAAATACCTGCTTTTAATCAAAAAATGCTTCAAAAGATCCCTTATTGTGCTTAGATCGAAAAAGTAGATTCTTAGTTAAAAACAAAAAAAATTATACAGTCTGAAGACTGGTATCGACGTATAATTTCACTCTGCATTTTTATTTACCTAATTTATTTTAATTAATTAAATACATATACACTCTGGCTCGGTCGATTAAGTCATTCTTTATTTAAAAATCAAAGAAAACATCTACCAAACCGGAGTGTATGAATTAAGTTTTTATGTTTTAATATTATTGTTCTACGTTCTTCATATGAAAAGTTATGAGTAGTTATTTTGAAAAAAAACTGAAATATGGTGTCTAAAATACTCATATTCAAGTGGCCATATCTCTGTTCTCGGGTGGGTTTTGATTCTTGCCGCCATACAATGAAATAAAGTACTCAACAATACCTTTCATTTGAGATATAATTTAATTCGGTTGGATCAACGACCAATTTGCCCATCATCCTTTATCTGCTCATTGAGAATTCAGATAAAGTTATTCGTAGGAATAAATATTTTCAAAGTCAAACATTACTGTTTGTTGACATTGCTTTGACATAAACGTTAAATAAAATTAAAATTACTCTAGAAATGTTCGATATACTAAAACCAAAATATCAAAAACATACACAAACATAAATGAAAGTGACATTCAAATTATAATATTCTATAGATTATTTTTTCTTAATTGAAAAATTCCATAACTGACTCTTTAACTGACTATTGAAAAATCGGCTCTATAAATAAATTAAATTAAGTAATAAATAACTTTCAAAAATAAGTTCGAATAATAAAACTTAACCCGGGGTTTATACAAGCGAGTAGAACTAGTAGCGTTTATGTGTGTTAGTGTATCAGAACACGAGAGAGCCAACTAGTAGCCCAAATAGTATAATATTTTTGCCTGCGAGTAGCCTGCCAGTTATCCTACTAGTGTAGTGTATTTTTTTTCATTTATTTGTTTTGTTTCCATAGTTTCCATAATTTGTATATTTTTCTGTATGAAATATTTTTAAAAAATCATACTAGTTGACAAAACGCGCAGAGAGCTACTAGTCACACATACATCCATAAAACTAACACTATGATACAAATGCTACTAGTTCTACTCGCTTGTCTAAACCCCAGGTTAAATTCTTTCATCAGAAAAAGGACTCAAAATAAATAACTTGTAATATTTTTGAATTGTTTGTTCTGTTTAATCTTATAGGCCCTGTGACTCTAGTGCAAAAAGCCTTCAAATTAAGTAGCAATAATGGCAACTGAAAGATTACTCTAACTAAAAAAGACTATTCGAAAGTAATGGGTGATTTTTTAAGACGTTTAGAACTTTTTTAAAAAAAAAACACAAAAAATTCGAAAAAATGAATGAAATATTTATTTGAATCGATAGTTTGAACCTTGCAATTTAATGTTTAAAGATAATTTCATGCAAATGTTGACCGCGGCTGCGTCTCAGGTAGCCCATCCGCTGAGTCCAATTTTGGCATACTCTTTCACACATATCGGCCGGTATCTCACGAATGAATGCATGGATGTTGGCTTCCAGTGCGTCAATCGAAGCGGGCTTGTCCCTATAGACATAAGCCTTGACATACCCCCACAAAAAATAGTCTAATGGTGTCAAATCGCACGATCTAGGCGGCCAATTGACCGGCCCGAAACGTGAAATTAACTGTTCACCAAACTCGCCTCGCAATTGCGCCATTGTTTCGCGTGCTGTGTGGCATGTGGCACCGTCTTGTTGAAACCACATATCATGCAAGTCAAGAACTTCCATTTCGGGCAAAAAAAAGTTTGTTATCATCGCTCGGTAGCGTTCACCATTGACAGTAACGCTGCGATTCGCATCATCTTTGAAGAAATATGGCCCAATAATGCCGCCGGCCCATAAACCGCACCAAACAGTGGCTTTTTCGGGATGCATTGGTAGCTGTTGCAATGCTTCTGGCTGATCTTCACTCCAAATGCGGCAATTTTGCTTATTTACGTACCCATTCAACCAAAAATGAGCCTCATCGCTGAACACAATTTTTCGATAAAAAAGCGGATCCTCGGCCAGCTTTCCAAGAGCCCCACCAAAAATTCGGCGTTGTGGTAGGTCGGCTGGCTTTAGTTCTTGCACCAGCTGTATCTTAAAAGGCTTTACGCCCAAATCCTTCCGCAAAATTTTCCACGTAGTGCTGTAACAAAGGCCTAACTGCTGGGAACGGCGCCGAATCGACATTTCGCGGTCTTCTGTCACACTAGCTGATACGGCCGCAATATTTTCTTCACTACGCACAGTACGTAAACGTGTTGGTGGTTTAATGTCCAACAAAGTAAATTTGGGGCGAAATTTGGTCACAATCTTCCGAATAGACTGCTCAGAAGGTCGAGAATGCCGACCATAAAATGGAAGCAGCGCGCGATGAACATTTCGAACCGAGCACGAATTTTGATAGTAAAATTCAATAATTTGCAAGCGTTGTTCATTTGTAAGACGATCCATGGTTAAATTGCAAATCAAACTGAAGCTGTTTGACAGTGAAACAAGGTACTAAACACACGTCAGCTGTCAAAACCAGTGTTGCCAAAACAAACCAGCTAAAAAATCACCCGTTATATGATATATAAGAGTATTTTGGTCAAAAAATTAGGAAGAATTACTGCGGCGGCGGGGCGACCCAAATCCTACTTTAAGGTTGCATGCATATGCACAACGTTTTTGAACAAAAATTTTAAAAATCAGATTTTTGTGGACAGCTTTATTTATATTACTTTTCCTAATTTCACCCAAAAATTTTATTCTTGAGGGGGTAATAGAGTTTAAAAGGGAATTTGCGACTGTTTTCTTTTCAATATCTCAAAAACTATCCACTTTACGAAGAAAAATGTCAAGACACGAATTAAAACTTTTAAAATTTTAGACAAAAAAGATATCAACACTTTTCTTGTAAACCAATCGTTTAAAAGTTACGTGCATAATTATGTCCTTATCTAAATGTGACTATATTATGCTTTTGTTGTTATGAGTAAAATTAAAAATAATTCCAAAACTTTAAAAAAAGTAGTACATTAAATCTTAAGAATTGTATCGACGCAGAGTTTCACCCCCTATAGCAAATCCAAAATTTACGAAATTCCAGCATGGGCTTTTTTAGTACTGGCTTCCAAAGGTGATGAAAGGAGTGGAGGAGGGGGAGGTTAGAGTTTATCATACTGAAATATTTTTATATTTTTAGGGTAGTTTTAAAAGTTAATAATAAAAGTTAATAGTTTTAAAAGGTAATAAAATGAAAACTACTACGATACGACTACACAAAAAAACTTCGTCTTAAAACTTTCTAAAGTAAACTTTCAATTCACAATAGGGGGGTTCGCATTCATCGACAAGTTCATCAACTCATGTCGAAACGTCACTTAATTTTGTAATGTGAGCACAAGTTGAACGACTGACACATTAGCTGTAGCTAATGTGAAAACTATTTGAACAACTGATATGCCTGAACATTTGTATTTTAGTGTTTTTTTTTTTTTAATTTTTTTTTGTGAGATTCATAGAGAATGGGTTGAAATAGAAATAAAACCACGAAAGTAAGGGAGAAAATATGAATTTCCTTCGCTGAAACTGGTGCAAAAAGTTAAATCTACGCCGTGTTTGCGTTTTGAAAATTTATTTACAAATGAAGTTGATGAGGCGGTCGTCGAATGTGAACACTAGCAACACGACTCAGGTCGATCGACTTGTCGATTAGTGTGAACCCACCTAATAGCTTCCAATATGATTCTTACGATTTTTAAATATAAAGTTACAAAATACATTAACCTTAACCAGCAGTGGCGTAGATATGACATAGTATTAAATATCATATGCCAATGTGTCTTATAACTTATTCCCCTATAATTCCAATACCTATACCTCTTCTTATGAAGAACCTTAAAAAAAATCGTGTATCTGTGTTTAAACTATTCCTTAAATCCTATACATGTATTTTGGAGTAAGATTAACTATAATAACACAAATATTCTAAAAGGAGTTTGATGCTCTTTAAACATGCTTCATTTGAAACAGGCAAAGCAGCATTGCCGAGCAAATGTTGTTAGCAAACCCTACCTAGTACCTATATTTGTATTCGGGAAATTTTCTTTATTTTTATCATCAAGCGTATACAAAGAATTTGAAGGTTTGATATCAACTTTATGGATCAAAAATCTTCCACGTTAAAGCCTAGTACGCTGCTGATGCGAAACGAAAAGCTCCTGTGGTCTCCAAGAAGACAACGAAATGCTTATGAAGAGACAGCGCAAAAATATATATCACAAATTGCAAATAAATAATACGAAATTTAACAAAGAACATCAAACAAAACCGTGGTATAATGAAAGAAATAACAAATAAAAACACGAACAAACTCAAATGTCATTTTTCCGCACACAATTATTGGTCCAGTAAATTAATTCTGTTCGAGAAGAGAGGGGAGAGTTGTCAAAGCAATCTAGTACCTATAATCATCAATTTCGCTGATCGAACAGCGTGTTGCAAAACGAAGCAAAAACGAAATTTTTCATTAATGATCTCGTCATGTCAATTTTGTATGGAATTTTTTGTTTCGCATCAGCAGCGTACAAGGCTTAAGCAAGAGCGGAAGCAAAATATAGCCTGTTTTTTGATATTACTCAAAAGTAGTTCTGAAATTTATTAAACACCGTCACACTAAATGTCAACAGTTTCAGCAGTTATTTGTTTTGAAGCTTCATAAATGTTATCCTGCTTGAATTCATACCCTAAAGGCTTAACTATATAGACCTACCTTTTGTATAAAAATGAGATATAAATATCTATGCTAAGGATACCTGTTTACCTCAATTTATCTGTCACAACAATTTTCGTATGTTATTTGGCAAACAGGTTTCTTAAGCATGCATGTTTATTTCTCACTTTTGTACTTTTTGCAAAAAGTATGCCTTTGAAGTTAAGCCTTTTATCTGTGAAATCTTTAACTGGTCTAAATTATAATTTTTATATTCTACACATAAACAAGTCAACAATTTGAAATCCAAAGCGTTTTTTAACTGTTGAACGTAACTTTCCGAGACCCTTATTCCATCTAGATCAAAAAGATCTTAAATATTATATGTGTTGGAAATTACATACTTTTTTTTATAAAACACGATTTTAATGGTGATTTTAATTTAAATAAATCACGAAATACTCATTGATGCTGATTCAAAATGAATATTCTTGAAGCTTCATCACACTTGTCGAAATTGTTTAAAAAAAAGAATGTTGCAAACTACAACATTATGAAGACCTGAGCTAAAGGGTCTGCCATCTACTAGTGCTTATTTCGTGAATGGTAACACTTAACTCATGTCTGATTTGACAGATAATTAGTTTTATCCTTCCGCTGAACGAATATGGTTGTGTGTACGCTTGAACAACGCTGGGAAATATTGTGACA